>JAXCLP010000072.1:4879153-4928432 GCA_035584035.1 Lepidocolaptes lacrymiger | reverse complement strand
ATCCCATCCCATCCCATCCCATCCCATCCCATCCCATCCCATCCCATCCCATCCCATCCCATCCCATCCCATCTTTCCCTGCCCCCACCAGGTTTTTCTTGGCATGGCTTGGTGCTGCCAGCACTTTGTCCTCATCCGTGCTGGGTTTTTGGGATTGGGGAGCAAGGCAAGGGTTAAATGGGAGCTAAAATGCCAGGTTTCGGGCAGAGGGGGGTGGTGGGAGTGAGCTGAGCTCACTGAGGATGAGGAAGGTGCTGAGGGCATGGAATCAGTCACAGGGTGGTTTGGGTGGGAAGGGACCTTAAGGATCATCTCATTCCACCCCAGCAGGGACACCTCCCACCAGCCCAGGTTTCTCCAGGGCTGGGGCAGCCACAGCTTCTCTGGGCACCCTCAGGGCCTGCCCACCCTCCCAGGGAGGAATTTCTTCCCAACATCTCACCTAAATTCTCCCTCTCTCAGTTTGGCCCCTGGTCCTTGGGGCAGGAAGGGGCTGTGATGGGGGTGGGACCAACCCCACCTTCAGCTGACCTGTTGTCCCAGCACGGAACTGGAACCTGCTGGTTTTGTGACCCTCCTTGGTGCCCGTGGGCTGGAGGATGGTCTGATGAGATGGGTCAGAGCCAGAGGGCACTGAGAGAACCCTCCAGGGCCAGCCCTGCAGCCCAGGGAGCCCTCTGGGACAGAGATTTCGGGAGGCAGGAGCTCCCGTTAGAGGACCTTGTGCAAGAGGTTGTTACCAGAGGAAGTTTCTCTTCACCCCCAGGCAGTTGGTGGTTGATTTATGTCCTGCAGCTTTAGATTTTCCCAGTTGCAGTGATGTTGCATAAGAAGATAATTTGACCTTGTGTTTCTTAAACCCCCTTTTCTGTTGGTGAATGTCTCTTTTATCCCCCTCTCCCGTACCTGGAGCTTTGATGGTGTAAAAAGCAGGACAATTCTGTGGCTCAGGACATCTTGCTTTGGAAAGTGAAGCCCTGACTTTCCTCAGAGGCACTGCTGGATTTGGGTCTTCCTTTCCCCCCCCAGAGAGCTGGGCACTGTGCCCTGGGAGTTTTATCTGCCCAAAATAACAACAGCTCTTTAATTTCTCCTGCTCTCTTCAGGTACCTGTTACAGTCAGTGGCTTTTGCTCCTCAGCAATAAACACCACAGTGGGGGGATGTGGGGAGGGGATGCTGAGGGCAATTTGGCTCCCGTGGGCAATTTGGCTCCTGTGGGCACCAGCCCTGCCTTTTATAGCCCTGGGGCCACTTCCAGCCCACGGTCCTTCCGAGGTAAGAGCTGTCCCCGAGTGGGACTCAATTCCTTTCATGGCAGGGGAGACAGGCAAGGCTTGTGCCTCGTGGCAGCTTCACTTGGGCTCTCTCCTGATTTGCCATTTGCCTTGAACCCAAAATCAACGTTATTTCGGCTCAAAGTGCACATTAGCAGTTTGTGAACAGAAGGGCAATTACAGGCAGAGAACTCATTTGCACCAGCGTGGTGGGGGAAGATTCTGCTCCCTGTGTGAGCCACGGGGGCCCTCCCAGCAGAGGGACCAGGGCAGGTTCTGCCTCCAGCACTTCTGATAATGAGTTTGGGAACTGTCCCTCTTGTTCTTGGTGTCCCACCAGGCTGGTTTGGCTGCTGGGATGGGGATGGGGATGGGACCTGCAGCCTCCCCAGAGGGACAGAAAGGGCTTCCCCTCCTTGGTGGAGGAGCAGAGAGCTCTGTGTGGCCCTGAGAGCAGAGCCCCATCCCACAGGGGTGGCTGTGCCAGGAGCCAGCTCGGGGCAAGGTGGCACTGAGGGCACAGGGAGGGCAGCACTGCAGCTCTGAGCTCCTCAGGGGAGAGCTGGGACAATTCCTGCTCTTTCCTAGACCCCCCCAGTGCCCTCAAGGGGGTCCTTGCAGAACTGGGGGGACAGTGACCCCTTTCTCCTCTCCCATCCCACGGGTCAGGACTGACCCCTCATCTGTGGGGTGTTTTCTGCCATCAGGAAATCTGAGCTTTGGGTTGTAACTTCTGATTTCTCCCTTCCTGGGGGGGTGTGGGTGGCTCCGAGGCTGCTCCAATTTAACCTCCCTGAACCACCCAGATATTAAATTGGGCATCTTTCTGCATCTGCCCCGGGGGGCTCATTGTCCCCGGACCCCCGGGGGGCCCGTCCTGCCAGCGGGAGCTTTCGTGGAAACAGCCCCTTGTTCTGCCACAATTCCAAGGCTTTGCCAAACTTTGGGAGAGCCCCAGGAGCTCCGGGCAGCTCCGGTTGGTTTTGAAACGGGGCTGGGCGTGAGAGTGGAATGAAAGGCTGCGAGATAAAGGATGCTCGTGTGCGGGAGGGCGAGGGCTCGTCATTCTGAAACCGGGCATGGAAACTGCTGAGAAGAAAACTCGAGAGCAGCGCTTGGGCTGCTCCCCACGCGGGGCACATCACCCCACGGAGCTGCTCTGCCCGGGCACCCACACGGGGCACAGACACGGGCACAGACACGGCAGGCTCCGGCCAGGAGGATGAGCAGCCACGGCAAAGGTACCGTGTTCCTCTCCACGGTGCCCCCGTCCTGCCCATCCGGGGGGGTTCGGGGTCTCCTGGGGCTTTCCTTGTGCTCTGCTCTTTGGGGAGCATCTCTGTCCTCTCTCTGTCGCTGCCCGGGTGGGTTTGGTGTCCCCAATCCTGTCCCCAATCCGGGACTGCTCGGCAGGCTGAGGAGATGGGCAGGTTTGGAGGACTGATGGGTTACTGGAGTTGTGGTTGCACCTCGTTGGGTGCTGGGTGAGCTCCTGGAGGGTCTGGGGGGTGTTTGGCAGCGAACAGGGTCGGGGAGGGCTGTGCCCGTGGCTCTGTCACCGTGTGACCCACTCCTGTCCCAGAGCACGCAGGGATTTTGGGGATCTGTGTCATGGAATGGTTTGGGCTGGAAGGGACCCCAAAGCTCCTCTGGGACTGGGGGCGCTTCCCGGGGCTGCCCTGGTGGTCTGTGCCTGCAAAGCCCCCAGGTTTTGGGGCAAACCCGAAGATTTGGGGCGGGTTTGGGACCCGGTGAGCTCAGGGAAGGCGCCGCTCAAGGTTTGTCGGGGCCGGGAGGGGGCGCGGAGCAGAAACTTTGAGTCACTCGCGGGGTGTTTTGGAGCGAAATTCGGAGCTGCCGCGGCCCCTTCCCGGCCCCTTCCCGGCCCATTGTTGTGGTTTGACAATCACATTTTCCTGTTTTTAAAGCAAATGTTTTTCTCTCCCCCGGGGCCGTAACCGGAGCGCCCAGAGCGCTGCGGGGGAAGGTGGCGGGGGCTTTCGGACCGGGGGAGACCCTCCCTGGGACCCCCGAGGGGCTTCGTACCGGGGGGAGACCCCCGAGGGGCTTCGGATCCGGGAAGACCCCCCTGGGACCCCCGAGAGGCTTCGGACCCGGGGAGATCCCCCCTGGGACCCCCGAGGGGGTTGTGGGTGTAGGGAGACCCTCGAGGGGCTTTGGACCGGGGGGAGACCCTCGAGGGACTTCGGACCCGGCGAGATCCCCCCTGCGACCCCTTCGGGGGCTGCACAGCCAGGAGACCCCCCCCCCGCTGTGCCAGGGGGTTGCAGACCCCAAAAGACCCCCGGGACTTGCCCCCCACCTCCCCCCTGCATCGCCCCCTCCCTCCCATCGCGTCCCGCTTCCCGCAGCGGTGGCAGGAGGGGGAAACGGGCAGAAGTGTGGGATTATTTTCATTTTTTGTGATTTTTTTCTTTATTTTGAAGTCGACGGTTCCTCTTTGCCCCGCTGCGGTTTCACGCCCCGCGGCAGGACACGGAGGTATTTTTGTTGGGCTTATTCAAGGAGCGTCTATTTAAACCAAACTTTGGGGCTGCGGAGCACACGTCGCTGCTCAGCTCAAAGCAGGGGCATTGGATGAGGCTGGGGGGGGAATTGGGGACGCTGGGGGGGAAATGGGGGCGCTGGGACAGCCCCTTGTGCCAATTTGGGCAGTGTGAGGGTGCTCAGAGGTCTCGGAGTGCTGGGCAGGACGGGCAGGGTGGACCCAGAGCTTGGGCAGGATTAAAACCATTGGTTGTCCGAGTTCCTGCGTGCAGTGTCTGCACGTTCCCAAATTTGCATCGAAACAGGAATAGATTTACTTTTGCTGAATGAAAGTCAAGAAGTTTAAACGCTGAGCGGTGTCGGGTGTTCACAAACAGGGGGAAAACAGAGTTAAAATACCCTGGGAATGGGCTGATGCTTCCCAGGCTGGCCAGGACCTGCTCAGCGCTGCTCTGGTCCTGTTCCCTTCGCTCCGAGCCGCGCTGAGCCCTGAGATACGACCCTCAAACCGCTCAGGATCCACCCCAAGGACCCCTCCCCATCACCCCCCGCTCGGTGCCTCCTTCCCAAAGCGGCTCCTCCGGGGTGTTGCCCAACGCAGGGTGTGAGTTGCTGCACTCGCAGTGTCATCAGCAGCAAATAAAAAAGGCACCAAGCCCTCTTGTGCCCAAGTCAGCAACTCGCCCACCTGCCTGCTGGGTCAGCCAGTCCCGCCGCTGCCGGCAGGATCAGCAGCTCGGCCTCCAACCCTGCCAAGTGCCCCAAATTCCATCCCCAGCAGGGAAAAAAGGGGGTGGAAAAGGAGAAAGTGTGACAGGAAGGTAAAGGTTGGGAGGAACGGGTTGGTGCTGAGCAAAGGGTTGCCAATGCCCACCCTGCACAGGCCTTCCCTTGGCAGAGCCTGGTGGCCATTTGGGAGGTCAGGAGTGTCCCCCCAACCCTGGAGATGTCCCCAACCTTACCCTGATGTTTCCCAGCTCGATGCATGGCTTGGGAACACGGTCTGATGGGTGGGTGTGATGGGGAACCACCACCAATGCCCACCCTGTGCCCTTCTAGGCAGCCCAAACCCTCTCCTGGCTCTGCTCCCCCCTGCCCACCAGGGCTGAGCCCTCGGGGGGCTGCAGGAGCCTCTCCTGGCTCTGCCCACCCTGCCCACCAGGGCTGAGCCCTCGGGGCGCTGCAGGAGCCTCTCCTGGCTCTGCTCCTCCCTGCCCATCAGGGCTGAGCCCTCGGGGGGCTGCAGGACCCTCTCCTGGCTCTGCTCCCCCCTGCCCATCAGGGCTGAGGCCTTGGGGGGCTGCAGGACCCTCTCCTGGCTCTCCCCCACCCTGCCCATCAGGGCTGAGCCCTCGGGGGGCTGCAGGAGCCCCCCACTTGCCCTGAGCCTCTGCTGGGAGCTCAGCCGAGCCCGGGCAGCCTCGAGCACCTTTGTCTCTTCCCTCGCTGGTTGCACAACGGGTGGGGGTGCAGCACATCCCTCTCCTTGATCAAAATAACCCCTTTCTTTCCCAACCGGCAGCGGATTCTGCAATGTCCCCCCCCCGCCTGGGGGGTTTGGGAGGAGGGACTCCAGAAAGGGAAGCGGTGCCTCCATTTCCAGGCTAAAAATACCGGCTGTGCTTCCGAAATAATCGTGGTTCAATGTTCCCCACTGACCCCAAGGCTGCTGCCGGTGGGATTCCCCAAGAATTCGGTCCGAGCTCCTCACCTGGAGGGAGGGAGGTCTCAGTTTGCTCCTGGAGGTGGGTTTTTCTCGCCGTGTTCAGGTCATTTTCGGGTGGGGTTGTGACAGGGGAAACTGCTCTGCTGCTCCTCTTTCAAAACGGGAATGGGAAAAGTCTGCAGGTTTCAAAGTGGAACACGGAGATGAGGAAAACTCTGGTTTTCCAGCCCGCCCCAAATCTGAGCGGGTGTTTTGTAAGAGAGAAACACCAACTTCCTCCAGGCTGTGCTGGGGTGGATTCCCAGGGGTCCTGGTGGGATTTTGGGAGCTGTCCCGTGCAGAGACAGCAGCTGGACCTGGGGATCCTCGTGGGTCCCTTCCCACTCAGGATATTCAGGATATTCTACCCCAGAATGGGAGCGATCTGCAGGAATGCTGGGGCTGGCTGAGCTCAGCATCATTCATTCATTCAGCCTCATTCAGCCTCTGGGTGGTGAATTTAAGGGAATTGGGGGAATTGGGCAGCGAAAAGAGCTCGATGGGGAGGATGAACCCCTTTCTCCTGCTGTGCCCAATAGAACAGTCCCCACCACTCACCCCTTTGGTAAGATGCAAATTCATGCCGAGTGGAACCCGCTGGGACTGAGTTGTGAAGTTATTGACTGGTCTCAGAATGAGCTGTTAGTCCTAAAAACATTGTCAAGGCAATTTGGGGGTTGTTTGGGTTCTGAAAGGGCTGGGACTGGGACTTCTGTTCCGGTGTTACTTTCCAAACCAAAGAGGCTTTAAGTGAAACCCCTGAGATTATGAGTTCCTAAAAAAGCCCCTGTCCTTGCTCTGGACTGAACCATCAGGTGCTGTTTGAGGGTTGTGCCTCTCCCTGGATGGGCTTTTGCCAACCATTCCCGAGGTGAAGCGGCGGATCAGGGAGGTTTTGAGAGTTTGGGAATGAGAGGGAGGGAAAGGACCGATCCTGAAGAGAAGGGGCAGAAATGAAAGGGAAAGAGAAAGCCCCAGAGGTGAGAGGAGCCCTGAAACCCTCCGAGCTTCAGTGGGTGCCGAAAATAACCTCTCTGTAACCGGGGTGACGAGTGTGCCGGCCCGGGGTGCGTGAGGTGTCACTTCCCAGCTCTGTTTTGGGCTCGTAAACCCGAGAAAAAGAGCTCAGCAAAAACACATCCCCTCCCACTCGTGTTTCGGTGCTGCCCCCGTGGGACCCCCGGGGCTGCAGCTGAGCCGGGGCCCCTCCAGGTCTCCCCTCCGGGCTTTGCTCTGAACCTGAAGTGATTTCTTCCTTGGAAAAGAGAAGTGCGAGTCAGTGGTTGGACAATCCCCCCGCGCTTTGGATTTCCTGGAAAAGCAGCTGTTCCCTCGCCGGGGACCCGCGGCCAAAGCGGCCCCCGGCACGGGCTGTTCCCCCGCTGGCAGCGAGGGGACCTCGGGATGTCGCTGGGCTTGGGGACACCGTCTGATGGCCCCGAGCGCCCCCTCCTTCGCTCGGAGCTCGGTTCGGTTTCCCTGCGGGGATGTTCCCCCTGTGCTGTGGGGTGTCCTCACCATCCCCTCCTCATCCCGCTGGGTGCTCCTGCTCTCCCCTCACCCTGCTCAGCCCGGTGCCCGTCCCGGTCCCCCCGGGGGGGTGATGTAGGACCCCCGACACGGAGCGGGGCCCTGGCAAGGGGCAGGTGCGAGCTCTGCGGTGCTTTAATCCTGCAGTTTAACCCCATTTCGGGGCTTGTCCGGAGTCTCCTGTTCGGTCCACGGAGCTCTCCCCGCTCAGAGCGCGGGGCTTTCCCTTTCCCAGCACTTTGGGGGCTCGGACATCCACGGGATGGAGCAGCTCGGGGTCGGATTTTGGCTCCCAGCTCCCCACATTCCCGGGCAGAGCAGCTCCGGGGGCCGGGATGTGTGGCCGGAGCCCCCCTCGGTCCCTCCGCTCCGACCCCCGAAGCGCCGCCCGTCCCGTCCCGTCCCGTCCCGTCCCGTCCCGTCCCGTCGGTCCCGTCCCGTCGGTCCCGTCCCGTCCCGTCCCGGGGGCGGAGCGGCACCGCCCGCAGCCCTCGCCGGGGCCGCCCCGCTCGTCCCGCCCGGCCCCGCCGCAGGTGGAGCCGCCGCAGCCCGTGGAGCCCCCGTGGAGCCCCCACGGAGCCCCCGCGGAGCCTCCGGGGCCGCCCCGGGACCCTCCGGCATCGCCTTTGTCGCCGGCCCCGCCCGAGGTACGTCCCGGCTCCATCGCGGGCAGGGGCGGGTCTGGCACCCCCCGGGGGTCCCCAGGGCTGAGCCTTGTCCCTTCCCTTGAGTTCAGCCCCGTCCCCTTCCCTGCGTGTCCCCAGGGAGGAACCGCTGCCATGGGGGCGGTCCCCGAGGGGTTCTGGTCACCCCCTGCTCGCTGGAAAGGGGTGCCCTGTGGGGTGTTGGGATCCAGTGGGGGGTTCTGGATCGGGGGGTCCTTCCTCGGGGTCTGCAGCCTCCAGGCGGGGCTGGCTGGGGGTCGGTGCCCCCCGTGGGGATGGAGAGGGGCTGGCAGGGCTGTCACCCCCGAGCGCGGTGTGTGCTGTGCCAGGCTCCGGGCACGGTGCCCCGGAGAGCCCGGGGAAGCATCGGGTGCCGGCGACATCCAGAGCTGCTGATGTCGCTGTCCCCCCCAGCCCGTGCAGGGCTCAGCCTGGCCACGCTCCCAGAGCCGAGGGGGGACTCCCGGTCACGAATCCCGGGCTCACCGGGCCCATCGAGCCGTGGCCGCGTCCCGGAGCGGCTGTTCAGATGTGGCCAAGCCCAGCCTGTGCTTTGCTGGAATATTTTGGGGCTGCTCCTGTCGCCTTTCCCTGCCCAGGGCCGGCGGGGAGGGTGCCAGGGCAGGGCAGGGCAGTGCCAGCACTGCAAGGGGTGCATTTGCTGCGAGGGCACCTCTGTCTCTCTCCAAATACCTCGTGGGGAGGGGATGTGCCCTGGAAAGAGCTGTGGGTGCCCCGAGTGACCCGGAGCCGTGTGGGGACTGAGCCCAAGGCTCAGGTCTGTGCCATGCCCGAGGTTTGCCCCGTGGTGCTGCCAACCCCTGGGCTCCCAGAAAGCACCTTTTCCCGTGGTGAGGATGTTCTGTGGGGTTTGGGCGTGTGAGGAGGCTCTGCTGGTGTCGGGAGGCTCCTGCAGAGGTGCTGTGGGATGTGCAGGAGGGACGGGATGTCACTGGTGAGAGAAGGAGGGGAGCGAGAAGGAGGGTTTGGATGTGCCTCGCTTTTCTCCAGACTGGATGATCCACGCGTGGCCGTGCCCCGTGTTTGTCCCAGCAGAGCAGGGGGATGGCGAGAGCGGGGTCCAGATGTGACCCCCCCGAGCAGATGTTTGCAGAGCCTGAAATCACAGCCCTTCTCAGGGGATCTCCGGAGTTTCCTGGTTCGCTGCGAGGGTCGGAGCGTTTCGGCACTTCCCACTCTGTGCCGGGAGCCCGAAGCGAGCAGGAAATGGAGCCTGCAAAGGGCAGCGCTCCCGACAGGGCTGGCAGCTCCGCGGGAACAGGGGGGGATGCCAGGGAGGTGCCCCCTGTCCTGGGCAGGACCCCAAACCTCCGGGATGGGCCGGGTGGGAAGCGCCCAGTGCCACTCTCGGGGCTGCCCCGTGCCAGGGTGTGCCCAGTCCTGGCCCAGCAGAGCGGGAGGATGGAGGGATGGAGGGAGTGGGGACGGGACACGAGCGTGTCTTTTCCTGCAGTTGCTGAAATGGCTCTGCTGGGAACCTCCCCAGGGCAGGGAGAGGCTTTGGCTTGTGCTGGGCGCTGTGCTGGGCACTTCTCACCTGGCAGAGGCGTCTCAGGGTGACACAGTGTCCTGCGTGGGCCGACAGAGGGACAAACTCCCTGTCCTCCCGAGATCGTGGGGCTGGATTTGTGCTGAGAGGGGGGAGCTCAGGCTGGGGTGGCTGCAGCACGACTGGCCCTCGTTCCTGCCTTCACATTTGGCTGGCTCTGGATTGGAATCGACCCCCAGGTGACATCAGGGGTTGGGGACAGAGGCCGGTGGCTCAAAGGATGCCAAGGCAGGTGGCTCTGGCTGTGAGGGGCCACACGGATGGCTTTGGGATACACGAAGCCAAAAAGCTCCCCCAGCGTGGGATAGGAACGGCTCTGGGTAAGCTGAAAGGCAGCGCTGCAAAACTCCAAAGCATTTAGGAACTGTTGAAAGAAAAACGAGGTTGGAAAACGTCAGTAGAGAGGAGCCGTTTTGTGTTTGGAGCCTGTGGCTCGGATTTTCAGGCTCTTTCCTGTTCCAGCCGCGGGACACAATGGCATACGTGCTTTTTCAGTGAGTCTGGGAAATCCTGCAATCATGGCTTTAACAGCTGGGACCTTGAGGAGGGGAAAAAACAAACAAGTGTGTTGGCAACGCTCCGAAACGAGGCAGCTCCTCCTGCCCCGCTGCCGACTCCGCCAGGAGAGCTCGGGAGTCTCCTCTTCGATCTCTGGTTCAGACATCAAACCTCGGCTCTTCTGGCCTGATTTATTGCCTTTTGATCCGGCTCCAGCGCGGTCTCTGCTCTCGGGGCAGCGCAGGAGGGAGGTGAGTCAGTGCTGGCTGTGCCTCATTGCCTTGCTATGCTCCCCAGGGCAGGAATGTGTCCGTGCCGTGCAGGCTCTGCCGGCTCCCCATCCCCAGCCCCTCTGCTCACTTCGTGTCGCTGGGGAGGGGACAGAAAAGTGTCCTGGCCTTGCTGAGTGTGGCCAGGCTGAGTGGCAGCCCCGACCATTCCCTTGTGACTGTGATTCTGCTCCTGCCTGGCACGGCTGGGCCCTTCTCTGCTGCTCCCTCTGCCCTAAAAACACCTCAGGGAGTCCTGCTGGGAGCCTTGGGAGCCACTGGGATGTTTCCCTGCCTTTGTCGGTGCCTCAACATAAGGGGGATGTTTGTGGTGACCCCACTGCCACCTCTTTGGGTGGGCTGCTCTGCTCAGGTGCCTTCCCTGAAGGGCAGGGCTGGGCTTGGGCTGTGTTGGGAGCGGTTTTGTCACTCTGAGGTCTGAGGTGGCACATTTGGTGGGTGATGTGATGGCGCTGTGAAGCTCTCAGGGTCGTGCAGGGCTGTTCATGGTCACTTTTCTGCAGAAAAGCCTGGGTTTTGTTAAGCTGAGCCAAGGGAATTTGGGAGAGCAGCAGAGGATTTGTTTGCTTTGTGTCTTGGAGAGAGCTCTGTCCTCTCCCCTTGGCTCCTCTGCCCGATATAGCAGCAGTTGTGACTCTGGGTGAATGTGCTGAATTCAGGCAGGGCTGAGGCTGCTCAGAGTCCCAGGACTGGCTGGGTTGAGTTTAGCCAGAGCTGGGGGGCCTGGGTGGCACCATCGGGGCTGGCACACTATAAATAGCAAACAGAGCCCAAGTGCCCGCTGAGCCGAGTTTGGAGACACTTCCCAGACTCACCTTGGAGGAGGAATCGGTGCCAAGGCACATCAGCCCCTGGCAGGGCAGGGCTGGAGGTGCTGAGGGCTCCGTGAGAGGCCCCAGGACCTCAGAGTTGATGAGGTGGCAGAGTCGGGGTTGGTGCCACACGTCCCTGTGGCCCCTGTTGGGCAATATCTGGGCACGCTGAGGAAAGAGCTTTGAGTCAGTGCTGTGCTGTCAGCCAGCAAGGTGGGAACATCCTCAGGGTGGGTCCCCAGGGGTGTCCTGACTCCTTGGAAGGGCTGGACACCTCCCACAGCTCAGGTGGCTCCAACCTGGCCTTGGGCACTTCCAGGGATGGGGCAGCCACAGCTTCTCTGGGCACCCTGTGCCAGGGCCTGCCCAGCTTCCCAGGGCAGGATTTCCTCCTAATTAGCACTACAGGCTCTGTCAGTCCCTGCTGGTGAATTATTTCTGTCCAGAAACCAGGAGAAAATCCCTCGCTGGGGTGTGGATGAGCTGGCAGAGCAGACTGGCATCACGAGGGTTCCCATCCAGCTCTTGCTGAGGAGATGGACACGCTCTGAACTCGCAGGGACTGGTTTTAGGGGGTGAGTTTGGTCCCCAGAAACTGGAGTTTGTGTGTTTGTTTGCCCTGGTATCTAAGGGTTGACATCAAATACGCTCCCAGAATTGCCCTTTAAATTTCCCTGCATTGATCTCTGGGTTGGTAACCAAGCCCAGATCCTTCCTGCACATCTGGGGCAATGCCAGCCCTTCCTTCCAGGGCTGGGTGGGCTTGGGGGGCTGCGAGGGGCTTCTTGAGCAGGGACAGGGCTTGGGGTTTGGGGTTTGGGGTTGCTTTGGTCCTGTTGGTTCCCTTTGGGGCTCTGCTTGGTCCCAGCAGGGTCTCTGCTGGTGCTGGAGGTGCCAGGGCAGGCTGAGCTGGGCAGGCTGAGCTGGGCATGGGCTCTGTGGCATGGCCAGCACGGCAGGTGGTTTGGTGGCCTTTGGCTCCAGCCCAGCGTGGAGAAGTGACAGTGGTGCCCACTGGGCTGCAGCTCTGCCTGTCTCGGGGGGCTCCCCCACCCGTGGGCACCCTCGGGGTGCTGTGGTGCCAGCGCTGTGCCCGGGGACACCCCCTTGGCTCCCACCGCTGCTTTGGGGAGCGGAGCCGACCCTGGGGCTGCCACGGCCATCCCTACCTGAGTCAGGCGAGCCTTCCTCGGGGAGGTGAGAGTTGTTGTGCAGAGTTTCCTCTCTCTGCGCTCTTATGTCACGCAGCGCCGGCGGCACCCGAAATAGCTGCCAATCCCGGGAGGTTTCACTTCAAGCTCTCTATTCTTAGCGCTGGCGGCCGCCAGAGCCGCGTTACTCAGGGCTGAGCTCAGGGCACAGAGGGACCCGCGTGGGCCATGCCCCGTGGCAGCTCCGTGGGGTGGGCACGGCCACGGAGCCCCGTGCTGGGAATAAGGGAGGGGATGGCTCAGTCCTGAGAGGTTTTTGGGGTGCTGTGGGGTCTGAGCCAGCTCGGGCACCCTCCCTCCCGTGGGATGCGTGGCAGGGACGGGGCAGGAGGGAGCGTGGGATGAGGAGCGGAGGATTCCCAGGAGCGGAACTCGCTGGATGTTCTGGGAGCGCCGCGCCGAGCCCGAAGGTCTCCGCCAGCCCGGGGATGTTCAGCCCGTCCTGTGAGTGCTTTGCTGAGCCCTGGGGTTGGGTTTGCCCGTCCTTGCACGGCTGTGGGGCCTGAGGGGGTGGGTGGGACAGGTCAAGGTGTGCAGGGGGCGTCTCTCTGGATGGCACACGGAGGGGGACTTGGGTTTGGGGACTGTCCCCTGTGTCTGGTGTCCTGTCGGTCCTGGGAGGGATGGGCAGCGCCAGTCCTGGCTGGGACAGGCTCATCTCTCCTGGCATCTCTGGCTGCTTCACTGGGAGCTCACCCAGCTCTGCTGAAGGTGCTGCCTGGCTGGGTGCAAAGGGACCCCTCCCCGGTCCTTCAGCAGGACTTTGGCTGGCTGAGAGTGCCCTTTGGGGAGAGATCTTCTTTTCCAGACTTTATCTTAAACACCTTTACCTTTTCCAAGCCATTTTTGGGGCTGTTTGACTCCAGCCTTGCTGGGCTCAGCTGCATTTCCACCCCGGGCTGGGTCAGTCCCACCACACCGGGCTGGGGGCACGGACAGGATCCTGCACCTGAGGGGTTTGTGGCACGGGGGGAAAGGAGCCCCTCGTGGGTGGGGAAGGTGCTGTGGGTGCCTTTGCAGGGCAGGGAGGTGCTGGGGCTGTGGCAGGGAGTGTTGTGCTCCGAGCTCGCATCCTGCCCACGCTGCGGGGAAGGGTCACGTGCAGGCGAGGCCCTTTGTCCTGTGCCTCGCTGCTTTTTTTAAAGTTTATTTTTAGGTGCTCTCTGGCTTCCTCTTCCTCCTGCGCCGCGCTGCACCCCCCCTTTCTGACTCCCTCTTCGAGGAGTGCTGCTCGGAGCAGCCAGTTCCTCCTCAAACCCAGTTTTGCACGCCTTTGTCTGGGCTTTGGGAGCCGGCCCAGCACAGCCCGAGCAGCTGCTGCTCCTTCTGGGCAGGCAGGAACAAATCAAGGTTTACACGGAATGAATCATTGGAGCCTTATCTGTCCCCGGGATTGGGGACAGCTGGACAATTCCTGCCGGAATCTGCCCCGAGGGCACCGAGGTTCCTGGGGAAAAGCCCTGCCAGGGGCTGGTCTGAGTGGGTTGTGCTGCTGATCCCTGTGCTGGCTCAGGAATCCTCCCGTGTGTCTCTCTCGGGGCTTTATCCCACCCCTGGTTATGAAGTTCTGCTCTGGAATAACCCCCTTTCCTTCCAGATTTGCTCCAGGCTCCCCTGCAAGTTCAGCCTCGAGGGTGCTTTGGGTGGTTTGAGCTCTGGGGGAAAAAGCAGAAGGGTCGTGGTGGGACCCTCATCCTGGTGGGACCCTCGTAGTTGTGGGACCCTCGTAGTGGGGGGACTTGGAGGTCAGACAGGCTTTGTAGGAGTGAGCTCTTGGCATCCCCCCGGGCTGTGGGCGCTGCAGGAGCCGTGGTGTGGCTTTGCTGCTTGAGGAGGCAGAATTTGGAGATAAGTGGCCTCAGTTGTTTAATAACAGGACTGTGGGAGAAGGGAGGGGATGGCTGATAAGCCTTGGGCTCGTGCCTGGGCGGTTTTAATCTGGCACCGAGGTGGGGAGTTGCACCAGAGCTCGTGTTGTGCTGGCTGAATGGGACAGTTTTCCCCCTCCTCCTGCTGTTCCCATCTCTTGGCTCTCCAGATTAGCCTGGGCTTATCCTCTTTCCACATGGCAAGGCACTGTCTACCCATAACCAAGGGCTTGCCAACAGATCTGGTGCTGTTTAGGGGCTTGGAAGAAGCTCCTGCACTCACTGAGCCTTCCCTTCCCTTCTCTCCTGCAAGTCCTTTTCTCCCAGCTCCTGTCCCTGGAGCTCATCATCATCATCATCATCATCATCATCATCAGGCTTAGCCATGTGACCAGTGCTGACAAACTCCTCGTGGTTTTCTTGCAATTTCCCTTTTTTATTTATTTTAAAATTCTTCAGAGAATTCAGGCTCAGAGCCTGCCCCATTCCCTGCCCTCCTGCAGGAGGTTTGGGATCCCAGCTGGACGAACCCTCTGCCTGTGCCCTCCAAGGGTGGCACCTCCTTTTCTCCTCTGCCAGGCCAGGCCTCGACCACTCTGCCTTTTTGCCACGACTGTGCCCAGCCAGGGTTGGGTTTGCTGCCTGTAACTTGGGTTTTAGCCATTATTAGATGGGGTAAAATCCCTGCTGGGTTTGTGCAGGCAGCTCTTTGTGGAGCCCTGGGGTGGGTCGTGGTGTGGGTCTGTCCCTGCCTGTGCCCTGGATGCCCCAGAAAAGGGAACAGGGCTAATTCACCTGGATTAAACCCCAGGACTTCCCTCCCCTTCCCTCTCCAAGGCTCTGCCGTCCCAAACAGCCTCCTGGGGGGGTCGGTGAGCGGAGACAGAGCAGCCCTGCCAAGCCCTCGTGTCCACAAATGACTAAATCCTGCCTGAAAAGTCCAAGGATGAAAACATTATTTTTGGGGTTTGGCTGAGCCTTGCTGGGCTGGAGCCACCCCTGGATGCTGCCCGAGGCTCTGCCCACCCCACAGCTGGATGGTGGGGGGTGTCGAGGGGCAGGCAGGGGTTTGGGGGGCAGGGGGTCCCCAGCAGGGCTCCCACCACCCTCCAAAGCCCGGGAGGAGGTGGCAGGAGTTGCTGTGCCCGTTGGCAAAGCGTGTTGGCAGGAGCTGCTGGGCTGTGGTTCCTAAAGAGCCAGCCACGAGTGTCCGTGGGAGGAGGGGGGTGTGGGAGGGGGTGGTGCTGTGTGACCCCCACACTCCCAGACCCCTGTGCTGGGAGAGGCACTGGGTGCCCTTTGGTGTCTGTTTAACACCCCCCAGGGCAGGGCAGGCTGGTCCAGTCTAACTGGGTGCCCCAAACATCCAGAATGTGCCACCCTTGTGGTCCAGGCAGGTGCCCACAAACCCAGGGGTGGCTGAAGGACCAGGCTGGGAGCCCGTGGGGTCCCTGTCCAAGGAGGGCTGGACCAGGCTCTGCACGACCCCCTGTCCATCCCTCCTCCTGTCCATCCCTCCTGTCCATCCCTCCTGTCCATCCCTCCTGTCCATCCCTTCTGTGCTCGCATCTCCAGCTCCCCGGGTTGAAGAATTCCCTGCTGGATAACGCTGATGGAGGGCTTTGATTCCCAGGGGAATCCCACCCCATTCCCATCCTGCTGGGCTCTCCCGGCTCCCCCCAGCAGCAGGATCAGTGCCTGGCTCGATGTGGAGGTGGTTTTTGGGGGGCTGCCCCACCGAGGAGCCCCGGGGTGGTGGCAGCACCGGTGCTGGGGGTCCGGAGTCCCTCGGTCCCCGAGCGTGGCCGGGGGGGAGACTCTGGAATGTGAGATGTAAACTCGGCAGCGAAGTTTGGATTACAGCGCTGCGAAAAACATCAGCTCCCCTAAATGGAGCCCAGATGGGGGCGGAAGCCTCGACGGCGAGGGCCGGGAATTGCAGGAACCGTGTGAGGAAAGAGAGGGCTGGAGGGGAGGGAGGGAGGGCAGGATGGGCTGGGGTTACAGCTCGGGGAGGCTGCGGGGTCAGTGCCCAAATTCGGCTGCTCAGCCCTCGGAAACAGCCCGGGGTGACCAAAGTGACCCGGGTTGTGTCACTGGGAGGGGGTCTGAGCCCCCCAAACCCCGGGCTCTGCTCTCCCGGCAGCAGGGACGGGCTGGGAGTGACTGGGACAGGCTGGGGGTGACTGGGACAGACTGGGGGTGACTGGGATGGGCTGGGGGTGACTGGGACAGACTGGGGGTTACTGGGACAGGCTGGGAGTGACTAGGACAGGCTGGGGGTGGCAGGGACAGACTGGGGGTGACTGGGATGGGCTGGGGGTGACTGGGACAGGCTGGGGTTACTGGGGCAGGCTGGGGGAGCCTGGCTGTGACTCAGTATCCTGTTGTGAAAAAGGCCAATGTCCCGGGGCAGCGCTGGGAGCCGTGGCTGGGAGGTTGGGATCAATCCCTGCCCACCCCAGAGCCACAGGGGGGGTTTTCAGCTCCGAGCTGGGCTTGGGAGTCCTTCCAGCTCAGAATATCCTGGTTCTGGGCTGACCTGGGGATGGTCAGGAGGAGAGAAGAGGCCGAGTTTGGTGTTTCCTGCAGCTCTGAGGTGCTCAGAGCACCTTTCTGGAGCACCTGGGTGGCAGCATTCCATGAGCAGCCCTGGAGCTGCAGGAGAGCCCCCCGAGCCCCCCCCCCCACTGATCCTGGGGGCGCCTGAGCCTCCCTTGGCACTGCAGTTGCACCACGTGGGGACTCTGATGAAAACAAACACACGAGTGGGTCGTAGCCAAGCAGAGGGTGGGGGTTCTGCAGCTCATCTGTCACCAGGAGGATTTGCTGCCCCGTTCCCCCCGTGCTGGGGCGAGCAGCGACCTGAGGAACCCTGTGCTGGCAGGCAGGAGCCCTGAGAGAGCTCTGGGCTTCTTGTTTTTGTGAAAACAGCAGGGGAGTGTTGGATCTTCTCAGCCTTCTCCCCAAACCTCCCGAGGCTCTGAGGATGAAGAGTGTGGTGTTGGTGCCCCAGAGGTTCCAAATCCTCCTGGAGGGTCCTCAGTGGAGGCAGCTGGGCAGGAAAGATGTGGCTGCAGGTTGTCACCTGGTCACCCTCTGTCACCCCCAACCTGTGTGTGCCTCCTGCTGGTTCTGCTGCTCGAGGTTTATTTGTCCTGGATCAGCAAATTCCATCTCCATGAGCAGGGACTGAGCTGTCAGGAGAGACACGAGGCTGGTCCTGCTCAGCTGGGGTGGCTGTGCTGGAGTCCTCAAACATCACTGAGGGTTTGAGGGCTCCACCGAGTCTGTGCTCTTGGGGGGTGCCAGAAGGCAGCAGGTAGGAGTAAGGACATGGGACATTGGGTAGGGTTAAGGAGAGGGGACATTGGGTAGGAGTAAGGAGATGGGACACTGGGAAGGATTAAGGAGACACTTCTGTAGCTCATGGCTCTTTGAGGGTCTTGTGGCAGCAGAAAGGGTTGTGACTCAACTGAAAATCCTCAAAACTACAAAAAACAGGACCTGCCTTGCAGGGAGAGGTGGTGGTGGAGCCCAGGGTGGGTGGTGGAGCCCAGGGTGGTGGTTTGAGCTCAGGGTGGGTGATGGAGCCCAGGGTGGTTGGTGATGGAGCTCAGGGTGGTGGTTGGAGCTCCTGGGGCTGCTGGACGGAGGCAGCGACGCGTCGGAGGCAGAGCCTGGTTTGTGGTTTGTGTGCTGCCCTTGTCCATCCCGTGTGAACAATCCCACTTCTGGTGTCAGATCCCAGCAGAGGGAGTCCCTGGAGAAGTGTCTGCCCTTGGCTCCCTCCCTGGCCGAGGATCTCCATGTCTGGGCTGTGGTTCCCTTGGCCGCCTCTCTGTTTGTGCTCCGAGCTGTGGATTTGCATCAGTGCCGATGACGAAGCCTTGAGAGATCCCTCAGGATGGGGGAGCTGCGAGGATTGGGGTTGTTTTTCCCTCGCTGGGACCCTGCTCTGGGGGCTGGAGGGGGGCTGGAGGTCTGGCTGGCTCCCTCACGGCTGGCTGGGTGGGCTGGGGGATAGGGATGCTGATGGGAATGATATTGCTGGGCTGGTGGAGAGGTGGGTGCTGGCACAGGGGGGACCTTCTCCCCCAGGCAGAACCAGCCCAGCACCACGGGGACGTGTCTGGGACGATGTGCCAAGCGAGCTGAGAGGGTGGAGGGTGTGCCTGGGAGGGGTGCAGGGTGTGGGACGGGGTGCTGGCACATCTGGAGGTGGGACAGGGAAACTTGCAGAAGGATTTGTGGGCCTGGCCCGGTTGGAGCTCGGGCGTGTGCTGTGTCTGCACAAATCTGGGTCCTCCCTCCTGCCTCGCTGGGGAGGCTGGAGCAGATCCTGGCAGAACCCCCCGGCATTCCCCCTGTCCCTGTGGCTCCCGTGGTCGTTCTGTGGCAGCTCTTGTGCATTCCTGGCCCTGGGATGAGAGGTGAGATTTGCCAGAGCTCTCCCACTTCCCAACCAGTCTGACCCCACAGCCCAGTTCAGAGATGTTCCCATTCCCATGTCACTGGTTGCTTTTGGGATCCATCAGCACCTGGATCTCCCAGCTGGGCAGATGGGACAGCCCAAAGGGAGATCTCTGGGAAGAGCAAAGCTCCTGAAGGGGCATCTCGTTACAAAACCTGGTGGTTTGATTTTGTCAGAGCATCCAAATTAGCCCCAGGATCATTCTGACTTACAGGACTTCGTGGCAGGGAGGGGAAATCACCCCCCAAAGGTCTGGCTGGGAATTGTGGCTTTTGTGCAGGGAAAAATGAGCTCTGTGAGCAAAGACTAAGCAGGGAGTTGGGCCTGGTGGGTTTGAGCCTGGAGGGGCCAGGGAGGGTTTGTGCAGCTCAGGGCTCTCTGTGCCCTTGGATATTCCCACTCCTGGCTCAGGGCTGGGCTGGAAGGGGCGGCCAAACAGCTGGGAGAGGGTTGGGGTTGGTGTGGAAGGGGCAGGAGTCAGGCAGGACAGGGAGCTCTGTGTTCCAGCAGGTCCTCCTGAGGCTCTGAGAAGGGACAGTGACCTTTTGGGAACCACCAAGGGGTGGAAATGTCCCCGTGATGGGCACGGCATCGCTGCAGGACTTGGTGAAGGAGCTGCCCATCCATCTCCAGAGCTGGGGAACCATCCCTGGGGAGCTGGTGACCCCACCTGGGGACCCCCCTGGCCCCTCCTGCCCTCCCACCTCTCACTGGGGGCAGAGGAGGCTGCAGAGCCCCCAGAACTGCCAAAGGAGGAAAACCAGGGGCTGAGGGACAGGAGGAATCCCTGCAGCCCCCGGTGATGCAAGTGCTGAGCCCAGGAGGGAGATGCAGAGCTCTCCCCCCGCCCCTGCCCCGGGGAGGGCTGACCTACAGCAACAAAAATGTGCCCTTCCACTTGGGGGACTGCTCCCAGTTCGGGATGAAAACATTTGTTCCTGCAATTGGAGTCATTCCTGGGATTGCAACACCCGGGCTGTGTTTCCAATTAATCTGCCCAAGTCGTCATGTATTTCCAAGTGCTCTGGATCGGCTCGGAGGGGTCTGGCATTGCCTCCCTGCTCCGGTGCCAGCTGCGATGGGCACGGGATGGGGCCAGGAGGGCACGGGATCCCCGAGAGGGGGATGTGGGAGAGGCCAGAGCAGCCTCCTCTGGCAATGACACCTTGGGCCAGTTGTTGAGTGACTGCTGGGTCTTCCCTGCCCGTTTCCTCCTGGTGCTGGGTGGGTTTGGGGTCGGGGGGAAGGGCAGAAGCACGGGGGGATTTACAGCCTTGTTGGGAAGCAGTGGGAGATGCCGGGGCTGATGGAGGGACCTCTCAAGCCCAACCTCCTCCCAGCCCCTCCCGGGGATGCTCCTGCCCTGGGTGGAGGCTGGAGGGTGTTTGTTCTGGGAATGGGGTGATCCCCGGGGATGGATGAGCGTTGAGGGGGGAGTTTGGAATGTGGGGTCCTGGAGGTGCATCCCAGTGTCAGGCCCCTCTCCAGGGAGCTGCTGGAGGGACAGACAGACATCCCCTTGCTGATGAATTTCCCTCCTCAGGCCGCCTTTGCAGCGGGGCAGGGTCCCTGCCTGGGGCTGGATGGGACCCGCTGCATTCCTCTGGAGTCCCGTGGGATTTGCTGAGGAATGAGCTTGGATGCTGAGCCGGGTCCCAGCTGGGTGGGAGCGTCTTTGGATCAGCACAAACACTCAGGGAAAGGCCCAGCTTGCGTGGAAATCATCCCTTTCCAAGAAGGAGGGTCAGGCTGGGGGCCCCCTGCCCCTGGAGCCAGCAGGGATGATCTGGGATCGAGGAGGGGGACTGGGAAGCTCAGAGGGTCTCCTGGTGGTGACTGAGGTCACCGGGGGCTTTTCCCTTTAGGGGGAACCTCCAAAGTGCTTTTGGAAAAGGAATGTACAAAGTGCTTCGGCCTGGTGGGAACCAGAGCAGGGCTGGGATAACCCCAAACCTCCCGTTTTCCAGAGCCCCCCTCCCTGGGCTGTGGGGACAGGGTTGGGGTTTTCCTGCTCCAGCCCTTCCTTTGGAGCTGGAAAGTGTTAAGTGAGGACGGTGGTGACAAAACCCCTCCCAGACTGGATCGGGCTGTGGTTCCCAGTTGCGGGGGCAGCACCGGGGCAGCCTCTTCGTGTTCCTTGGTGGGAGCACCGAGCAAGCCCGAGCACCCTGCTCGGAGCAGACGCCTCCAATCCTGCCCAGGACCCCGGGGATGTGAGGAGAGGAGGGGAAGGCGATTCCCCCGGGGCTGTTCAGCGCTGCAGTGGGACACAGGGAAGGATTCAGTGCCGGCTCCCGAAACAGAGCTCCCCAAAGCGCCGCTGCTGGAAGGAGCCTCTGCCGAGCAGCTTTTCGGCAGGGAGGATGTAACCTTTCTATATTTGCTCGCAGGACAATAATGCTGCTGCTTGCTATTTTTAACCCATCAGCGGGGCAAAAATGCACTGGGGAATGTTGAGGGAGTGGAGCAGCTCCGGGCGCAGCTCGGGCTTCGGGACCCACAGCAGCGGCTTCCAGGGGGGCTGGGCCCCCTTTTTGGCAGGTAAAGAGAGCCCAGTCCGTCTGGGATGGTCCCCCTGCTCTGCTGGGGTCGGGGGTCGCAGGGCTGGGCGGTGGGGGGGACGAGCAGGGACCTGTGGCATCATCCCCCTCCTCTTCCTCCCCTTTCTGTCCCTGCTGGAGGGGCTGTGTTGCCAAATTTGTGGTGCTCGTTCAGGTGATGCTAGTCCTGAAATCCCAGCTCAGGTCCTGAAATCCCAGCTCAGGTCCTGAAATCCCAGCTCAGGTCCTGAAATCCCAGCTCAGGTCCTGAAGGCATCTCAAACCTTTCCAATAGATATGATTTGGCTTTTCTTTTTTTAGGGAAAACGGGTGTTTTAAGGCAGCATTTTCTGTCCCCACCCTGCTGGTGCCAAAGGGCTGCAAGGGGTAACTTGCCCTCCAAAAACCCCTCAGAAACGGGAGGTGGGTACCCAAACTGGCACCGCCTTGGGGTGCAATCCCAGATTTGGGGGCTGATTTGAGGGCTCTGCCCCTGGCAGGTGCTCGTGCCCCCTCCCAGCTCAGCTGTGTCAGCAGCGTCCTCGGCCGGCCGGGCTCGCGTCGCTGCTCGCAGGGTTGGCCAAGTGTGACGTGTGTGCTGGAGCAGCCCAACACGTGCACCTCCCTTCTGGAGCAGAACCCAAGGATTTAGGGTGGGACTGCAGCCCTGGGGGCTTCCTTTGGCCCTCTGGGCTGGCTCCAGAGTCTTCTGCCTGCCTGGTGGGTTTGGGGTTTTTCTCAGCAGTGGAAAATCCCTGCCCGGTGTCGGGAGCGCATTTTGTGGTGCTGCAAAGTCTCTTCTCTCCATCCCCTCTGTGGGGCCGTGCAGAGATCTCGGGGTGTGTTGGGATTCAATCAGAGGCCTGGCCTGGAGGAGCTGGCTGGAGGGGGAGCTGGAGGGGACAGCAGGTTGGTGTTTGGGGCTGCTCCTTTGGGGCAAAGAGGGCGATTTTGGCGCTGCCCTCGGAGCCGACAGTGACAATGGCAGGAAGAGGAACCACGAGCGGCTCCCGCATCCTCCCGAGCTATTTCCAGCTCATTGTCCACGGGGCAGGAAGGATGTTTCCAGCCTTCTTCCTTTCTGCCTCCAAGGGATGTGGGGTGGGCGGGGAGGGAGGAGGGAGGGGATTTGGCTGCCTGCTGGTTGTGCAAGAGGCACAGTCGCTGCCCTTGGAAGGAGCTCAGGGCAGGGGCTGATGCGGCTTGGCCTGAGACATCCCCGGGGTGTCCCCAGTGTGCACTTGGCAATGGAGATGCAGCTCATCCCGTGTCCCCAGGGGCAGCCAGTGGGCTCAGGTGTGTCCTCCTGGGGCCTGGGGCTCTCTCAGAGGGGCTTCTGCAGCCTGGCTGGTGGTGGCCACACGTGGTGGTCAGCGGGGCTGGTGGAGCTGCTGCTGCTGCCCCCACTTCCCCCATTCCCAGTGCCGGGTGAGGCTGGTGGGAGGGTGTTGGGGCTCAGGGTGAGGTGTTTTGGGAAGGCAAAGTGGAGTCCTGATGTTGCTGATGCCCTGAGCACCGTGGTGGGGATGTGTTTGGGGACATGTCCTGGTGGGGCTGTGTTTGGGAGGAGTCCTGGTGGGGATGTGTTTGGTGACATGTCCTGGTGGGGATGTGTTTGGGGAGGTGTCGTGGGGATGGGAGTATTGATGTGGGGATGTGTTTGGGGACATGTCCTGGTGGGGATGGGGACGTGTCCTGGTGGGGCTGTGTTTGGTGACATGTCCTGGAGGGGCTCTAGAGGTGACAGGATGATCCCTGTCCCCTCGGTGGGGATGGTTTCAGTTGCCTTTGGAAGAAGTGAGTGGTGTGGGATGGGGATGGGGTTGGGGACGGTCCCCTCTTGCTTTGTGATGGACAAAGATCCCCTAAAGGAAGTTGTGGCTTCTCCTGGATGTTTTTAGCCCTTGGTCTTGTGGCCAGGGCTCTGCTGAGGACAGAGAGGCTGCAAAGCCCTCCCTGTGCTCTTGCACAGCTCCCATTGCTGGGCCAGGCCGAGCTCCCACGTGCCAGGAAGTGAAAGTGGAGTTAATTAAGCTGAGAAATGATCTTAATTTGTTCTGGCTAAATCCCTTCAGCACCAGGAAACCCCAAAGATCTGAAGCAAAGCTCATGGTTGGAGTGTGGCCACACCTCTGCTGTGGTTCAGAGGTGCAGAGGTGACACATCTCGGGGGGTTTGTCTGAAGGGGAGGGTTTTACTGGTTTGACTGGGATGATTGTTGCTTCCTGGCAGCAGGAAAGCTGGGAAATGCCCATCTCCTACTGCCCTGGATCCCAGCTGAGCTGGCATCGTCCTGGCACAGCCAGGAGAGACCGAATTCAGCTCTCACATGGGCTGGCCTTGAGTCTCTCCTGGGGCACAGCCCAGGGGTTTGGGGTGGGCACAGCCCAGGGGTTTGGGGTGGGCACAGATCAGGGGTTTGGGGTGGGCACAGCCCAGGGGGAGCAGGAGGAGGGCTGGCATTGTGGCCAGGGTGCTGCTGTCCTTCCCTGCCAAAGCCCTCGGTGTTTCCACCTGCCACTCCAACACCTGCCCGTGCCCACGCCAAGCTCGCTGTTTGTTTTGTCTAAAAGCACCCAATGCCCCCAAGGGCCGGGGGAGGGGGTGGGGATGCCCGCGCTGCCTTAATTGCGTTAATGAGTCTGCTGGGGCCGCCTGCCAGCCAGGGCTCTGCCAAGGCTCGGTCTCGCCCGTGAGAACGGTGAGGGTGTGGTGGTGGCACCGAGCCTGGCATGGGGCTGCTCTGCCCGTGCCATCAGCCCAGGGCTCGGTGGGCACGGGGACCCCCAGGGACACGGTGCCATCTGGGGGTGAAGAGGGTGGGAAATGCCCTGGCAGACTCAGGTCTCCCAAAGATGGGGTTTTTGGGAGCACCTCGAGCACCTTCCACCCCGAGCAGGGTCCAGCTGACTCTGCAGCCGTGTGTGTCATTGTCACTTGAGTTTGGGGGGCCTGGCAGTGTCGGGGGTCCTGCTGAGGTGACCCTAGCTCTGCTCCTGGGGGGTCCCGCAGGCTCCAATCCCGATGTGTGTGCCCATCCCTCGGTGCCAGAGCCAGCCCTGCTCTCTGGGCTCTCCAGGAGCGTTCCTGCCGCTGTGTTTTCCCTTTTCACCCTCTCCCAGAGATGGGAATTAATCCCTCTTTCTGGGTTAAAGCCCCAGGGCAGAGTTGCTCCATGGGGAGGAGAACCCACACCCACCGCGCCCTCCTCCTTCAGCACCCTCAGCGGCACCCGCAGCCTCTTCCAAGCTCTTTCCTCGCTCCTGCTTTTCCCTGGGCAGGTTCCAGCTCCTCCTGGCACTTCTTCACCCCCAGTTCTTCTCAGTGACTTGCCCGTGCTGTTTGTAGCATCTCCAGCCTGCCTGGAATTCCTGAGGTCGGGATGGTGGATCCCACCCCCAGGTTTATCCCAGCTGGTTGTCACTAGTGTCCCCTGGGGTGGCTCGTTGGATCCAGGCAGGTTGGATGCCCCTCTGTGCCAAGGATTGGACACTTTGCCTTGTCCAGCTGCATCCTGAGCCAAGGGCTGAGCCTTCCAGCTCCTTCCCTGGGCACCCCGGGATGGGAGGCAGAGCCAGCCGGGCCCTGGGGAGGGACATGAGTGGTGTGTTTGTGCAGGAAACTGAAAATCCTGTGGCTTCCGTGCCCTGACAGAAATAACTCTCCCCTGAGCCCGGTGCCTGCTCTCCTGGTGACTCCTCTCTCCAAGCCCTGGTGGTGCTTGAGCATTCTGGATCCACACAGGGAATTCCCTTTGAGCCTCTTTTCCCTGGGGTGCCTCTTGTTCCCACCGAGCTGGGGCTGCCCCGTGTCCCTCCCAGCTCCTTCTCCTGCTCTCTGGGCCTGAGGGGTTTCTTCAGAAATGTGTTTTTTCATGCCTGGCTCTGCCCTCCAGCCCAGGCCAGCCTTTGCCAAGGGGATTTCCTCCCCTGCAGCTCCCAGGAAGGCTCCAATTAATTGAGGAGTCACTGCTGAGAGTGGGAATTGTGGCAGTCCAGGCTTTTTTTGTCTCAGCACTTCCAGATCAGGCAGGACCTGGATTTGGGGAGCCCCGAGCTCTGCCCGGGGGGTTGTGACTCAAGCTGGGCACAGCAATTAAAATAACTAATCCTGTGGCACCGCTGGGAGCATCCCCCGTGCCAGGTGACCCTCCTGGGGGCTGCAGACCCCAACCCACGCCGTGCCCACCAGTGGGATGCTCCGGGGAGGGGGTTTCATCAACCGTGGGGTGCCTTGGGGTGGAGATGCTGCTCCGGGTTCCTTCCAAACCGGTTGGGAACGCTGGGAACAAACGCTCTCCTCGCTTATGCAAAGGGCCGGTAATTGAGGGAGGTTCTGGACTCGTTTGATCTCCCTGCTCTGCTTCCCTTGGCACCGGCGCCGCATCCTCCCGTGCTGATGTAACCGGAGCTGGGAAACGAGGCGTGCTGTGCCCGGAGCAGCTCCTGGCTGTGCCACGGGGCCCGCCTGGCACCTCCCTGCGGGCACAGCAGCGACCTGGAGCGGCTGATGGTGCCAGGATTGGGGCCAGAGCTGTCCCAGGGAGATCCGTGCTGGCTGCGGGATGTGCCGGGCTGGGCTGGTGCCTCGTGGGGAGGGAGAGATGAGGCTGTCGGAGGACACCGGGATGTCCCAGCTCAGGAGGAACAGGAGGACATCCCTGCCTGGAGCCCCTGCCTGTTGTTCACACCCATCTCTGCCTGTGGGTGCCGGCAGTGCCTGAGTTTTTGGGAGCACAGTCGGAGCTGGAGGCTCAGACAGGGAATATTCTCATTTTTGTGCTTGGAGTAGCTCGATAAGGTGCTTTGCTCGCAGGTGCAATGTGTGAACTGGGTGGTTTCAGGCGTGTGGCTTTGAATCCTGGTCCGTGCCTTGGGTTGTGGGAAGGGTTTGGTGATGGGCGAGGGGCTTTGCCAAACTTTCATCACCATCTGCCTCCATTCCCTCTTTCCTTTTTTTCTTTTTTTCTGGAAACCTTCTGCAGAAGAAACTCTGCAGGAATCAGAGCAGAAAAATTGGGGTTTTACCCTTGTGGAAAAACTCTCGGGGGCTTTTCCTGGAGCAGCATCAGCCTCGTGTTGTTCTGGAGGAGGAATGTGAGGTTGGTGGGGAGGAGAGGGATCCACCCTCATCTGGCCCTGTGTAAAGCCCTCGAAACTCCCAGTTTTTGGGCTCCAGGGGGAGTTCTCACAGTCTGGCACCCGCCTGCTCCAAACATTCCATCTTCCTGAGCATCCTCTGCTCCCTCCTGGCTCCTGCGGGGAGCGGGAACAGCTGGGCTGGTGCGGGGCTTTCCTGGGATCCGCCTTCCCACGATCTCCCTTCCAGGACCTGCCTTCCCAGGATCTCCCTTCCAGGACCTGCCATCCTGCAGCTCTGTGGCCACGTGGGGAAGGAGGAAAATGCCCCAGAAACTCAGATTTCCTGGGGTCCTGCGAGGAAACCCCCTGGGAACACACGAGCAGATGGAGGAGGGGGAGCCAAAGGGGTTTGGCAGGATTTGGGGGTCTTGCTGTGCCCCCAAAAGCTGTGGGACCCAATCCCAGGGCTGGGCAGGCACTGGGTGGTGCTGGTTTGGTTGGGTTTGGCTCGTCTTTGCGGGGAGCAGAGTTTGGGCTCTAATCAAAGCCAGGCCCTGGGGGCAGGAGGGGTTAAACGAGGTGCCCAACTCCGGGATTTCCTATTTCTCGAGTCCTCCCTTTGTGATCTCCCCGTTCTTTCAACAGAGTCCCTTTCGTGTGGTTTCTCATCTAAGTGTTTTTAATTTGAGCGAATTCCCTCCAGCTCCTTTTTGTTCCCTGCGTGGCTCTGGAAGGAAAACCTTTGCCTTTTATTAGGGAGGAATGTTTTTAATCACCCGCGTTCTTCAACCCGGCTGAACTGGGAACCTTTCGCAGCAAATTACGGGGAGATGGGAAGCGGTTTGTAAAGGAAATGGCTAATTAAAAAACACCCGCCGTGGCTTCGGGGGCTGCTCAGCCTCAGAGCAACCCCTCACCCTGCGTGGATGGGGATGGAGGAGGGATGCAGGCAGGGATGCAGGCAGGGATACAGGAGGGCTGCAGGCAGGGCTGCAGGCAGGGCTGCAGGCAGGAATGCACAGAAAGGCAGGGCTGGGATGCCCCTTTATTGCTCCTCGGGACTCCTCCTGCCCTGCCTTGTTTGCCTCCTGCTTTCTTTCCCTCTCCCCCAAGGCCGGCTCGGCCGATTCGCCTCTTTCAAACCCATCCGGAAATGCCACAGCGAAGATTCCTGGGCTGGGTTTGTGTTTTTGGGGCGGGCTGGGCTGGCCTGACTGGCTGAGTGACACAGGGACAGCATCGCCACCACCAGCCCGGGCAGCTCCCCCACCAGTCCCCCCAAAGCTCTGCAGGAACTGGGAGCTGCTGGACTGCACAGGGGGACTCCAGTCGCTGTCCTTGTCCCTGCTCTGGGTCTGTCCCACCTCGTGGGACTCTTGGAGCTGCCAGCTCTGTCCCTGTGCCATCCCCTGCTGCCAGCCTGGGCACAGAGCTCCATTCGTGCCCCACCAGAGCAGGGTCCTGGGGGGATGTCGGGGCTGTGGCAGGAGGGGGGTCCTCGCTCCTGGGGGGATGTCGGGGCCGTGGCAGGAGGGGGGTCCTCGCAGCTCCCACCGTGGCTCTTCCCTGGCTCGGCATCCTTTTGGCCCCGGGGATGCTCGACAGGCTTTTTCCTGGCTCTGGCCGAGGGGGGAGGAGTTGTTTTCCTGGCTGCTGGCTCCTGCCCGACCTCCCTCTCCCCCAGCACGCTCCTTCCCTCCCGTTTCTGCCCTTCCACTGCCTCCGAGTTTGTTTTTATAAAGCCTTCAATGAGGCAGAGAGATTCCCAGAGCCCCCCCAGTGCCTCCCCCCGGGCTCTGTGCCCTGCCTGGGTCCCCCCATCCATCCCAGGGGTGACTGAAGCAGCTCCTCCTTCACTTTTGGGTGCCCCCAAGACCTTTTTGCTCAGGGGGAGCATCCCCAGCCTGTGATGGGAACCATCCCCAGCCCGAGGATGGGGAGCTGAGACCAGGATTTGGGCCCCAGGAGCTCCCCATGGGCATTTTTAGGGTCACAAGGCTGAGATGGGATTTCCTGGGATCATCAGGGTCTCCTCCTCTGCCATGGCCTGAGGGGCAGGAGGGTTCTGTCCTGGTTCTGATTCCAGGAGTGTAACTGGGACTATTTCAGGTGTGTAATGGGGGTGATTCCAGGTGTGTAACTGGGGTGATTTCAGGGATGTAACTGGGGAGATTCCAAGTGTGCAACTGGGACTATTCCAAGTGTGTAACTGGGCTATTCCAGGTGTGTAACTGGGCTATTTCAGGTGTGTAACTGGGCTATTCCAGGGGTATAACTGGGCTATTTCAGGTGTGTAACTGGGCTATTTCAGGTGTGTAACTGGGACTATTCCAGTTGTGTAACTGGGCTATTTCAGGAGTGTAACTGGGCTATTCCAGGTGTGTAACTGGGACAATCTCAGTGTCCCCATGGGGACAGGGACTCACCACCCAGGCAGGTTATTCAGGGAGTCTCTTTGCAAGGCAATTCTCAGCCCTGGTGTCAGGGAGAGGCACCTGCAGCCCCCTGGGGGCTCTCCAAGGGTGTGGGATCCACAGGAATGTTTCTCCCACCTCACGGGGGACCCTCTGCAGGCAGAGGAAGGTGCGGGACGAGCCCTTCTCATGCCAGGACACCTTCCTTCCTCCCAGTGGGATAAACCCAGCCCCTGCTGATGCCTCCCCTGCCTGCCTCGGGCTGAGCTCAGGCTGGAGGTGGCTGAGCCGAGCCTGGTTGTGTCCCCACAGCTGCCGTGACCCCGTGCACCTCCCCACGGGTGCCCCAGAGCGTGCCCATGGACCTGCGCATCGGGCAGCGCGTGGTGAAGCCGGGCTCGGACACGGCCCTGCTGGCCCTCAAGCACACCCAGCAGCTGCAGCACCAGCTCTTCCTGGCCAGCCTGCACCAGCAGCAAGTGGAGCAGCTCGCCCACCAGCACGTCAGGGTACGGGGGGCACCCTTTGGGCACAGGCCGGACCCTTGGGAGGATGAGTTTGGCCTCCAAGCAGGGGCTGGTGGCACCCCAGTGTCTGCCAGCGGTGCCAGGGCTGGCTTTGGGGTCACCTCCCCATCCCAAAATGACCTTGCCAGGTGAATTCCTGCTGTCCCCTGAGCTGGAACGGCTGGAGGGGTTTTTAGGCAGCCTGGGGATGTCTCTGGTTAAGGAATCAGGTGGGAGTTGTGTCCTGCAGGAGCCTCCAGGGATGTCCCTGAGCTCTCTGACCTCCCTGGGAGCACCTCTGGAACCCTCAGCTCTGCAGAACACCAAGATCCAAACTTTTAAGAGCTTTTTTTATTTCCCCCCAACCTTTTCATTCAACCAAGATTTTTATTTTGGTTGCATCACCACACCCCCCAACTACAGATATGCCAAAACACCACGAGAGGCTGCAAGTTGGAACAGACTGGTTTGAGTTTTATGATGTCCCTGGGGACAACAAGGAGTCCCTGGGGACAAAGATGAGTCCAGTTTGCTGTGATGAAATGGCATGTTCTAGTCGGGCAGGGCCTCCAGAATGACAGAACTGACTTCCAGACGTGCTCCATCCCTGTGTCCTCTGCCTTGGCCTTGGGGAGGGGGTTTTGGGCTGGGTGGGGTCTCCAGGGGTGATGTCCTTGTCCCACAGGTGGCCATGGAGTCCCCTCACCGCGAGGCTGAGCCGGGGCAGCAGGAGCAGGAGCTGAGGCAGATCCTCAACAAGGACAAGAGCAAGCGAAGTGAGACCCCTGGGGGTCCCCATGGCCCCAAAATGCGGGGGGGGTCACAGGGGAGGGAGGTCAGAGGGGCTTCTGCAAGAGGGCTCTGAGGGTTCTGCCCTTATCCAGACCAGGCTCTGCCTTCACCTCTCCGGCTGGGGGGGCCCAGTGAGACCCTCGGGGTGAGTTTGGAGAGCCCAGTGGGACCCCTGGGATGGGTTTGCAGCCCCATCCATGGGAGAGCTCGGTGGGACCCCCGTGGTGGGTTTGGAGAGCCCAGTGGGACCCCCGTGGTGGGTTCTCAGCCCCATCCATGGGACCCCCGGGGTGGGTTCTCAGCCCGACCAGCCGCGATCTCCCGGCGCCATCTGGTGCCCACTTTGGTGGAACTGGTGGGGGGTTTTGCTCCCAGTTTTGGGATGTGCAGGGCTCTGCATCCTGGGGGGCTGTGGGGCCAAGCTCGGCCCTGCAGGGACCCTCTCAATGTCCCCGGGCCCCCGGGTGGTCCCTGCTGGTCCCCCTGCAGGTGCTGTGGCCAGCACGGTGGTGAAGCAGAAGCTGGCTGAGGTCATCCTGAAGAAGCAACAGGCGGCTCTGGAGAGGAGCAGCAACCCCAACCCTCCCGCCCTGCCCTACAGGTGACAGCCCGGTGTCCCCTGGCCCCGAGCATGGGAAGGGTCATTTGGGAAGGGGCTCTGACGAGGTGGCTTCTCCCCACAGGTCCCTGGAGCCTCTGGACCCCGAGGGTCCCTCCCCTCCCGTGCTCAGCTCCTTCCCACCCCCCCTCCCCAGCGCTTCCCTCGACCCCCCGGAGCATTTTCCTCTGCGGAAAACAGGTCAGACTTTGGGAATGACATGGGAATGGCACGGGAACAATGCCATGTCCTCCCCCTTTGCTTGCAGGGGACAACCAGAGACCTGGCCCCACGAAGCCCACCCAGGGGGGGCCAGGACTCAGCCCCTCATCCCTTCACAGCATCTGAGCCCAACCTGAAGGTGCGTTGCAAGCCCAGGAAGTGCCTGGACCGGCGCAAGAACCCCCTGACCCGTAAGGAGAGCGCCCCCCCCTCGCTGAAGAGACGCCCACCCGAGGCCATCGGTGAGAGCCGGGGCCAGATGGGCTTAGGAGGGACCTTGGGGACATCCCGGAGCAGCTCCAGCCTGCCCAGGACCCTGCCCTGGCTCCATGTCCCGTGTCCCCTCCTGGAGCCAGGAGAGGGGGTTGCTGCAGTTTTGGGGTCCAGGCTGGACCTACAGGGATGGATGAGCCAGGAGAGGGGGATGCTGCAGTTTTGGGGTCCAGGCTGGACCTCCAGGGCTGGGAAGGTCCCAGTCCCTGTGCAGATGTGGCCGGTTGGGGTTCCTCACCGTGGAGTGGGGCTTCCCTCGCTGCTGGGGCAGGTGGGATTTGGCCCCAGGAGGGCGGTGGGCAGCCCTGGCAGGGCAGGGCAGGACTGGGGCAGCCCCTCTCTGGGTGGCAGTGCCCCTCAGCCCTGCTGTGTCCCCACACAGACTCGTCCCCGAGCAGCAGCAGCACCCCCGTGTCGGGCTGCAGCTCCCCCAATGACAGCCTGCCCTCGGAGCACGGTGCCCTCCCCACGGCCTCAGCGATGGCCCATGAGGTGAGCTCTGCCAGCCTGGGGGGCTCCCTGACCCCTCTATTGGGGTCCTGACCCCCCATGCCCCCCGTCCCTGCTCTCCTGGGATGCTCTGCCTGGCACAGCTGCTCTGCCCCTCCTTCCCAGGGGGCATTCCCTGCCTCCTGATGTGTGTGCTGTCCCCATGGGTGTCCCCACGGGTGTCCCCAGTGTCCCTTGCCCTGGCCCCAGGTGTTCCCATGGGCAGCTGGGGCTCAGCCACCCCCTTCTCCCCTGGGTGCTGGTGCCCCCCGAGCTGTGCTGGGCAGAGCTGGGCACTGATGGCCCGTGTTGGGTACAGACACCACTGGCCCAGCGGCTGCTGCTGCAGGAGAGTTCCCTGGCCCAGTTTGCCCTGCAGAGCGCGGCCTCCCTGCCAGCCATCACCCTGGGGCTGCCAGCCACCTCCAGCACCAGGGTAGGTACCCACCTTGTGCCCCCAAAGCAGCCTCCTGTGGGGCAGGGGATGCCCTTTCCCTCGGGTTTGGGGCCGCTGGCACCGCCCTGGAGGATGTGCCACCCCCTCCTCAGTGGGTAACCCACCCCCGTGCCCCCCGTGTCTGCAGGGAGAGGCAGAGCGCCACCCCCTCCCCAGCCTGGCACACCGGGTGCCGGTGCTGAACGGGCCCGTCCTGCCTGGCACACACTCGCCCGTGTTCATCCCCGCTGGCCTGGAGCAGCAGGAGGGTGGCAGCCCCCTGTCCCCCCGCCTGCAGCCCCTCATCATCCTCGAGCCCTCGGTCTCACACACCCCCCTGGTGGCAGGTGAGCTCGGGCACACGGGGGCATGGGGGGCTCAAAGCAGTGCCAGCACCTGGGGGTCCAGTTGGCCACGAGTCAGCAGTGCCCTGGCAGCCAGGAGGGGCATCCCTGCCGTGCCCTGGGGGGCATCCCTGGGTGAGGGAGGGGATTGTCCTGCCCTGCTCTGCACTGGGGTGGCCCCCCTGCAATATTGGGGCAGGTTGGGGCACCACAGTGTAAGATATTGAGCCCTTGGTGCCCAAAGGAGGGCAGGGGAGGGGGGGAAGGGCCTTGAGGAGCAGCTGAGGGCACTTGGTGGGTTCAGCTGGAGAAGAGGAGACTGAGGGGACACCTCATTGCAGTTCCGTCTTCCTCGGGAGGGGCAGGCACTGATCTCTGCTCTGTGCGGACAGGGACACACCCTGTGGGGACAGGGAATGGGCTGGGGTTGTGCCAGGGAGGGTTAGGTTGGATATCAGAGAATCGAGGAGGGTTTGGGTGACCCTCTGGGGCACAGGGTGGGACTCGTGGGGTCGGTCCTGGGCAGGGCCAGGAGTGGACCCCATCCCTGGGGGTCCCTTCCAAGGGGGCACACCCTGTGAGGTGTGGAGCTCGGTGACGTGGGCACAGACAGCCTGGCACATCTGCCCCTCACCTCTCCTTCCCCTGCCCTGCAGTGCCAGGTCTGGGGACCGTCCCCTTCCCCTTCGCCCCCTCCCTCATCCCCGCGGAGCGTCTGTCCCTGCCCGGGCACCACAAACCGCTGGGCAGGACCCGCTCGGAGCCGCTGCCCCAGAACCCCAAGGGCATCCAGCAGCAACTGCTGTTCCAGCACCATCACTCCCAGTTCCTGGAGAGGCTCAAGCAGCAAACACACCTGGGCAAGGTGGGCCAGGGGCACCCAGGGAGGGGCTGGGGGCACTTGGGGTGTCCAGCTGGAGAGGAGGGGACACCTCATTGCGGGGACACCTCCCTGGGGAGGGGCAGGAACTGAGCTCTGCTCTGTGGGGACAGGGACAGCACCCAGGGAAGGGCTGGGGAGGGTCAGGGGGGATCTCAGGGAAAGGCTCTTCCCCCAGAGGGTGGTGGGCACTGCCCAGGCTGCCCAGGGCAGTGGGCACAGCCCCAAGAGCTCCAGGAGGGTTTGGATGATGCTCTGGGGCACAGGGGGTGACTTTGGGGCTGAGGGTTGGACTCGATGGTCCCTGTGGGTCCCTTCCAGCTCAGCATGTCCTGTGATTCCACGTGGGTGTCATTGTCACCCCTGGGCACTGCGTGCCAAGTGTGGAGGTGCCACCTCTCCCAGACTCCCAGCAGCAAACTGGGGGCACCTGCTCATCTTCCCCTGCCACCCCCATGCCCCCCCTGGCTTGTCCTGTCCCCTGTCCCCTCCCCGTGCTCACTGTCCCCTCCCGGGCTCAGCGCATGGCCAAGTCCAGCGAGAAGCCCCGGCTGCGACAGATCCCGTCCTCGGAGGACATGGAGGCCGAGGGGACCGTCCCCGAGGCTGGCACGGAGGGCACCGACCCCACGAGGACACGGGGGGAGCCCACCCGGCCGGGCAGCAGCACCAAGGAGCCCGAGAGGACGCAGAAGATGCTGCAGCCTCAGGAGGAGCTGGTGCTGCAGCAGGTACGGAGGGCTGAATGGCTGGGCATTGTCCCCACATGGCTGAGCATTGTCCCCAGGTTGCTGAGCATTGTCCCCCATTTCTGATCATTGTCCCCATTTCTGAGCATTGTCCCCACATTGCTGGGCATTGTCCCCAAATGGCTGAGCATTGTCCCCCTATTTCTCAGCATTATCCCCAGGTTGCTGAGCATTGTCCCCCATTTCTGAGCACTGTCCCCACATTGCTGGGCATTGTCCCCAAATGGCTGAGCATTGTCCCACGTTGCTGGGCATTGTCCCCAAATGGCTGAGCATTGTCCCCCCATTTATGAGCATTGTCCCCACATTGCTGAGCACTGTCCCCAGACCTCTGCCCAGCACTGCGAGGGTCGAGCCAGCAGAGAGCAGCACACGCTGTGCCATGTCCCAGCTCCTCCAGGCCAGCTGTGACATCCCCACCCTGCAGGGTGCGGGGGTCCCCTCCCTGCCTCGGGGACACTGCTCTGGCCACCCCTCACCGTGTCCCTTGTCCCCCAGGCGTATCTCTGGGACTCCTACCAGCGGGTGCAGCAGCAGCTCCTCAAGCGCCAGCCCCTGGACTCCCCCGTGGTTCCCCCCATCCACACGGGGCACAGACCCCTCTCCAGGGCACAGTCATCTCCTGCCACTGCCACCGTGTCCCTCCCTGCCCAGGACACCCCCAAGGCGCTGTCCCTGCCCGTGCAGGAGCAGCCAGCCAAGCCACACTTCACCACAGGTACTGGGGCTGGGATGGGGCAGGAGCTGCAGGGCATTGGGGGTGCCCTGGGGCAGCTTGGCATCAACCCTGGGCACTGCCAGCCCCAGAAGGGCTTGGGAGGGGCAAGAGTGAGCTGTGAGGGTCCCTTTCTTAGCTCAGGTGGCTTTTCCAAGCAGGATTTGCCCACTTGGCTGCATTCCTGGTCTGGGTCTCTTATGAAGCCAAGGCAGGGTTTGTTTCGATCATGTTGGGAGAGAGACCCCATGATCTGGGACAGGGACTCCATGATTTGGGACAGGGACCCCATGATTTGGGACAGAGACCCCATGATTTGGGACAGAGACCCCATGATTTGGGACAGGGACTCCATGATTTGGGACAAAGAGTTCCCCCCAGTTTGGGACAGAGACCTCCCCCTGGTTTGAGGGAGGTGTTTCAGTCCAAGCAGTTTTGGGTGTTCGGGGTCTTGCCCAGCCCCTGAGGAGGATCTGGAGCAGGGTCAGCCCTGGGCACCCCCTCCAGGCTGGCACAGCAGCTGCCGTGTGTGCCTGGCAGGGCTGGTTTATGACTCGGTGATGCTGAAGCACCAGTGCTCCTGTGGGGACAACAGCAACCACCCCGAGCACGCCGGGAGGATCCAGAGCATCTGGTCCCGCCTGCAGGAGAGGGGGCTGCGGGGCCGCTGCGAGGTGAGGGGGGACAGGGGGGCGACAGGGGGGGACAGAGGGGGACAGGGGGGACAGGAGGGGACAGGGGGACAGGGAGGGACGGGGGGGACAGGGGGACAGGGGGGACACGGGAGGACAGGGGGGACACGGGAGGACAGGGGGGACAGGGGGGACAGGAGCTGCCCTCCCTCCCCTTCCCCTCCCACCTCCATCCCAGGTCTTCTCCTCCTGTTGGCCACCCTTCTCCAAGGGCTTGGCCCAGTTGGAGCATCCAGGTCTGCCCATGCCCAGTTTGGGATGGCACCAGGAGACTGGGAAATACTGGAAAGACCCCGAGCTCTTAGGGAGTGTCCAAAGTTGGGTGGGGAAGAGCCTGGAGGGGAAGTGTCAGGACACTGAGGGCACTTGGTGTGTCCAGCTGGACACTCTGGGGACATCAGAGGTTTTCTCCCAGTTCCACCCTGCTGAAAACCTTGCCCTGGTCCAGCTGGGCTGACTGGCTGGAGGAAAATGCTGGTGGCATTTCCTTCCTGCCCCTGGCTGGGACTGGAGAGGGGGTGCCCAAGCCCAAATCCAGCCTGAGGGGCAGGTGCTGAGCTGTGGTGACAGCAGGATGAGCCCCCCTGGCCCTGGGAGGCTGGTGGGCTGGGGTGGGGACCCCTGCCTGTCCCCCCTGGTGACAACCCCCTGTGCCACAGTGCCTGCGGGGCCGCAAGGCCACCCTGGAGGAGCTGCAGTGTGTGCACAGCGAGCACCACGTGTTCCTCTACGGCACCAACCCCCTCAGCCGCCTCAAACTGGACAATGGCAAGTTGGCAGGTGGGTCCTCATCCCCCACCCTGCCTGGGGTCCCTGTGCCCTGGGAGCACCCTCAGCCTCTCCCAGCGCCTCCCCTGGGGGCTGCTCCCAGTTGTGCCCCCTCCCTGCCCAGTTTGCCAGGTGTGACCCCCCTGCTGTCCCCTCTCTCCGCAGGGATCCTGTCCCAGAGGATGTTTGTCATGCTGCCCTGTGGAGGGCTGGGGGTGAGTGCTCCAGCTCTGCCCCTTGCCCAGGGGGGTCCCTCCTTCTGTCCCCTCTTGGGACCCTCAGGACCCTCAGGGGAGCAGGGACTGCCAAGGTGGGGGTGTTTGATTCGTGGGCAGGATGTTGTGTCAGAGCTTCTCCCTGTCCTTGGGGGGCTCTGAACATCCCACCCCTGAAGGGAGCCCTTTGTGCCCCCTCACTGCGGGGGTCCAGCAGCCCAAAGCCCCCCTTGGCCATCCCCAAGAGCAGCCTGGCAGGATGGGGGTCCCAGAGCTATGTCACCTCATGGCTGGGGGTCCCAGAGCTGTCACCTCATGGCTGAGGGTCCCAGAGAGGTCTCACCTCGTGGCTGGGGGTCTCAGAGCTGTGTCACCTCGTGGTTGGAGGTCTCAGAGCTGTGTCACCTCGTGGCTGGGGGTCCCAGAGCTGTGTCTGCACTGAGGAAGGGCACAGTGACATGGGGACAGCAGCTGTCCCCTCCTCTCCCCCCCTCCCATGCCCTCTCTGTTCCCAGCTTGCCCTCCTGGTTTCTCTCCATTCACTCTTCTCTCTCCTCCTCTCCCCTCTCTCTGTCCTTTCTCTCTTCCAGGAAGGGTCTCATTCCATGTTTCTCTGCTGCTCTCCTGGTTCTCCTCCTCTCCTTGCCCTGCTGGGCACCAGCTCTGCTTTCCCTGCTCTGCCTCCCCCTCCCTGCCCTGCCCTCCCCGTGCCCCCAGGGCAGGGGGGCTGGCGCTGCCCCTCTCGGTGGGCACGGCCAGGGGACTCTTTGCCCTGGCCAGAAGAGACTCGAGAGCCCCGGCTGGGACGTGGCCCTGAGCAAAGGGAGGTGTTTGGGCAAACAGGGAAATGAGGTGGAAGGTAACGAGTCCAGGGGACTGGGCTGGACTGGGCTGGACTGGGCTGGGCTGGGGGCAGCAGGAGGTGCCCCCATCCAGAGGGGGGGTTGCCCCATGGTGTGTGAGTGCTGGGACCTTCAGGATGTCACCCCTGGCCCCGAGGTCCCCCCCGGTGTCCCCACCTGAGCGATGTCCCCAATTGCAGGTGGACAGTGACACCATCTGGAACGAGCTGCACTCCTCCAACGCTGCCCGCTGGGCCGCTGGCAGTGTCACCGAGCTGGCCTTCAAGGTGGCCACCAGGGAGCTCAAGGTGGGTCGTGGCACGGGGGGGCCCAGGGCTGTCACCTCAGGGGTCCCAGGGCTGTCACCTCAGGGGTCCCGGAGCTGTGTCACCTCAGGGGTCCCAGGGCTGTCACCTCAGGGGTCCCAGAGCTGTGTCACCCCATGGCACAGGGGGGCTGTGGGGTCTCTCCTCTGCCCCCATCCCTGGACTGCTCCAGGCTCTGTCCCCAACTGTCCCTGTGCAGCAGGACCAGCCAGCCTGGGGAAAAGGGGATGTGACACTGGGGGTGATGGGTGTGTGACAGTGGCAGTGATGGGTGTGTGGCAGTGGAGGTGACAGGCGTGTGACACTGGAGGTGACAGCCATGCTCACCCTTGTCCCTGGTTTGTCCCCAGAATGGCTTTGCTGTGGTGCGGCCGCCCGGACACCACGCGGACCCTTCCACTGCCATGTAAGGCCCTTTCCCTTCCCTTCCCAGCCCCAAAATCAGCTCCTCGGCTCCAAAACTCTCCAGGCTGACCTTTTCTGGAGGGGAGGGAGCTCAGGGGGTCCCAGAGGGTGATTCCAGCCCCCTTTTCCCAGGGGGTTCTGCTTCTTTAACTCGGTGGCCATCGCGGCGAGGCAGCTGCAGCAGAAGGGGAAGCTCAGCAGGATCCTCATTGTGGACTGGGTAAGTCCCCTCTGTCCCCAGCATGTCCCTGCCCTCCCCAGGGTGTCTCTGGAGCTGGGCTGGGGAGCAGGAGCAGGTGCTGGAGCTGGGGGACCCCCATCCAGCTGCTTGGAGCTCCAGGAGCCTCTTGGGCCACCCTCCCCCTGAACCTAAAGCAGATTGTCCCCATGTCCCTCCCTGCAGGACGTCCACCATGGCAATGGGACCCAGCAGATCTTCTACAAGGACCCCGAGGTTCTCTACATCTCCTTGCACCGTCACGACGACGGGAACTTCTTCCCTGGCAGTGGAGCTGCTGATGAGGTCAAAATGCACCGTGGGGTCTTTGGGGACAGAGGGGACAGCCAGGCCAGGAGGGGCTGAGCAGGGGCAGTTCTGGGCACTGCCCTGGGGGCTCGTTTCCCAGTCCTGATCCTGCCTGGCCTGCCCAGCTGGCTGTGGATCCCAGGCTTCATCCCCTGGCACAGGGCAGGGGGCTGGCACCCCCAACCTGCCTCCCCTGGCACAGGGCAGGGGGCTGGGACCCCCCCCATGGGGCACATCCCCCCTCACTCTGTCCTTGCCCCCCACAGGTCGGCTCTGGCCCCGGCGAGGGCTTTAACGTCAACGTGGCCTGGGCTGGGGGGCTCGACCCCCCCATGGGGGACCCCGAGTACCTGGCAGCCTTCAGGTACTGCCCCCCGTGCCCCCGCCCTCCCTGGGGGGCTGAGCCCACCCCTGACGCCGTGTTTGCCCCCCCAGGACGGTGGTGATGCCCATTGCCCACGAGTTCTGCCCCGACGTGGTGCTGGTGTCGGCCGGGTTCGACGCTGCCGAGGGTCACCCACCCCCCCTGGGGGGCTACAGGGTCTCTGCCAAGTGTAAGGAGGGGGCTCAGGGTGGGTCCAGCTGGGTGGGACCCCTGGGAGGGGTCCTGGGGAGTCTGGGGAGACCTGTGGGGTTGGCTCAGCCCGGCAGAGAACCCTGGGTGTTTTGGGCAGGGGGTCTCATCCTCTACCCTGGGTGTTTTGGGTGGGGGGTCTCACCCCCTCCCCTGGGTGTTTTGGGCAGGGGGTCTCACCGTGGGTCCCCCCCCAGGTTTTGGCTACATGACGAAGCAGCTGATGAGCCTGGCTGGGGGGGCCGTGGTCCTCGCCCTGGAAGGGGGCCACGACCTCACTGCCATCTGTGACGCATCCGAAGCCTGTGTGTCTGCCCTGCTGGGCAACGAGGTGAGCCTGGGGGTCCCCAGGGCACTGCTGGGGGGGCCACGGGCGCTGCCACCCTCCCTGTGACCCCCCTCCCCATGTCCCCCTGCCCAGCTGGACCCTCTGCCCGAGGAGAGCATCAGGCAGAAGCCGAACCCCAACGCCGTGCGCTCCCTGGAGACCGTGATCCAGGTGCAGAGTGAGTGTCTGGGAGGGGCACGGGGGGCATTTCCTCTCCAGGACATCCTGGGGGCTCCAAAGGGTCCCTTCTTGGGGTCATGGAATGGTGGGGTTGGAAGGGACCTCAGGGATCAGCTCTTGGTAGCAAAGTGGGGGTCTCCATCTTCCTCCTCCTCCTCCTCCTGGGAGGGTGGTGTCCCACATGAGTGCTGACTGCAAGGGGAGCCCAGAAACCTGGGAGACTCCTGCCCTGGGATATCCCTGTCCTGGGGTATCCCTGTCCTGGCTTATCCCTGCCCTGGCTTATCCCTGCCCTGGGTTACCCCTGTCCTGGCTTATCCCTGTCCTGGGTTATCCCTCTCCTGGGTTATCCCTCTCCTGGGTTTTCCTCATCTTGGGGTACCCCATCCTGGGATAACCCTGTCCTGGGAGTTATCCATCCTTATCCCAGGCCACCCCTATCCCAGGCCACCCCTATCCCAGGCTATCCTTCTCCCGGGCTATCCCCGTGCTGGCAGCTCTGACTGTTGCCCCCTGCAGGTAAATACTGGGTGGCCGTGCAACGTTTCGCCTCCCAGCTCGGCTGCTCCTTCCTCGAGGCTCAGCACGGCGAGGCCGACGAGGTGGAGACGGTCACGGCCCTGGCATCCCTCTCCGTGGCCGTGATGGTGGAGAAGAGGTGATGTCCTGATGGATCCCGGGGGGTCTGGGTGCCCCTCATTCCCAGGGGGGCCCCATGGGGTGGCAGGTGATGCCCCCGTGGATCCCGGGGGTGCCCCCCATTCCCAGGGGTGGCAGGTGATGCCCCCGTGGATCCCGGGGGTGCCCCCCATTCCCAGGGGTGGCAGGTGATGCCCCCATGGATCCTGGGGGGTCTGGGTGCCCCCCATTCGCGGGGGTGTGGCAGGTGATGTCCTCACGTGTGTGTTTGTCCCTCTCAGAGCACAAGAGGAGCCGATGGAGGAGGAGGAGCCCATGAACCAGTGACGGTGGGGACAGTCCCCTGTCCCAAGACGTGGCTGGGCTGGACTCCCCCAAGCCCAGAGCTCGCCCTTCACTCCTGGCTGCCCGTTTGCCTCGTCATCCTCGCTGCCCAAGCCATGGGAGGGCCTGGACCCCTCCTGGAAGGGACATTCCTGCAGCCACCTGGGCCACGTCCTCGCTCGGGACCGGTGGGGAAGCACAAACTCCCTCCCAAACCCGGACTGTGCCTGCGGTGACCCCCAACTCCAGGACCCCAAACCCCTGGGGGGTGTGGGAGAGACCCCCACCCCTTTGGCTGAGGTGGCAGCTGGATGGAGACCTGCCCTTCTCCCGGGATCTGGGGAAGGGGTAGATCCTTCTCCCGGGATCTCCTGGCCCTGGGAAGGGCTGGGTGGATGTTGGGATGGACACTCGTGGTCGGACCACCCTGGATTCTCCTCCCAGAGCTCCTCTCCAGCCCTGCCTGGCATGAGCAGCCCTGTCCTCAGGCAGGGATGGGCTCCCCGTGTCTTCTCCAAAGCTTTCCCATCTCCCCCTGGTGGGGCACGAGTGTGACAGTGGCACAGGAAGGGTTGGGGACACTGAGGACCATCCCCTGCCCTGGGGAGGAGCGAGGCCGTGCCCGGGGTCACCCCCGTGGCCCCCCAAACCACTACCCCGAGTGGGGACCCCCCGGGGCCGGGGCTCTGATTTGCACTATGGACCTTGACGTGTGCTAATGTGAACGTGACCTTCTCCTCTTCCCGTGGGGATTCCAGGAACAAACAGCTCCTCCTGTGGGCGTCACCGAGGGGCCTCCAGCCCTTCCCAGCACCCCCAGGGCCTGCAGGGATGGGGACCCCTCTAGTCCCAGCCCAGTCGTGTTCCAGTCACCCCCTGAGCCCCCCCAAGGGCTCCTCTCTAACTGAGCTCCCAGAAAATCCTTCCAGGGATGCCCCAAACCCACCAATGCAGTCCCTGTCTTTGGCCAGGCTGTTTTCGGGTCACAGGGATGTCCCAAACCCATCAATGCAGTCCCTGTCTCTGGCCAGGCTGTTTTGGGGTCACAGGGATGTCCCAAACCCACCAATGCAGTGCCTGTCTCTGGCCAGGCTGTTTTGGGGTCACAGGGATGCCCCAAACCCCTCAGTGCAGTCCCTGTCTCTGGCCAGGCGGTTTTGGGGTCACAAGGGCAGGGTCAGACCCCCCAAAATGAGGTGTCCCTCCAGATTTGCCTTGTTCCCCTGTCACCCCCAGCCAGGGCATCACCCCTCAGGGTTGTGCCACAAGGACAGGTCCCTGCTGGGGTGTCACCATGCTGGGCTGGCCTTTGGGGACAGCTGGGCTGGGCTTTGGGGACAGATGGGACACCAACCTGGCTGAGCTTGAGGCGGGGCCGGGTCCGACTGCAGCACAGGGAGGAGATTTTGTAAAAAAAGAACAAAAAAAAAAAGGAGAAATTAAAAAAAAAAAAGGACTTTGGAAGAATAAACCATTTGTGTGTCTCAGATTGCCCCAAACTGGGCTCCAGCACGGGGACAGGGAGGGTGACAGTCCCCTTGGGCTGGGGACACGCAGAGGGGACACCGTGGTGGCACTGCCAGGGCACAGGGGCAGGAGGGGGTTGCAGTGGGGGCTGTGGGGGCTCCCCGGGGTGGGCTGGGGGTCCTGGGGATGCTCCCCCAGCCTTGGGGCACCTCCCCGTGCCCCCCTGGCTGGTGCTGGTGGTGCCAAGGTGGGCACGGTGGGTCTGGGTGGTCCCGTTGCTGCTTGGTGGGGATGGAGGGACCTCCCTGAGCTCCAATCCACGGGAATTTACCAACCCCAGTGATGCCAACTGGGCACCCCCAGCTTGGGGCTCTCCACCCATCCCTGCTCTGTGCCCTCCATCCCATCAGCACAAGAGGGACCCCCAAAACGGGCAGAGGGTCCCACAAGTGACCCCAGGGATGGGGAGGTTTGGTCTTTGTTTGTTTGTTCCCCCCCCAAATTTCTGGGATCCCGACTGTGAGCACTGGAAAACCCCAAGACTTTGGTTCAAGTTATTGTCCCTTCCTCATTTTAAGTCAAGACAAGGGTTTTTTAGAAACAAGACACAACGAAATATTACTTAAATATAATTTTAAAAAAGATATTTTACCTTTTTTTTATATATTTATATAAAAATTCGGGTTGGAAGCTGGAGTGGCACTCCCCAAAAAGGTTTTTCCAATGTATTTTTACAGCGTGGTCAGTGGGGGTTTTTTGACAGAAAATTTGTATTTCCGAAGGTGATTTCATTTCTTCACCCCCTGTGGTGATTGAAGCCCCCCCCGACCCTGCTTTTAGTGGGGTTTTATTTTGGAAGCACATCTGGAGCTTTTGGGAGTCTGCAGTCCCCTCCCTGGAGTGGAGAATCCACTCCCACTGGACAGAAAAACTGGGAATTGGGTGGGAAAGGCCAATCCGAGCCTTCCTGTGGCTCCACGGGGGATTCCCTGGTGTGGAATTGTGGCTCTTCTCCACCACGTGGATCATTTTGGGGTCTCCATTTGCAGCCTCCCTGACGGGGAGTCCCCACCTTTTTTTCCTGCTAAACCAACCAAAATTCCTGGTTTTCCTTTGCCTGATTTCCATAAATCCACTCGAGCCCCGGCGCTGAGGGAGGTGCAGGGAGCACCATTTCCTTAGGAAACACAGGGATGGAACATTCCCCCATGGCTTTATTGGGGTCATCTGGACATCCTGAGACCCCTCCATCCTCTCCATCCTCCCCCAAAACCCCCCCAGCCCCTCCAATTCCCGGGATGCCCCCAGTGTTTTTAGGGGAACATCTCCATAAATTCGAAGGGATTGGGTTGGTCCAACGGTTGAGTTTGAGACACGTCCATGGGATGGGAGTGAGTGGAAGGTGTAACCACCCTGGGGGGGTCTCTGGGGGGGATCAGCACCCCCCAAGTCCCCTCCTCACCCACCCCAGGCAGGAGGACAATCCATGGGGACATCACGGCCCTTCTGGGTGGGAAAAAAGCAGGATCCAACCTCGGTCCTTGGGCAAACCTTTGGCTGCTGCTCCTCGGGGGCCACAGCGATGCAGGGAGAGCTCCAGCCCTTCCCACCAGCCCAGGGGGGTTGTCCTTGCCCTGGGTGGTCCTGGCAGGAGGGACCATCCAGCACCTCCCTCCTCCGGAGGCGTCGGGAAGGACATCGGGGCTCCCCCGCAGGTCCCGGAGGGGAAAACCCGATGATTTCTTACCTGTGCGTCAAAAATAAATTACACCCTAAAGAGTTTCGTGCTCGGCATCCAGACAGGCTCATTCCAACCAAAACCAGGTCCTGGGGCGGGTCCCTCGGCCCCATCCCCGGCGTTTGGAGGGGTCGGGGCTGGATCCTCTCCTCTCTCCCGGGAGGCTCCGGCTGTTTTCGGGTGCGATTCCAGTGAGGCAGAGCTGGGACCTGAGGGGACACAGCAGGGTCAGCTTTGTCCCCTCGGCACCCACGTTTTGGCTTCCCAAAATCGCCCCAAATCGGGAGCTTGGCTGGGGGAAGAGCCGCGCTCGTCTCCGGCTCCTGATCCCTCCTTCTTCCCATTCCCAAACCTTTCCAGAGCCCCAGGGGATTGCAGGGGATGTGCTGGGAATTGACCCTGCCCGTGAGCCCCAAAGGAGCTCCGAAACCCCCGGGTTTATCCCCAAATCCGCTCTCCGGGAGCGCCGCGGGATGAAGGGAAGCGGCGGAACCGCCATCGCTCCCTCCGGCCGGGAATTATCCCGGGATGAGCCGCTCCCGCTCCAGCCCGGAGGGACAGGGGGGTCCCCAAGGGGTGGGGGATGCTGGAGAGACCCCGGAGGTGCCACTCGATGCCAGCCTGGGATGGCACAGGGGACCGGCTGGAGGATGGAGCTGGACCTTGGGCTGCGGGGCAAGTCCAAGGATCGATCCCTCCGGGACCAGGGGGATCAATCCCTCCGGGACCAGGGGGATCAATCCCTGGCGATCAATCCCTGGCGATCAATGCCTTCATCCTGCCAGCCCGGGTGCCCTCGCTCTGTCCCCCCCCGCCCCCGCTCTGATTTCATCGCCAGCCCCGCTTTGTCTCCTCCTTTTCAGCCTCTCCTTGCGCAGCCGCCGCGACCTTTCTGTGTCTGGAGCGGAGCCTGGAGGGGAATAAATCAAACCCTCCAGGATTTCAGCCCCGGGAAGGGCTGGGGTAACGCTGGGGGGGCTGGAGGGGGCAGCCCCTGCCCACCTTTGCTGCCCGAGCCAGGGGGCAGAGAGGAAAATCCCCCAAAGCCCGATGAATCCTTTGGGAATAATCACGGGCACATCAAGGGTGATGGGAATATTATTGGGAATAATCCCCGGGGCTCGAGGCCAACAAGAGGCACCCAAAAGGTTGGGGCAGGACCGGCTGGGCACGGGCTTGTCCAGGATTATGGGGAGCAGCCACATGGAAACCCATCCTGTGCCAAAGAGGATCCTCTCCCCTCGTTCCCAGCACAGCCGGGGCTGATCCGGCAAGGTCTCATCCCAAAAAACACCCTCACGGGGGGATTTGAAGGGGGCAGGAGCCTCGGGATTGAAGGTCTCATCCTAAAAAACACCCTCACAGGGGGATTTAAAGGCTGCCAAAGGGTTTCAGGAGCCTCTGAGCGGGCAGGATTTGGGGATGCCCCGATGCCCTGCGGGCCCGTCCTCACCACCCCAGCGATGCCCTCCCCTCCCTGGGCATCTCCAGCCTCTTCTGTGCCACAGCCCCGGGAATTAATGGCCATTAATGCAGAGCACGAGTGTCCCTGTCCCTGTCCCCGCTCGCAGCCAGGTGGCTCCCGGTGACAGCGGCGATGAAATACGGGCTCGTTTCCTCCCGTTCCTCGGGCGGAGCCGCCGCCGCTCCAGCTCCTCGCGGGGACCATAAACCCACAAACCCGCAGATATTTCTGGCTCTGGAATTTTAGCTCTGGATGGGTTTGAACTGATCCCGAGCAGCGCAGGGACCCTGAGGTGGAGACGAGCCTGGTCCCCCTGGCCGAGTATTTCTGACTATAATAATAATAATAATAATAATAATAATAATAATAATAATAATATGTGGATTTTTTTGCTGGGGAAACAGAAGCAGCAGCTCCAGGCACCCCTTGGCCGTGTCCCTGTGCCGAGCTCATCCCGGGATTTGGGGGAATGTCCCACATCCCTCCTCCAGGGCTGCCCCAAAGCACCAAAACCCCACCCCACAGACACCGCCCCGGGAAGAGCAGCCTTGGGAGAAACCTCCGGCCCCAAAACCTGCTCTGGGCCAGAAACAAATCCCAGGAGCATCAAAGGACCCCGGGACAGATTTCCCAGGGTCTGGGCAGCTCCGCAGCTCTCCTGGGAACCCCCCCAAAAGCACCGGGGCAGCTCCTGGGGGTCCCTGGGGACCACCTGGGCCAGTTCAACCAGCAGGGAGTGACTGGATCCAGTTGGAGGGACCGATTCGGGGTGGGGAGGGAGCTCTGAGGGGTCTCAGGGAGGTTTTTAAAGCAGCTTTGGATGGATTTTCTGCGCAGGACGATGGGGAATAGGGAAGGAAACTCTTCCCGAGGCTCCAACGCTGGGCCATGAGACGCGTTTATAAATAAAAGCAAACGAAGCAGCCGCCAGACAGAGCAGATTCCGAGCGAGAGCAACAGTCCCCAAAGGGAAGATTTATCCAAGGTCTTTCAGGAGAGGCAATTAAGTGAGGGCAAGGCGCGCGAGAGACGATAAATCCGGGGAGACAAATGAAGGGCAGGGAATATCCCCCCTCCCGGCCCCGCCAGCCTCTCCCCCCCGGCACTTCCAGCTCCCATTTCTCCTCATTTTCTCCTCCAGCAGGAAAAGAAACCATTTTAAACGCGCTCAAGACCGAGAAACGCTGAGCTGGGGGGGCTTCAGACGTGATTTCTGCTGCCTCAGGGCTCAATCCCTTTTACCTGGGACGATTTTCTGCTTAACGAGGGCATTTCCACCCTCCGCAATTCCAGCCCCCTTTGATGTTTCATAGACCCATTCCCAGTACAGACCAGTATCCCGGGAGCTGCTTTACCAGCTTTTCCCTGGTTTTAGGCTTTGCTTAACCAATCCTCCTGCCCTCCCTTCCCTGCCAGGCTGGGAGGGGTTAATTGGCACCCGAATGTGCCGCAGGTTGGCACGAAACGGGTGGTTCTCCCCTCAGACGGAGGATGTGTCGCCAAAGGATGAATTTTAACCGGTTTTTAAAGTCACTAAAGTGTCTTTAATTCCCCTGTTTATGCCGGGAGCGCAATTCCTGCCCAAGCTTCCCGTGAATAAACAGGGCTCCCAGTCAGGGAGGGGACTGGGAGTGGGACTGGGAGTGGGACTGGGACTGGGACTGGGCTGGGGGCGATGGGGAGGGGGCTCAAGGTCCCCACCCACCTCCCCAAGGGGAAGGGGACCTGGGGTGGGCTCGGTGGGTTCACCTGCCAGCACCAAACTCCTCAAATCCACCCCAAAAAGAACATCCAGCTCCAACCAGGCCGGTTTTATCTCTCTTGTGACCACAGGAAGGGGGTGAAGCAGTGCCAAGGACCCCCCCTCTTTAGGGGGCACACAGGGAGCAACCCACGCCCCCCAAAAAATCCAGCCCTAAACTGCAAACCCCACAGGGCTGCAAAAATGGGATGCCCAGAAAGGGGGGCACGGGGGGCTCAACATCCCGACTGGCCCTGGCAGTTTTGGGGCATCTCAAAGGGAGAACAAGTGGCCACACAGTTCATTCAGGAATTTTGCTTCCAGGCTTGAATTTCTCAAAAAAACAGGTTTGCCCCCCAAAAAATGAGATTTATAAATGGATTTAGCAAACTGTCCATTTTCCTGCTGGTTCGGAGGGATCTCAGCAAGGCTGGCAGGAAAAGGGAGTTTAAAGGCGGCCTCGTCCTTAAAGGGAATTAATTTAGGAAGCAAAATTTCATATTTTGAATTCATTAATGTCATCACTTAAATTAATTAAAGAAATCAAGTTAAGGTGGAGATGCTCAACACCCTGAGCCAGCGCTTGACCTCAAATTTGGGGTTTTCAGTGCCCAAGGAGCCCTGTGGGACCCCCAGGGAGGTGCTGTGGGGACATGGGGAGATCTGTGGGACCCCCAGGGAGGGGCCGTGGGGACATGGGGGGCTCTGTGGGACCCCCAGGGAGGTGCCGTGGGGACATGGGGAGATCTGTGGGACCCCCAGGGAGGTGCTGTGGGGATGGGGGGAGATCTGTGGGACCCCCAGGGAGGTGCTGTGGGGACACGGGGGGCTCTGTGGGACCTCCAGGGAGGTGCTGTGGGGACATGGGGAGATCTGTGGGACCCCCAGGGAGGTGCTGTGGGGACATGGGGGGCTCTGTGGGGACATGGGGAGATCTGTGGGACCCCAGGGAGGGGCCGTGGGGACATGGGGAGATCTGTGGGGCCACCAGGGAGGTGCTGTGGGGACATGGGGGGCTCTGTGGGACCACCAGGGAGGTGCTGTGGGGACATGGAGAGATCTGTGGGACCCCAGGGAGGTGCCGTGGGGACATGGGGGGCTCCGTGGGACCCCCAGGGAGGTGCCCGTACCTACCCCAGCTCAGTGGGACGCCGACATGGCCCAGGCTCCCTCCATCCTCCACACGGAGAAGGCGTAGCTGAGCCTCTCGTGGGCCAGGAAGGTGCAGCTGGAGACCTTGTGGTCCAGCTGGTCGCTCTGCAGCACCTGGCACAAGAAGTCGATGTAGCGCGCCGCCAACTTGAGCGTCTGGATCTTGCTGAGCTTGTCCGAGGGCAGGGTGGGGATGATCTTGCGCAGCTCGGCGAAGGCGTCGTTGAGCGACTGGGTGCGCTGGCGCTCGCGCACGTTGGCCATGACCCTCTGGGCGTGCACGTCCTCGAAGGGCTGAGGGACGGGGCTCCTCTTGCTCCTCTTGCCCTGCGGAGAGCTGGCCTCGCCCGCCCGGCCCTGCCCGCGCTTCCGAAGGCATTTCTTGGGCGGCCGCTCGCCCTCCTCCTCGCTGGTGGCCGCGCTGCCCTCCGGGGACTCTGGGCACGGGTTTTCCTCCTTCATGTCCTCAGGGTGGGCTCACGGGAGGCGCATGGGACGGGCGGGTGGCAGAAGAGCCTCTCCAGAGGTGCAGCCCCGGAGCATCCGCCCTTCCAGCCTTCGCCCCCAGCCCTCCAAGGGGCTCCTTGGCTTTTCCTTTGGGCCACGGAGAGGAGGGGGTTGGGGTGGCTTGGGGAGAGGAGGGTGTTGGGGTGGCTTGGGGAGAGGAGGGTGTGGGGATGGCTTTGGGGAGAGGAGAGTTTGGGATGGCTTTGGGGAGAGGCTCCTGCTGATAGGGCGGGCAGGGCGGGGGCCGGGCCAGGGCGGACCAGCCAAGGCTGCCGGCAGAGGGAACAAACAGCTCTGGAGCTTATGGGTTCCAGATTTCCTCTCCCTCCTCCTCCTCCTCCTCCACCACCCCGAGCCCTCCGGCACAGATGCTCCTGCTGCTGCCTGGATGGTGGGGGCACGTCCATGGGAGCACCAGCCATGGAGGGCAGGCCGGGATTTTGGGTCAGAATTCCAGGATATTCGGAGCTGGGAGGGACCCGTGAGGATCAAGTCCAGCTCTCCAGTGAACGGCCCACACGGGGATCAAACCCACAGCTTGGTGTTGGTGTTATTGCTGCGTGGTGTTCTCAGCACTGGCCTCTAGTCTTTGTTCTTTTTATCAATTCTTTCTTCTTTTTATCAATTTCAAACCCAGTTGACCCTGCAGAGAAACATCCCCTCGTTTGGCTTGGAGGAGGAGACTTTTATCCGTGAGGGATCCAGGTGGGAATGGGCAGGACAGGAGTTCTCTGAACCCAAGGGAAGAAGCAACAGAGATGGGCACCTGGGATGTTCTTGGGAAATGGCATTGGTCAAAATGGGCTGGAGTTGGCTCCATCCATCCCTCCATCCATCCATCCCTCCATCCATCCATCCCTCCATCCCTCCATCCATCCATCCATCCCTCCATCCATCCATCCCTCCATCCCTCCATCCATCCATCCATCCATCCATCCATCCAT
>JAXCLP010000072.1:4855887-4871788 GCA_035584035.1 Lepidocolaptes lacrymiger | reverse complement strand
GGGGGGCAAAGAGGGGTGGGTTGGGGGGTTTGGGAAGGGACACGGGGGTCAAAGAGGGTTGAGTTGGGGGGTTTGGGAAGGGACAGGGGAATGCCAGGGGAGCAAGTTGGGGTGAGGAGGAAAACGGGGGTCCTGGAGGTGGGTTGGGGGCTTCGGGGGGGACAGGAGGGTCAAAGAGGGGTGGGTTGGGGGGTTTGGGAAGGGACAGGAGGGTCAAAGAGGGGCGAGTTGGGGGGTTTGGAGAGGGACAGGGGGGTCCGAGGGGGCTGAGCTGGGGTTTGACTCCTGGTTCCTCTCCCAAGGATGTGGAGGCCAACACCATGAGGCTGAAGGAGCACGGGAAGGTGGTGCTGGTGCTGCAGAAGAACCTGCAGGGTGGCAGCGCCTCGGCCCAGAGCAGCAGGTGCCACCACCCTGTCCCCGTGTCCCTCGCAGCCACCACCCCCGTCCTCCTCTGCCACTCTCCGGCTTCCCCCCGGGGGAGGATCGTGTCCCTGGGTGGGGGACAAGGGACATGCTGTGCCCGGGGTTTGGTGTGGTGGTGCCACGTCCGTCCCTGATGGTCCTGGGGCTCTGCCCACCAGGTACTCGGTGATGGCCGGGACGCCGGAGAAGATCCTGGAGCACCTGCTGGAGTTCATGAGGCTCGATGCCACCCTCTACGACCCCGTGGGTACGTGGGGGTCCCCCCTGAGCCGCAGCCCCCCGGAGATGGGTCACCTCAGGATGCTCGTGGGGGACCAGCACCAAGCGGGGCTCCTCATTCCCAGTGTTTGGCCCCAAAAGCTGCTCCTCTCACCCTGAAATCCCCAAAAATCCCTGAACACGGGGCTGGGAGCTGAACTCAGCCCCAGGGCCGGGAGTGTCTCCTCTCCCACGGTTCTCCATCTCCCTCTGCCTTTGGAGAGGAGAAAACCAGGCGAGACGGGAACCAGGAGGTGTCCCCAGTGGGTCACAAATCCGCTGTACTGGAGCCACCTCCCCGCGGCTCGCCTGGATTTGCGTCCCCTCCCAAAGCTGCAGCCTCTTCCCCGGGATTTAGGAACAAAATGTGCCCCTCCACGAGCGTGGTCCCCGTGCTGGGGTGGGGAGGGACCCACGCAGGGCATGGGGGAACCTTCCCGGCCAGCACTGCCTGGCTGTGGTCAGCGTGTCCCCACGGGTCACTGTGTCACCTCGGGGGGTGTGACAGTGTCCTGGTCCCTTCCAGACACGCTGCTCGGGGATTTCCTGCTCACCTACACCGTGTTCATGCCGACCTCGCAGCTCTGCAGGGCTCTGCTGCACCAGTATCCTTCTGTGCCCGGAACTGGGAGGGGGGACTGGGCTCCAGCACTGCCACACTCACCTTGGTCCCTGTCACCCCCCGGGGGACCTCAGGGGGTGGTCAGAGGAGCCGCGACTCCTCTTTTAGGGGCACAAAGGGGCGTTTTAAGGGGATGCGACACCAGCTATTCACCTCACGACACCATTGCTACAAGGGCCCCCCCCCGTCCTTTGGGGGGCGCATCTCTGGGGGCCCCCACACTGCGCTGGTGCCCTTGACTGGTCCCAGTTTCCGCGCGGAGCCGCTGGAGGGCTCGGAGCAGGACAAGGCCACCTACTCGCTGCTGAAGCGGCGCAAGATCCTGCGCCTGGTGAGCCAGTGGGTGCTGCTCTACGGGCGGCTCCTGCACGGGGACCGCAGCACCACGGCCCTGCTGCAGGTACAGGGGGGTCCGGGGGGTCCGGGGGGTCCGGGGGGGCTGGAAGGGACCACCCCACCCCGACCACCCCGCCCTTTCCACCCGCAGAACCTGGCGGACCTGGCGAGCCGGGACCCCCGTCTAGGGGGGCTGGTCCAGGAGCAGGCACAGGAGCGACGGTGGCCCCGGGGGTGAGTCCCCCCCTGGGGGGGGTCCTGGGTGGAATTGTGTCCCCCCAAGGTCCCCGCTGGGGGCTCTGTCCCTGTGTCCTGCACCCCGTGTGCTCGGCGGGGTCGTGGTTCCCTGGGGAGCAACTGGGGGCTGCCAGCAGCTCTGGGGGCACCTTGTCCCCAACGGGGTTGGGGGGGGTGTCCCAGCCATCGGGAGGGTCCTGGTGGGTGACAGGGCCGCTGGAGGGGCTTGGTGGTGGCCCCCACCTTCATCCTCCCACAGGCTGGAGAACGGCGATGGCAGCGTGTCCCCCCAGCCCAAGGTAGGGACCACCCTGCGGGTGACAGGGGGTGTGTGGGGGGATGTGGGACCACCCTGGGGGTGACAGGGGGGATCTGGGTCCGCACCCTCCCTCTCTCTCCCACCTCTCCCCAGGCTCGGAGCTCGGGGAACTGGTTGGGCAGCCCCGAGGAGGCGATTCTGGACAGCAGCTCTGCCTTGAGAGCCCAGGACAAAGGTAGTGCCACCCCCAGGGGACTGTCCCCTCCCGGCACTGGGACACTAAAGCCCCTTTTCCCCCCACCCCCTCAGTGCCCTACGAGATCTACAGAGCCGACCACTCGTGCCTGGTGACGGTGCTGCCCGTGAACGCCTCGGTGCGGGACGTGCTGCGGGCGCTGGCCCCGCGCCTCCCCCGCGACCGGGAGCACATCCTGGTCAAGGTGAACTCCTCTGGAGGTCAGTGGGCTCTGCCAGGGCTGCCCCGGCGCCAGGGTGGCATTTCCCCCCGTGCCCAGCATGGATGTGATGGCTTCTCGTCCCCACAGACAAGGTGGGGCTGCCCCCGGACGCCGTGGGAGTGTTCACAGCGCTGGGGCTCAACGAGAGGCTCTTTGCCGTGAGCGTGGAGGAGCTGGGCAGCCTGGTGAGTGGGGGGCTCCCACGGGTGGGCATCGCCCTGCGACCCCCACAGTGGGGTCAGCTCTTGGGTGTCCATCCCCTCCCGCGCCTCTGCCCTGGGGAGGGGGCTGGCGTTAAGGGCAGGAGGGGTTGGGGGTCCTCTCCTGTGCACAGACCCCCCACCCTGAGCAGCTGGGCCCCCACGTCGGCTCCTCGGAGAGCCTGGACCTCATCAGCTCCAAGGACCTGGCGAGCCACCTCACCGACTACGACTGGAACCTCTTCAAGAGCATCCACCAGGTCGGGGCAGTGCCCGAGGGGAGACCCCGGGAGGGGGATTTTGGGACCCCCCCCTTACCCGCTGCGTGGGGTTCGCCAGGTGGAGATGATCCACTACATCGTGGGGCCGCAGAAGTTCCACGAGGTGACCACGGCCAACCTGGAGCGGGTGATGCGGCGCTTCAACGAGCTGCAGTTCTGGGTGGCCACCGAGCTGTGCCTGTGCCCCGACGTGGCGCGGCGGGCGCAGCTCCTGCGCAAGTTCATCAAACTGGCCGCCCAGTGAGTGCCCAGTTGGCCACCCCGTGACCCCCACCTGGCCCTGGTCCTTCCCCTGGCCCTGATCCTGTCCCCAACCTTGCCCCCGACAGCCTCAAGGAACAGAAGAACCTGAATTCCTTCTTCGCGGTGATGTTCGGGGTGAGCAACACGGCCGTGAGTCGCCTGGCCAGGACCTGGGAGGTGAGAGCGGGGGCCGGGGGGGAGCAGGAGGCGCTGAGGGGGCTCGGGGGGTGGGAGAGCTGAGGGGTCCCAGCCCAGCGACCCTCTCTCTGTGCAGAGGTTGCCCCACAAGATTCGGAAGCTGCACTCGGCGCTGGAGAGGATGTTGGTGAGAGCAGCCCCTCCTGCCCCGTGTTCCCCTTTCCTGGCAGGATTTGCCCCCGGAGCGGGGCAGGGGGTGTCTCTGCCCCCCTGGTCCCCCCTGCACCTGTGGCAGGGCCGTGTCCCCTCCCTGCCCCACACTGAGGTCCCGCTCCATCCCCAGGACCCCTCGTGGAACCACCGGGTCTATCGCCTGGCCGTGGCCAAGATGAGCCCCCCCATCATCCCCTTCGTGCCCCTCCTCCTCAAAGGTGGGTCCTGCGGGGCCTGGGCTGGGGGTGCGGGTGGGGACAGGGTGGGATGGGGTGCTGGGGACCCCTCTGGATGCATCCAGCCCTCCCCAGCGACCATCTGATGCCCAAATGCTGCCCCCCAGACATGACCTTCATCCACGAGGGCAATCGCACACTGGCCGAGAACCTCATCAACTTCGAGAAGATGGTGAGTGGGGTGGGGGTCCCACCCTGGGGGGTCCTGCTGTCCCCCTGTCCCCTGGGGTGCGGATCCAGAGCATCTCCGTGGCACTGGCAGCCAGGACCCCTCGGGGAGGTGCCAGGGTGGCCTCTGAAGCCCCAGGGGACGGTGTTTCCCCAGCCTGGCAGCAAAGGGGGGCCGGGGGGCAGAGGGTGACCCTCTTGCATTGCCCACAGCACATGATGGCAAAGACCGTGCGGGTCCTGCAGCGCTGCCGGGGCCACTCCCACGGTGAGTGTCCCACGGGTGGGGGGCGAGCTGGGGAGGGGGCCGGGAAGTGGCAGCTCCACTGGAGAAGGGGCTGAACCCCCCCGTGTCTCTGTCCCCACCCAGCTCCGCTGTCCCCGCTGAGGAATCGCTCCCCTCACCGGCAGGAGGACCCCAAGGCCGTCAGGTTCTCCACGTGTAGGTTTGGGATTCACCCACCCCAAACCCTGCGCTGGGAGACCCCCACCCCTGTGCTGGGGTCCCTGAGCTGAGGGAAGGGTGATGGAGAGGGAGGGGTGATGGAGAGAGGGTGGGGTGATGGAGAGGAAGGTGATGGAGAAGGAGGGGTGATGGAGAGGGAGGGATGATGGAGTGGGAGAGGTGACAAGGGGGATCCATGAGCCAGTCCAGAGGGATGGGGATGTTTAGAGGTGACGGAGCGCAGTGAAGGGGGATCCCTGGGATGCTCCCGTGGATATGCAGGGGGTCAGTGGGCTGTGCTGAGGCCCTGGGGGGGATCCCAGCCCTGAGCCAGCCCTGAGCCAGCTCTCCCACAGGCTCGGAGCAGTCCCTGAGCGTGAGGAGCCCCGTGTCCACCTGGGCGTACCTGCAGCACCTGAGAGCCATCGACAGGCAGAAGGAGCTGCTGCGGCTCTCCCGGGACCTGGAGCCCTGAGGGCTGGGGGGCTGGGGCCCTGGAGGAGGGATGTGGGGCCCTGGAGCAGGAATATGGGGCCCTGGAGGAGGGATGTGGGGCTCTGGACCAGGGATGTGCCAGCCCAGCTGCCGGCGGCGGGGCAGCCCCTGGCCCTGCTCCGGGGGGCACTGGGCACGATGGGGCTGTGCTGGAGGTGGCCCCGAGCTCAGCCCTGCGGGCACAGATCTGGCCCCAGGGGCAGCTGGAGCCCGGGTGGTGTCCAGGCAGGTGAGGGACAGCAGAGCAATAGAGGTATTTTTGTATGCAAGGCTGTGCTGCACTTTCTTCTCCAAGCAGAGCCCGAAGGCACCCCCTTCACCAGCCCTGGTGCCCCCAGTGCTGCCCACCCTGGGCTGGGAGGTGTCCCCTCCTCTCTGGGAGCAGGGAACCCACCCTGGGGTGCAGACCCCGGCTCTGGAACTGCTGTGCTGCCCCCCGGCCCCGGGGGGGGGGGGGTCCTGCCCTGTGTGTCCCACGGGAGGTGCTGGCTGTGCCCCCCTGTCCCATCCTCGAGGAGCTGCAGGACCCCCACAGTGACCAGGGGGTGGGGGACATGCCTTTGAAGGAGGGTCTTGGTTCAGCAACAACCCACCTGGATGAAGCCACGGGGTTTGGGGCTGTCAGAGCCCCTCAAAGCCCCCAGGTTTGTGGGGTCCCAGCCCAGGGGAGGCTGGAAACCCCCTGCCCCAGGTGGGGCACGAGGGAGGGACGGGCCAAACCCCGTCTGGTCATCTCAGGTGCCACCCAATGTCCATCCCTTCTTCTGGGGTCTCCTCACCCCAGGAGGGCACAGCCTGGAGCTGGGAAGGGCTGGTGGGGGGTGAGGGACTCGGAGCAGCCTCAGCAGAGGGTGACACAGCCCTGTCAGGAAGGAGGAGGGGGAGGACAGGCCAGGAAATGACAAAGGGATGAGGAAGAAGCCAAACCTGGTCCTTATTGCACCAAACGTGCCCTCCCGTGCCAGCTAACACAGCCCTGGGCACTGGCACTGCTGCATCAGCAGGATGGGCTCCAGGAAGGGGGGTGGGGAATTGTCTCCCACAGTGGTTTGGGGTCAGTTGTCACCTGCCCAGGTTGGGGGACACAGGGGTGACCCCTCTGTGGGGCGGGGATTTGTCCTGGACCTGCTGCTGGTGTGTCCATCCATGGTCTCTGTGTCCTGGGAGAGCCTGGGAATGGCTCCTGGAGCCATTGTCCAGGGCAGGGAGGGGATGGCCCACACTGGGATGGCCCACACCGGGATGGCCCACACTGGGATGGCCCACATTGGGATGTCCCACAAAACCTGCCCACCAGTGCCTGTTTGTGGCTGGGAACTGGGTTTTCCTGGCGCTGCTGGAGCACCTGGAGGCTCAGCCAAGGCCGTGGGGGGGTCACGGCTTCCAGAGGTGGCCACTGGGGCAGGAGGGTTCATTACCCCAATTAACTGGGGCAGGATGTTGCTCCCACTCAGCACCAGTTGCACCAGTCACACCGAGGGATCCCTGGCACCAGTTCATCCCCCCACGGACCTGCTGGGCTGTGGGTGGGCAAAGACCACCCGGAGCCGCTCTCCGTGTGCCCCCCATCCCCTCCTGGGGGGGTCGGGCACGGGAGGAGTGGAGCAACCCCACGATACTGGATTTACCAGCCCTCCTCCCACTCCGGGCAGCCTGTAATTAAGCCGTGCTCGTAATGACTTTTGGGGAAGTTTGGGTGCAGCCTTGCCCGTGGAGTGCTGGTGGCATCACGCTCCTCCCTCCCGTGCCCTCCCGGGGGCACCCACATATAACTGGGAGCACTGGGAAGCTCCGGCATTCCCAACCCTCTCCCCTGGGCCATGGAGACGTGGATGTTGCTCGTGGGGGCAGGATTAGCCCTGGGCTGCGTGTCTGGCCGTGAGTAAAGCAGAGGGGGTGGGTCAGGGGTGCTCAGCACCCTCTGCATCCCACGGGAAGGGGGCACGGGGGGCTGGGAGCACAGGGTGGGGTGGGCACTGCCAGAAACCAGCAGCTCGGCTGGACTGGGCCAACTGGTTCCTCCTGAGGTTTCCAGGGGAAAGGGAGGGGGAGGTTTCCCAGCTGGAGGGTCCCCTCAAGCTCAGGGGGCTCAGTCTGGGATGGGAGGGGTGGAGACCCCCTGGTTTATCCATCTCCTCATGGGTGGAGGTTCCCTGGTCTTCAGCCTCGTCCACCAGTCACCTCCTGGGACATCCTGCCCTGCTTTGGCCATGCCAAGTACAAGGGACTCCCCTCTGGCTCCTCCATCCTCCCAAATTGGGGGGTATTTTCCCAATCCCGTATCCACCTTCCCCACTCAGAGCTGCTCAGGTGGAAAACACCCCTTGGACTGGGGTATCCTGCCCTTCCCGACCCCATGGTGGTTCTGGGAGGGTTGGAGGGAGGAGGGACAGGAGCTCTGGCTTTCAGGAGGGGCTGGTGGCCCCCACTCTTGTCCCCTGGGCTCCTTCCTCACCGGGTTCTTGCACAAAATGTGAACTGTGCTCTACTTGTGAGGAGGGAATTTCGTCACTGCCGACGCTCCCACTGCTCCGTATCTGATGTTCCCCCTCGGGATGAGTGACGAGCAGTTTTGCAAGGCCAAGGCAGCCAAGGAGCTGCTGCTGCTGCAAAGGAGCCCTGGGCTGGGAGCAGGAAGGGTTTCCCATGGCCTGACCCTGTTCTGGGCAAGGTGTTGTGGAAGGAAGGACAGGGCTGAGCGTGCCTGGGCTGTGGTCTGGCCTTGGGGCCAGCACCTGATGGACCTGTCTGGTGGATCTGTAATAACTTCACTTCTCCTCCCCTGGGCAGGACAGTGGGGGGAGATTCTCCCTGATTATCTCCCAGACGGGGCAGGTCCAGGTGGGTTTGGGGACCAGGAGGTGTCACCGAAGCCCTGGGGAAGCTCAGCCTAAACATCCCTGCTGGAAGTTAATTTGTCCTTCAGCTTGGGCTTGTTTTTGGCCTGGGCTTGCCCAGAACGAGGTCCTGAGTCAGGCCAGGGGTTTGTGGCCGAGCTGTGACTCATGTCCGTGTCCCCAACCCGGCTGGGAGCGCTGGGAAAACTCCGTCACGGCACAAACATCTCCCCACACCTTGGGGATGGAGCTGCTCAGGAAAGAACCCGCCTTTCCTCGGCCCAAACTCCTTTTTGGCAGCAGCAAAAATGGGTTTGTTTGTGGCCAAAAAGCTGCTCTCGGGGAGGGAGGGGTCTGGAAAGGAATATTTGTCTGGTTTTGTGCAGCCAGAAAACATCTCCTGGCTGGATCAGTCAAATGTCCACGGGGTGGTTGAGTGTGGATGTTCCTGGCCGTGTCCTCCTGCTCTGGCTACCATCCCAGCTCCTCCAGAAGCCCAAAAATCTCCCCAAAAGATCCACCAGCCCCTTTAAACTTGACCATCGAGGGGGGGCAGTGCTTCTGCAGGGATTTAGGGCTGTGCCTGTGTGAGGAGACGAGGGGCAGCTCCCCTGCCCTGCTCCTGCTCCCTGTGCTGGCAAACACCTCCTCCAGCTCCCCCAGAGGCTCAAAAAGCCCCCTGAAATCCCCATCAACCCCTCTAAACTTGCCCATCAAGGCTGGGCGATGGATGCACAGCAATTTGGGGCCGTGCCTGTGCGAGGAGGAGCCGCTCCCTGTGCTGGGAGAGCCCTTGGCAAGGGGGGGACACTGAGGTGGCTCCTGCGAGGGCTCCGAGGGCTCCTGGCCCGGCTGAGTCAGCCGAGCCCGGGCAGAGCCGTGCCGGGACACGCCGGGGCCACACGTGCCCCGGGAAGGGTGAGTGGTGTGTGGGCAGCTCCTGCCTTGCTCAATCCCGCTGGGAATGCCGCTGGAAAATGCGGCTCGATGAGTGAGCTGGGGCTGAGTTATCCCCGGCGCTGCTTTGAAAAGCCGCCCTGGGGTTTGGGGGGGTGGGATGGTGACCCCATTGGAGCTCCAGAGCTGCGGGGACTGGTCAGACTGGGGGGCCTGGGTGTCACCCAAACCATGGAGTGCCCCTTCCCTCCCAGTTCTTCTCAGGTGGGACTAAAGAGGCTCCAAGGTGCCTTCAGGAGGACCTCCAGCATCCCCTGCCCCCCCCCCCCTCCATTAACACCCCTCTGGTATAAAGTGGATTTGCAAGGAAGGAGAAGCCAAGTGGCCCCAAAGATCCCCTTTGGGTGCCCCTTGGGACCCCCCCTATCCGGTGGGACCCCATTTGGTACCCCAGAAATCCTCCTTGGGTGCCCCATAGACCTCCTTTGGGTCCCCTTTGGGTGCCTGTACCCCTCGGGTGCCCCCTGAGACCCCTTGGCTGGGATGTCCCTGTCACCCCTCGGATGTCCCTCTGCTCCCTCAGATGTCCCTCTCACCCCTCAGTTGTCCCTCTCCGGGCTGGCATGGCCCAGCTCAGGATGTGCTGTGTCAGGATTTGCCCCGAGGACACGTTTCACCCTCTGGAGTTCGAGTTGGGCAAGGCGGCGGTGCCTCAGATGTGGAGTGATTGCAGGTTTGCCAGGGAAAGCAACACCTTCTCCTCCAGGGATCCTCCAGAGATCCCTTGGCAGGGTGACAGCTCTTGGGGACGCGGCTCCTCGCCGTGTCCTGGGACAGGGTGACCTTCCTGGGTGGCACAAAAGGCTGCTGAGGTGGCTTTTCCTCTACCTGCCGTCCCATTCCTGCCATCAGGAGCTGATGAGGGGCCCGGAGCATCTTCCCCCTGGGCTGTCTCTGCACAAACCCAACCCCTTGTTCTCTCTGCAGGATGACAAGTGTCCCTGGTCCCTCTGAGGGTGACACTCACCCTCTTCAAAGCTCGACTTGCTGCTATTTTTAGCCTTGCCACCCCTGTGTGACAAAGCAGATGCTCAGCAACACGTTTAGCATATAAATAGCTGGGGAAGGAGCTCCCAGTTCTCCCAGCAGGAGGAAGGATGGGCAGGTTGAGAACGAGGGTGTCTGGAATGCGGCAGCTCCTCGGGCAGGCCCTGCGGTGACCCCAATCGTGGCATCAGGGGGTGAATCAGGAGAGGGAAACTGGGCTGGTTCCTGCTGTGAGTGGCCCTGACGTGCCCAATGTCCCCGGTCAGGGAGGAGATGTCACCCCCAAACGCTGCCAAACACCCCGGGGGGCTCCGAGGCTCTCCCGGCACGGGAGGGATGGGACGCCCCCAGGTCGGGCGGGGGGCTGAGCCCCTCCTGAGGAGCCCCGCGCTGTTTGTGTCCCCCAAAGAGCTGTACACGGACCCCGAGTCGTGCGAGGGGCGCTGCGGGGAGCCCCTGAGCGAGGAGGACGAGTGTCACTGTCACCCCGAGTGCGAGAGGCGCGGCAGCTGCTGCGGGGACTACGAGAGGCACTGCGGGTCCGGTGAGCACCCACAGGGCAGGGGGGTCAGGGTTAGGGGGTCTCCCTCCGGGGTGGGAGGTCCTGGGAGCGCCCAGAGGGTCTCCATCACCTTTTCCTTTTGGGTCCCTGCAGGTGGAGAAGGGGATGAGGAGGCAGCTCGAGCCCGTGGTGAGTCTTTGTGGTGACAAGTGACAGGACCCAGGGAACGGCTGGAGCTGGGCCAGGGAGGGATGGGTTGGGTTTTAGGAAGAGGTTCTGCCCCCAGAGGGTGGTGGGCACTGGGCATGCCCCTTCCCCAGAGGGCACAGGGAGCCAGAGGCGGCTTTTTGCATCCCCTGCCCACCCCACACCTGCAAGGTGGGAGGTGAGGAGGGGGCTGGTCCCAGTAGGTGTCACACGGGGCAGTGTCTGGGACACAGGGACTGACCCTTCCCAGCTCCCCCTGTGCCCATGGAAGGCTCCCTGGGGCCACCTCCTGTCCCAGGGTGTGGGGTGGGCAGGGTGGGGACCCCCTGCACCCCCGACCCCCGGTGCTGAGCAGAGTCCCACGATGGTGATGCCTGTGTGTCCAAGGGGTGCTGGATCACCCTCCTTCCCCTGGGGACCCCCAGCTCCCCCCAGCCCCTCCTGCCTCTCCCCACAGAGGGATTCTCCAGGAGCAGCGACTCCATCACCGACCAGGAGCTCCTGGAGGTGTCGGAGCAGCTTTATGGGCTGGATCACAACAAAGCCCGTCCCTCCGACATCGCCATCAACCCGCAGCACCAGGCGGCCCCCGGCGAGACGGGCCACCAGGAGGACCTGTCCCCACAGCCGTGAGTGGCCACTGGGGGCTTGGGCTGGGCCAGTGGCCCGGAGCCACCAGGGCAGAGCCCAGGGCTGGGTTGGGCAGGGGGCTCCTCTCCCCACGCTCTGCTCTCCCCCAGGCTCTACAAGTACGTCAACGAGGAGCTGTTCTCCAAACCCACCTATTCCAGCTTCATTAAGCTGCTGGATAATTACCAGAGAGCCACGGGCAGGGAGGAGGAGGTGACGGCGGACGAGCTGCGGGAGCAGGACAATTTCCTCAGGGAGGTGATGAAAACGGAGCTCATGAAGAAACTCTTCGCCTTCCTCCACGGGAAAAGTGGGTGTGGGGCAGGGCAGGGCTGGGGAGGAGTGGGGCGATGGGAATCCCAAAGGGAAGCTCCAGCCGGGTGGGAGGTGAGCTGGGAAGGCCCCGGGGATGGGCTCAGCACCCAGGGCAGGGCAGAGCTGGGTGATTCCCACGGGCCAGGACGGGGTGAGGGCTGGGGGAGCCCCGGCTGAGCCTCTCGCAGCGTTCCCATCCCGGGACTCTGCTCCCTCCCCCCCTGCAGACCGATACGACTCCGAGCAGGAGTTCCTGGAAGATCTGAAGCAGATGTGGTTCGGCCTCTACTCCAGAGGGGCTGGAGAGCAGGACTCGAGTGGCTTCGAGCACGTCTTCTCAGGTAGAGCCCACCCAGGTGGGCAGGGGGCTCGGGGCACGGCTGGGGCTGGGGGCTCAGCCCGAGCTCTCCCTTGTGTTTAGGGGAGGTGAAGAAAGGGAAAGTGTCTGGATTTCACAACTGGATTCGCTTCTACCTCCTGGAAAAGCAGGGCATTGTCAACTACTTCAGCCACAACTTCAACGGGCCAGTGAGTGAGGCTGGGGGGTCGTGGGGGGGGCAGCAGGTCCTGGGGGGTCCATGGCAGGTCCTGGGGGGTCCATGGCAGGGGCAACACCACCCCAAATCCACCTCCTCCCAAGGGGATGGATCCACAGCCCCCGGGATGCTCATCCTGCTTCCCTGGGTGTCCTGGGGGTGGGAAAGCCCAGAAGAGACAATTCAAGGGACAAAAAGGCCATCAGGGAGAGGTTTGAGGTCGGGGGCTCCCTCAGCCCAGCTGGGAGCAGCTCTGGATGTGGCCCTGGGGAGGGTGTGAGGATTCCCAGCTCCAGGGGCAGATTTTTGGGAATTCCTGGCTGGATCTCGGGGTCTGACCCCCCCTGGCCCCCTGTGTGCAGTGGGACACCTTCCCCGACGTGCTGGGGCTCCAGTTCAGCTGGGATGGCTTCTACAAGGAGGTGGGATCTGCCTTCATCGGCTGCAGCCCCGAGTTCGAGTTCGGCCTCTACACCCTCTGCTTCCTCGCACGGCCTGGCCGGGCGTGAGTACCGGGCTCTGTCTGTCTGTCCTCTGTCTGTCTGTCCTCTGTCTGTCTGTCTGTCCAGCCTCTGGTGCCCCCCCGAGCCCCATCACAGCCAGGGCATCCCAGGTGGGGAGGGCTGGGGATGGGAGTGGGGCTGGGGGTGGAACAGCACAGGATGGGGACCCCAAGGACATCCAGGAGATGGGATTGTGGGTTGGGGGGCTCAGGGGTGGAGCAGGGCTGGTGTTTGGACACCAAGACCCCCCTGGGGGCTCTCAGGGGTGGAGCAGGGCAATGACAGGCTGTGTCCCCACAGGTGTCACCTGAGCCTGGGCGGGCACAGCCTGAGCATCCAGACCTACCCCTGGACCAAATCCACCTACGGCAACGGCAGGAGGTTCATCGCCACCGCCTACGTGATGTCCCCCTGAGGGTGACACCCCCACGGCCCCTCTGTGGGGCCCGGGGCTGCCCCCGCCACTGGTCAGGACTGGTCTGGCTGTGGGACACGCACGATGGAGCTGTGGGACCAGCGTGGGGTCCGGAGGGAGCTGGGCAGGACATCAGTGGCCGAGCCCTGAGAGCAGACAGAGGGGGACCCCCGAATCCCCCCGAGTCTCGTGGCCCCCCGTGGAGCAGAAGGGCAGGGAATGGGAAGGATTTGCCAGGGGAAGGAGGATCCCCAAAGGAAATAAACGCTGACCCTGAGTGCAGAAGGGTTTATTTTCAGTGCAGAGGCTGCTGCTCCCCACGGGCCACCCCAGCACAGCTCCCCCTCCACCTCAGCACCCAAAAATTGTCCCTCCCATCCTTTAGCCACCCCTGCCCCCCGTTTCTCCCCCACCTCCCCCGGGGCCCCCCAGACTTTGCCCCTCTCGAGGCCTCAGGATGTGGCTGCACCCCCAGGGATCTGTCCCAGGGGCAGCCCCTCCTGGGGACCCTCCCGGGGAATTCTGGTCTGGGGGGGCTCATCCCTCATCCCTGCCCAGCTGGGGTCTCTCTGAGGGCTGTGGGTCCCCAGAGACCCCCCCAACTCTGCACCCAGAGCTGGGGCTGCTCCAGGTGCTTCTCCCAGCAGCACACCCAGAGCCCTGGGGGGCAGCGGGACCCCCAGGCCGCCACCCCCTGTGCCCCCCTCACTGCCCCAGGCTGGGCAGGGTCAGGAAATGAGACCCCAACCAGCCCCATCGCCCCTCAGGGCACTGGGATCCCACGCCCCCACCACTCTCAGCCCCTTGTCCTGCCCACTCCCCCCGGATTTGGGGGGTCAGCAGGCAGCCCAACCACCAGCGGCCCCCTCGCTGCCCCCCATCCCCTCCGTGCGCCCCCCGGGCTGGCAGCCAGGGAGGGTCCCAGGGTGGCGGTGCCGCCGCCGCTCCCGGGCAGAGCCGGGAGATTTGAGCTGCCTGACAGATGGTCGGGCTGCAACAGTTCCTGGGGACGGGCTGGGAGTCCCCACACCATCTGCCAGGGGTCACAGGTGACCCCCAAACCCAGCCGTGGGGACGGGGGGGGGCGGGGATGCCAGAGCTTGATTTATAGAAATGCGCTGGGAATATGGGCAGCGGGAGGTTTTTTTTTTGGGGGGGGGTGGAACCTGCGGTGGGTGGGGGTCTCCCTGCACTGGATCCCTTCCCGTGGGCATCGCTCCCTGGGGTGGCTCAGGGGGTGATCCCGGAGCTGTTCCCAAGTGGGTGGGTTCCCAAGACGGGAACCTGAGGGATCCTGAGGGTCCCACCACCCGCTCTGGGCCATCAGAGCTTTGCAAAGCGAGGGTGAGGAGGGTTCCAGCTCCGTCCGAACTGGGACAGCTCAGGGACACGGCCAGGGGGGGCTGTGCCAGCTGGGAGAGGGTCTCACAGCAGGACGAGGATGCTCCAGGCACCTCCATCCTGGTGGAAGTGTGTCCAGAAGGTTCCACCAGGGCCACGGGGAGGCAGCAGGTGGTTCCTGGCACAGGACCCAGTGACTCCTCCTGGTCCTGCATCCCTCCCTCCCTCCTGGATGCCCAACCCTCCCCATGCCCCCCGGATCACTCAGTGCCCATCCCCTGTAACCCGGGCACTGCCAGCCCCGTGCCCAGGGCTGGGAAGATGCTTTTGCAGCACCCCTTTCTGGGGAAAAGGGAGACAAAACCTCACAGAGGAAGGTCCTGGGCACTGGTTGGTGCTTGGGGCTGCTCAGGAGATGCCCGGAAGCTGCTCTGAGTTTTGTTCCCACCGAGAAGGGACCCCTCTGGTTGCTGCCAGACACGGGGGGAACAGGGAGGGCCACAGAGGGCACCTTTCCGGGCACCTGCTGGTTTGGTGGCCCCCCTGGTGCACCAGGTCGGGTGGGAGGCACTGCCAAGGTCGGTTGGAGCAGAGGAATCCCCCCAAACCCTGACCTTTGCTGGCAGAGGCCTCTCAACACCCTCCTCAGTGTCCCCCTGCACCCCCAGCACCTCTCGGGGCTCCCTGGGACCACCAAATCCCTCCACATCTGGGGGTCCAGGCCCGGGGACAGCGTCCCTTTGGTCACAGGGTGGGGGCAGCAAGGTGGGACCCTCTGGCATCGCTCCACGTGTCAGGAAATGAGTCCCAGGGAGCAGAGAAGACAGGCAGGGGCAGGATCGGGGTGGAGAGGAGGGGCAGGTGCCAACAAGCTGCCTCCAGCCATCTGCTGCCAGCCCGAGGGGGTCCCCAGGGCCCCCCAGCTCTGCCTCTCGGGGGGCACCCGGTGCAGCCTCACCCCCCACCTGAGCTCAGGCTTTGGGAGGGGGATGTTAGGCCCCCCTCCGTGCAGCTCCTGGGCTCTTTATGTGCCTTTGGCACGGCTGAGGTCGGGGGGACACTCGGGGGAGCTTTGCCCTCCACTTCCATGGGGACGAATATTGGGGTGTCCCCCCCGGCTCCCCCCCCAAAACACACACAGTGGGTTTGGCCTTTTTCCTCCTCTTTTCCGTGCTATGAAACTGGAAGGAGGAGGAAGGGGAAGGAAGGAGAGGCTGGTTATGGCACCCCTGGAGCATCCCAGGGCCAGGGGCACTGCCAGGGCAGGCAGGAGAGGTCCTGGAGAGGTCCTGGAGAGGCAGGAAAGGTCCTGGAGGGGCAGGAGAGGTCCTGGAGAGGTCCTGGCGAGGCAGGAGAGATCCTGGAGGGGCAGGAGAGATTCTGGAGAGGCAGGAGAGGTCCTGGAGAGGCAGGAGAGGTCCTGGAGAGGTCCTGGAGAGGCAGGAGAGGTCCTGGAGGGGCAGGAGAGATTCTGGAGAGGCAGCAGAGGTCCTGGAGGGGCAGGAGAGGTCCTGGAGGGGCAGGAGGGATTCCTCTTGTTTTGAAGGAGGGGAGTGGATGATTTGGGGTCCCAGGCGCAGGAAGGCTCTGTCACCCACCCATCCCTGCCCCAACCCGTCCCGTGGGTTGTTGTCACCCTCAGAAATCGCTTCCTGA
>JAXCLP010000072.1:4842493-4855787 GCA_035584035.1 Lepidocolaptes lacrymiger | reverse complement strand
CACCCCCCACCGGAGCTCAGGCTTTGGGAGGGGGATGTCGGGCCCCCCTCCGTGCAGCTCCTGGGCTCTTTATGTGCCTTTGGCACGGCTGAGGTCGGGGGGACACTCGGGGAGCTTTGCCCTCCACTTTCATGGGGAGGAATATTGGGGTGTCCCCCCGGCTCCCCCCAAAACACACACGGAGGGGTTTGGCCTTTTCCGTGCTATGAAACTGGAAGGAGGAGGAAGAGGAAGGAAGGAGAGGCTGGTTATGGTATCCCTGGAGCATCCCAGGGCCAGGGGCACTGCCAGGGCAGGCAGGAGAGATCTGGAGAGGCAGGAGAGGTCCTGGAAGGGCAGGAGAGGTCCTGGAGAGGCAGGAGAGGTCTTGGAGGGGCAGGAGGGGTCCTGGAGAGACGGGAGAGGTCCTGGAGGGGCAGGAGAGGTCTTGGAGGGGCAGGAGGGATTCGCCTTGTTTTGAAGGAGGGGAGTGGATGATTTGGGGTCCCAGGCACAGGAAGGCTCTGTCACCCACCCATCCCTGCCCCAACCCTTCCAGTGGGTTGTTGTCACCCTCAGAAATCGCTTCCTGAGGGATCCCCCCACCAAGGATTTACCCACAGGGTTCCCCCACCAGCTCCAGGCCATTAAAGCTGAGCAAAGTGAGGATGAGGAGGGTTCCAGCTCCATCTGAGCCCCCCGTAAGGCAAAGCCTGCGGCATTAGACCCTAATCCGAGCGGGCTCGGGGCCCGGGACGCTGCTGGAGCCTCCCTAATCCCCTCCCGTAAGCGATGCTGCTCTAACTGCCCCGATGGGGCTGCGGCCGCATCTGCTCCGGCAGCGCCCGGCTCTGCCTCGGCCTAAGAGGATGAGGATGCAGAGGGGAATTTGCTAAACCATTTATGCCTCGGCCACTTGTCATCCCCGGCGATCAGATGGCAGAGCCGGCAGGACGGGAGGTCCGGCTGGAAGAACCTCCCCGGTCCCGGTGACATCCCTGGAGCGGCACCGCTGGGCTGATCCTGGAAAAAACCCCTCTGGATGCGACCACCGCCTCTTTTTGGGGGCTCAGGGCTTTCAGGGAGGTAGAAAAGCCCCCCAGTGATGAGTCCCACGCTCTGCCCCGTTCCCATGGACAGGTTGGATGGGGGGAAGGGGTTGTGCTGCCTCTGGGAACACACGGAAGGGGCTCAGAACGCTCCATCCCATCGAGAAAACTACCCCAAATCACCCAATCCTGACGTGCAGGGGGGCCCGTGAGCAACCAGCGGGGAGGGACCCCCGAAGCATCCCCCTTGTCCCCCAGCCCAGCCGGTCCCGCCAGGATTTTGGGCTGGGCAAATCCTCCTTTTGCAGCCATTTCCCCCGGGGAGGGAAGGGCTGGGGAGAGCAGAGCGGAGCCTCCCCCGAGCCCCCCGAGCAGCAGCGCTGGCAGCTGGGCTGGGGGTCCCTCCCGGAGCAGAGGTTAATGAGGGAGCGGGGCCGGGGGCCGGGGCCGTTGGTCCATATGGACACGGGAGCGGGGCGGGGGGCGGGGGGCGGCACGTGCCGGCGTCCTGAGCACATTTTGGGGGGAGCAGCCCCCTCCCCTGCACTGCCGCGAGTCCCCCGAGGTGCAGGCTCAGGTCGGTGGTGCCCCAGCCCGCTGATCCCCCCATCCCTCCCATCGCAGGGATGCTCCTGCTGCGGCCAAAGGGACCCCGCGGGGGAGAACCAGACCCACAGCGCGACCCCCGGGGAGGGGGGGAGGCGACACCCCAGAGTGTCACTCGAGGGATCCAACACTCCAAACCTGGACCTCATGGAGGGTCCAACACCCCAAACCTGGACCTCATAGAGGGTCCAACACCCCAAACCCGGTCCCCGTGGAGGGTCCATCACCCCACAGCGCCCAGGTGGGAGCACCTCAAGGACCACCGCGTGGGCACTGCACCCACCCAGCCTTGGCACGGTGCAGCCCCAGCCAGGACCCCGGGCAGTGACCCCATCCCGACTGGGTGTGGGCACATCCAAGAACCCGGGCACATCCCGAACCTCGGGCACATCCAAGATCCCGGGCAGTGACCCCATCCCGACTGAAGGTGGGCACATCCCGGACCTGGGGCACATCCCGGACCTCGGGCAGTGATCCCATCCCGACTGAATGTGGGCACACCCAGGACCCCGGGCACATCCCGGGATGCCGGCACCGCTGGCCACAGCTGGCCCGGCCCGTTGGGGGGCGAGGCCGGGGGTCGCATCCGTTGCCCCCCACGCTCCGGTTCGTGGCCAGGAGCCCGCGTGGGCCCCCTCGCACCTTCGTGCCGCTCCCGGCGGGGACGCCGAGCCAACTGTTCCCCGGCGGGGCCGGCGGGCGCAGCCCCGGCTAATCCAATCCATCAGGGGGGTAATGAGCTATGAAAGTGTGGATTCAATTAAAGGGGCTTGCGGCGGGAGGCAGCGCCCGGCGGCAGACGGCGAAAGGAGCCCGCTCCCCTCTGAAAGGCTCCATCTGTGCCGCCGGGTCCCCTTTGTGCTCCCTGAAAGAGCCGCAGGAGCACAAAAGGAGCCGCGTCCCCGTCGGGCGCTGGGCGAGGCCGCGGAGATCCCGCAGGGAATGGCCCTCCGGGGAAACTGAGGCACGGGAGAGGGGGAAGAGAGAGTCTGGCATCCGTCTGGAAGGGAAATCGTAGGGCCAAGTCTCAGTGTTTGTTGGAACTCCGTGGGTTAGTTTGTATTTGTGGAGTTTGTGCTCCCCGCACAGGAATCACCCCAGGAATGGGTTGGGTTGGGAGGGATCTTAAAAATCGTCGAATTCCACACCCTGCCATGGGCAAGGACACCTTTCTCTAGTCCAGGTTACTTCAGCCTGGCCTTGGAGACTCTCAGGGATGGGACATCCCGTAGGAAATCCATTCCAGCCCCTCCCCACCCTCACAGGGAGGAATTTCTTCCCACTGTGTCACCTAAACCAGCATATAGAATCATGGAATGAGGGGCAGCTCGTGGGCCCGTGGCTTGATCCAGCCAAATTCAGCCTTGGAGTCCCCCACGCGGGGGGAGAGCAGGAATGGGAGCCCTGGGGCCCTCCAGGGTCCCTGCCCTGCGTGATGGTGCCCCGGGTGGGCCTTGGGCACCCACCCACCCTCGGGAACTCCCCCTGGCTCATTTGGGCTGGAAATACCCCCCGAGGCCTCTTCATGTGAGAGGCTCCTGCCTGATTACAACTTGGGAGGGATTGGCCCAGGGACGAGTTTAAAGACGGGATTATTCCTGTACAAATTCTGATTAAACCATCCCCAAACCCTCCTGCGACAACATTAAGCCGAGCTCTAATCTCACCCGAGCAGCAAGACTTCGTCAATAACTCCCAATCTCTCTGCTGTTAGTTTATCTGCTGCGGATTAAGCCGGGAGCTCCCTGAACTTGTATTATAATATAAAAAATAAACCAAACCCCGCGGTTTTGTGTGTGTTGGCCCGAGCTCGGCAGCCGCCGTCTCTCACTGGACACACTCCCACGGCTCAGCCAAGAAAAGGGCTCAGAGAAATTCCTGGTGCCTCCCAGATGCCAATGGGGGATCTCCCAGGGCTCCCAGTGCTGCCACTGGGATGGGGGAGCGATCCCAGTCCCGTCCCGGCACTGCCTGACCCGGGCACAGTTCGTGTTCCCAGCCCTCGGTGACATTGTGGGACACAATTAGGGTTAGGGTCACCCTGGATGGTGACCACAGCCCACAGTGGGTGGCTGTGGGGTGGCTGTGGGGTGGCACAGCTCCAGGATGAGCTGTTGTGTCCCCCCAAACTCTCCTCGTGGCTCAGGACTCTCCCATCCCCTCCTCTGGAGCACCAGGATCTGTCCACGTGGCACCCCAAGAACATCCCTTGTGATCTCTGAGGGTTCCAGAGCAGGGGGGAGAGGGGGACATGTGGAGAACCCTCCAAACAGAAGGTCCTCGGTCCCACGGGGGTGGGGAAGGCGGGGAGAGCCGGGATGGCCCCCCAAAGGCCGGGATGGCCCCCCAAAGGCCTGGATGGCCCCCCAAAGGCCGGGATGGCCCCCCAAAGGCCGGGATGCCCCAGCACGGGCACTGCTGGACAGAGCAGATGCCGGGGGAGCCTTTCCCTAATCCCCGGCCCGGCCCCGCTCGGTAAACACGGCCCAGCTTTGCAAACAGATTGAAACGCGGCGGATTTGTGGAATTACCCAGCCCCGAGGAGCCCAGTGCCAGCCCCACCGCGCTGGGATGTGCCAAGGGGCCCCTCCATCCCCTGGGTGCCCCGGGCAGGGGGTGCAGGGGGTGAGGGGCAGCTGTGGGGTCCCCGCGGGATGAGGAGCAGCCCTTGGGGGCTCGCAGGGTGTCCCAGGATTTGCTGCTCCGCAGCTGGGGCTGCTCGGGCTCCTCTCCAGGGCTTCCATCCCCAGGGCACATCCCAAGGGATGCACCTCCTGTGCTCTGGCATTGCCTGGAACCACATGCCAAGGACCTGGGTGGGCAAAGGGGCACAGACACCGCCCCGGGGCTTGGGGGGATCAGAGGATCCCAGCAAGGTTTGGGTTGGAAGGGACCTCAAAGATCATTCCATTCCACCCCCTGCCATGGGCGGGGACACCTCCCAATAAGCCAGGCTGTTCCAAACCTCTTCCAACTTGGATTTGAACAGTTCCAGGGCTGGGGCAGCCACAGATTCTCTGGGCAACCTGTTCCCGTGCTCCAGGATGGATGGATGGATGGATGGGTGGATGGATGGATGGATGGAGGGATGGATGGATGGATGGATGGATGGATGGATGGATGGAGGGATGGATGGATGGATGGATGGATGGATGGATGATGTTGGAAGCTGCAGGGATGGAAACACCCCCACACAGGAGCCACCCACCTTCACACCCCGGTCCAGGAGCAGTACCTTGGGCTGATGCAGAGAAGAAACCAGTCCTGAAGGCCACAGAAACACCAAAGATGGATCAGTTTGCCCCTACCTGGGGGTCATGGCTTTACACAAGCCCAGCTGAACCCTCCGTGCCCCCAGGTGCCTCCTGGCACATCCCAGGTTCCCTGGGGTCAAATGTGGTGCCACCACATGCACCTTCCTGGGACCACTTGGAGCTCCTCTCCCCCCGTCCCCCACTAATCAGCAGGAAAGTTAGTTGCCAAAATCTGCTGTCCCCGAGGGGGCAAAGACGATTAACTCAAGAATCAACAGTCTGATATTCCGGCTTAGTGGGAAAATCCTCGTGGTTTCCCAAGCTGGGCACATTAGGAGCTCAGTGGCTCCCGGGGTTATCAGATTACAGACAATATCAGAATTACAGCTTTTAAAGCCGGGCTTTAAAGGGACTTAGCAATTATACAGCCCTGGGCACCCCCACCCCACCAGGGAAACCAGGGCGACTCGGAGGTGGGACCCTCAGGGCCAGGAGCTGCTCCCAAGTCGGGTGTCCCCAAGGCGAGTGTCCCCAGGAGTCCTTTTCCATGGACATGGACCAAGCTGTGTGTCCGGCCAGGCTGGACTTCCCCTCTGCCACCATGGGGATGCCTCCACTCCTGTGCCCAGGGGTGAGATTTTAACGAGGGCTCGTTTGTCCCGGGTGCTAATTAGTCATTAACTGAGTGCAGCGACGGACCCGGCTCATCTCCGGGGGTCTCATCCCCCTGGCAACCCCCTCATGGCCCGCGGCTCGGGGGTCCTCACAGAGGCTGTGGGGGAGCAGCATCACCATCCCCAACGCCCCCCCAGCCCCCCGACCCCGCCAGCCCCGCCTGGGGCACCTCTGGGAGGATTTGGGGGCTGTGGGACCCCCACCCAGGGACGGGAAGGGGGATCTGCCCCTCGGCTGGCGGGCAGTGCCAGCGCTGTGCCAGCTCTCATCCCCCCCCGGCTCCCAGCAGTGCCAACCCCGCGTCCCGCAGCGACACGGGGGTCACCCACCCTCTCCCCCCACGCGTGTCGGGGGCCAGCTGTGCCCTCGCGGCCCCGGGCAGCCCCTGCCCCAGCCTGGCACGGCTCCCTGCCCTCTTGGCACGGGCCGGGGCTGCTGGAAGGGGCGATTCCCCGGCTGTCGGGCACACACACGCCCGGGGGAGCTGGCACCGAGCGGGGTTTGGCCAGTGGCCAGCGAGGGGGGGCCCGGTGGGCACAGCTGGACCCTCAGCGGCCGCTGTCCCTCATCCCAGCGCTCCCAGAGCAGCACTGGGAGGGGATGGCGCTGCCACTGGTGGGGTGGGAGGGAGCGGGGGGGGGGTCGGGGTGTCCCGCTCTGCAGGAGCTGCGGGTCCCTGTGTGCCCACAGGGGTGGCACAGCCCGCGGGTTGCTGTCCCTGTGTCCGCGTGGGAGCGTTTTGGACACGAGTGGGTGTCTATTTGTCGTGAATGCACGCTGGGAAGGGTCTCCCCACCTCCCTGGGCTGCAGCGACCCCCAGAGCGGGGCAGGCGAGCCCAGTAGGGGCACCCCCAGGTTGGGGGGGTCCATCCCAAATCGGGCTCTCCCCTTCCCATCCCTCTCCCTAAACCCACCCCCCATTTTCCTACGGGTCACACGAGTCCCCCCTCCCCTCCAGCCCCCCGGGCGGTGCCCCCCGCGCTCAGTCCCGTCTCCCCCAGCCCCTGGCAGAGCGGCTGCAGCTGCGGGGGCCCCGGGAGAGCCCCCCCGAGCCGGGCACAGCTTGCGGGGCCGCCACGGCTCCCACCGGGCTGCGGCACAGCCGGCGCGGGGCCGGGGGACGGGAGGCACTGAGCTGTGCAGGGCACGTGGAGCGGGGGGTCCCCACGCGAGGCACGGGGGGAGGGACGGGGGGGGAGCTGCGGAGGGTTTGGGGGCGCAGCTGGGAAGGGGGGGACTCGGGGGGGCTGCGGGGGGCGCATCACGGGATGGGTGGGGTGAAATCAGGACAGGGGTGGCCACTGCGCGACACACAGTGTCCCTGTGCCCTGCAGGGAGTGGGCAGGATGTGTCCCTGTGCCCCTGCATGGAGCAGGATGTGTCTTTGTGCCCTGCATGGAGTGGGCAGGACGTGTCCCCGTGTCCCCATGTCCCTGTGTGCCCGTGTCCCTGCAGGGAGCAGCAGGGACAGGTCCCTGTGTCCTCGCATTGCTCACACTCGTGTTTGGGGCACCAGATGCCCCCCAGGACCCCCCGGGGTTGTGCTGGACCCCCAGATCCAGCAGCCCCCCCCCCCAGAGAAGGAGACAAGAAGCCTGGGATGAAGCTGCTTGAAACAAGACCACAAGTTTATTTGAGCTAAAAACCCCAATTCTGCTTATTTTTATTTATTTTTTTTTACAAAAGGATAAACTTTTTCAGTACAAAAGGGAAGAAGCCCCAGGACCTGGGGGGGCTGGGCAGGGACCCCCGGAGCTCAAATCATCTCCAAATTCCCAACTCTATACAAAAAAATGGGAGGTTTGGCTAACCAGGCTCTCAGGGCCAGTGGGGACATCAAAAATAGTTACCTGGCTTTTCTTGGAAACCAAAAATAATCATTGCATAGCCTTTAAAAGTTATTGCTCACCTCAAAATGTGAGGAGAATTGGGAGTTGCCGCCTCCCAAATCCGTGAAATGGCCATTAAATACCGGAATTCAACATTAAACATGTAAATACTTGGGTTTACCACCAGAAAAAATAAGTTGTGAGGGCAGGGAGGGAAATAAATTAAATAAATAATGGCTAATAAATAATCCTGGAACACCAGCACTGCAAAAACCACACGTCTCCACAAAGCTAAGTCCGACTACGGGCTCGGGAGTCGACTGGGAAACACCAGGAGGTTCTTCAGGACATTCCACGCCTCGTGGGGAACGGGAGGAAATAAATGAGACCCCTCGGACACAGCAAATAAGAAATAAATAAATCAGGGGGAAGACACGCTTGTTTTGGCAGGATGAGCTCAGGACATGGATCGTGAGAGGGGAAGGATCCAGCAGCTCCTCTTCCAGCTGGGAAGGATCAACAGCCCCATCACGAGGCTTCCAGATCCACGTATGGATTATCTTGTGGTGGTTTCAGGTCACAGGTGAGGTCGGGGAGCAGGAGGAGGGCGGTGGAGGGGCTGTCATGGAGAAGCTCCAAGCCTGGATGGACCTGGATAGGGGATCCCAATCCCTGGATGGTGAACCATTCCATCCCTGGACAATGGATTAGGATGTCCCTGGATGATGGACTCCCATCCCTGGATGATGGACTCCCATCCCTGGATGATGGATTCCCATCCCTGGATGATGGACTTCCATCCCTGGATGATGGACTCCCATCCCTGGATGATGGATTCCCATCCCTGGATGATGGATTCCCATCCCTGGATGATGGACTTCCATCCCTGGATGATGGATTCCCATCCCTGGATGATGGATTCCCATCCCTGGATGACGGACCACACCTTCTCTGTTGGTCTTCTTGAATGTCCAACTCCTTCCCACTGCCAGCCCACCTGGACACAGCTGGAGTGGGAACACCAGGACCCCACCAGGACGTCACCCCAAGGGGCAGGAGGGATTGTCCCCACCCTGAGGCAGGACAGAGGGGTGTCCCCATCCCACCACCCCGAGAAGGAGGAAGAGGAGCTGTCCTGTCGTGGCAGAGGGTGATCCAAGAGCTGGGGTGTGTCAGGCAGGACATCCTGGAGGGTGAAGCACCTTCATGAGCATCTCCAGGGAAGCTGTTGGCCAGAGTTTGGCCATGGGGAAGGGTCACGTGGCTCCTGGGGACAGCAGGGACACCAGTGGGGTGGCACCAGGATGGGGGAACCAGCTGAACCTCCACAGCCACATCCTGCAGGGATGCTCGGGGGTCCCTCACCCCCCTCCACACCTCGCTTGGGTTGTGTCCATTCCAGAAACAGCTCCACGGCACAGCCAAACCTCCGGAATTTGGGTCCAACTGGGCTACTCGTTGAAGATGGTGTTGAGCTGGGGCCCGGCCACGTGGTGTGGGTAGGTCTCGTAGCTCATGTCCAGGGGGATCTCGTAGCGGGGCACCGAGCTCTGGAAGTGGGAGGCGTGTCCGTGGGCCCCGGCCAGGCTGACGGAGGGGTAGTGGGCCATGAAGGTGTAGGATTTCTCCAGGTCTGGAGACCCGTCTTGCTTCAGGGAGAAGTTCCCACTGATGCTCAGGGGGGGCGTCAGGGGCCCCTCGTAGGGTGGGGTGGAGCAGTCGGAGGGGTGGCTCCCAAAGGAGGCGTCCACCAAGCTCTTGAAGGACGGGGGCTTCAGGTGCAGCAGGTGGGTCTCCATGGAGCCGTAGGGTGGGCTCGGCAGCCCCGGGGACTGGTAGCTGAAGGAGTGGCCGGATAAGGCTGACTCACAGCCCGGGGACTTCTCCTCGTGCTTCTCCAGGAACAGGGTCTGCGGGCCCAGCTGCAGGCACCCGGCCACCAGGTTGCTGGTGGGCTGGGACAGCCCCTTGCAGAGCATCTCCACGAAGCTCTTCCCCTCGGGCGTCTGGCCCGTCTCCAGCACCTCGGACAGAGCCCAGATGTAGTTCCTGGCCAGGCGCAGCGTCTCGATCTTGGACAGTTTCTGGGTCTTGGAGTAGCAGGGCATGACCCTGCGCAGGTTGTCCAGGGCATCGTTCAGGCCGTGCATCCTCGTGCGCTCCCGCGCGTTGGCCTTGACGCGCCGCGCCCGGAACCGCTCCAGCCTCGCCTTCGTCATCTTCTTCTTCTTCGGGCCTCTCCTCTTGGGCTTCTCCCCATCCTCCTCCTCCTCCTCTTCCTCCTCCACGCTGTCATGCTCTTCGTTCAGGCCCGGCACCAGCGCGAAGGGCCCTGCCCCGTCCTCCTCCTTCAGCTCGGCTTTGGGGCCCAGCTCGTCCATCCACTGGGTGCTCACCAGCTCTGCCATCTCCTTGGGCTTGGGGAAGGTCTTGGTCATCCCTGAGCTCTGCAACCAAAGGGACAAGGAGGTGTGAAGGAATTCCAGCCAAAAAGCTGCTCAAAGTGTTGAGAAAACCATTTCTCAGGGGCACCACCAACTTCCTGCCCACTGGTGGTCCTACAAAATCTGTTCCTCCATCTCCTGCTCCCTCTGCAATAATTTCTGGTGGATAGTTTTGGGGGGGAGGAGCTGCTGGTGCCTCAATGGGTCCAGCAGCTCTTCCCCAGGGCTCGGGGCTTCCAGCAACCCCATTTTTGGGTTATTCCCCCTCATTAATCCCTCCCCTCGCGCCCTCAGTCCCGACTGTCACCTCGTGGGTGACAAAAGAGACCTTGGAGGTCCCGCTCTGAGCCAGCCCTGGAGCCTTCCCTTCCAAACCCTCATTTCCCCCCACACTAACGAGGGTTTCATGTTAATCAGCCCCCCAGATCCTGTCAGCGTGCCTGACTCATTTAATAAAGCTTGAGCCTCTAAGCAGCTTTGCTGGAAGTGCTGCCCGAGCCGGGGCTCCCCTGCCCCGACCATCCCACGGGGAAAATCCCACTTTTAATATGCGTGATGGGGCTCCGCGGCTGGATTAGGGTGTTAATTGCTGCTCGGAGCCATCGTAGCCCCGAAGGACCACGTAGCCCCAGTTACCTCCTGGGCAGAGCACGGAGGGGCTGGTGGGGGCTGGGAATTCAGGTGGGGAAGGACAATTTTGGGGACGAGCTGGCCCTGAGTCCTTCTGGTGGGATTTCAGGGATTTCACCCCCCTTTGCGTGGTGGGACCAGCCCTGGAACGCTGCACATCTGCCCTCAAACCCCTCCAGGCTGCAGACGGAAGGGGCTCTTTCCCTCCATCCTCGGGACCCCCCCAAAATGCAGCATCCCTGCCTGTACCTCCCATCCCTCGCTGGTCCTGGGGACCAGAATCCATCCCGGGTTTGGGGGTCTCTTCGAGCCCAGAGCCCCTGCCCCGCACAGCATTGCCATGGGAAGTTGTCTCTTTGGAAATCCAGCGGGAATTTTGAGGGGTTTGGCTTCCTTTCTCCACAATATCGATTTTGAAATAAAACCGGGGGGAAAGTAGACAAAGAGGGAATCGCCTGATGAAGGCACCTCCTTCACCATCATCACCTTCACCATCATCTGCTCCATCCCCAGTGAAATCCCGGTCTTGCCTTGCCCGAGGGTGACCAGAACTCCGGGAGTCCCGAAGCTTCATCTCCATCCCCGACGGCTGCGGGGAGCCGGGGGGAGCAGCTGGGACCCCATCCCGCCCCTCACCCCGCACATCCCGCTTCGCAGAGCCCCCCGGACCGGGGTCCCGCAGCTCTGCCGTCGGGGCAGAGCCCCCCGCGCCGTCCCGGAGGGTCTCCGTGAGAACCGGGGGCACCGACTGGCCGCGGAGCCCCGTCGGAGGGACCGACAGGTCCTTTGGGGTCCCCCCGCACCCTCGGCGGGTCCCGGTCCTCCCTTACCTGGGCACAGGAGCGAGTCCCCGCTGTCACTGGGCCGGGCACATGGTGCGTCCAGCCCCGAGGGCTGGGGGGGTCCCACGGAGCGGCACCGGGAGGGCACCGGGAGGGCACCGGGAACGCGCAGCTCCGCGCTCGGGCGGTTTTGAGAGCTCCGCGCTGCCGGCGGCTCCTGCCCCGCCGCGGGTCCCGCGTGGCTCCTCCCACGGGGGGAGGTGGCCGAGCCCGGCTCCTCCCGCAGCACCCCGGGACCCCCACGGCAACGCGGAGCATCCCTGCGTGGGTCATTCCGGGGATCCCCCCCGGCCCTTGGGAATCCCTGGATGCGGGACTCGGGGGGCACCCCCTTCTCTGGGAATCCCTGGACGGGCATCCCTGGATCGGGACCCCTGGATGGGCACCCCTGGATGGGCACCCCTGGATGGGTGTCCCTTGACGGGCACCCCTGGATCGGGACCCCTGGATGGGCACCAGCACCAGGACAGCCCCTGCCGCCCCCCCGGGGGTCCCCACCCCACAGGACGCTGCCCTCACGATGTGACAATGCCACAGGGCTGTCGGGGTGTCCCCACCCGCCGCCCCCCTTGGCTGGGCACTGCCCTGGTGACACGGGGGGCGAGCCGGGGGGGCAGCGCGGGGTGACACAGAATCCCACCCAGGTGCTGGGGGTGGGCGAGGGGTCTGCGACCCCCTCCCGACTGTAATGAGAGAGCAAAGGGGGAGTAATTAGTGGTCGGTAGAGCCAGAAGGGGCCCGGCTGAGCTGGGGGCAGACACTGGAAGGAGCCCCCGGGCCCCGCAGCCCTCCGGAGAAGGGCGGGGGGGACGGGAAAAGACCCCCCAGTAATTACAGGAGGAGTGTCCTGGGTCACTCTGTTCATTCGAGAAGCTCCCCCAGCTTGGGGAAGGGTCTGAGCCCCTCCACAGCAGCGGGGCTGGAAGTGGGGGATGGAGATGGCACCCCAAAAATCACCGCCCATCCCCACCCATCATTGCCCGGGCACCGCTCTGAAATCCCGCATCCCCGCGTGGGACCCTCCCCGCATCCCTGCGTGGGACCCTCCCCATTCAGCTCCGAGCGCTCGCAATGACGCCTTTGGCAGGCTGGGATTACGGGGAATACTAATTAATTCATTAGTGGTTCCGTGGCTCCCTTCCCAGCGCCCGACCGGGCCGGGCAGGAACAGATTGCGGCCAATAAATCTGCCTGTTGCGGCCCCCGCGGGCGCGGCCCCCCTGACAGATGGCTCCAACAGGTCCCGGCACCCGCACAAAGGGGCCGGTGGGCGCCCCGGGGAAGGGGGACACAGCCCGGGCTCCCCCGGGGCTGCGGGACCCCCGGGAGGTGCGGGGTATTGTCTGGCGGGGCCACGCGCCGCCGCTAATCCCATTGTGCGGGGGCTCCGCATCTGTTGGGGTTACGGCGGCTGCGGCTCCGCCGGGAACGCTCGGCAAGATGTTCCTTCCTTGCCCTGCCCGCCTCTGGCCCCGGCCCCGGGAGTGGCACCGGGATGGGGAGAGCGGAGGGGGGAGGCACAGCCACCCCCAGTCCCATCCCGGGGGGAGGCACAGCCCCCCGAACCCCCCAGTCCCATCGCGGGGGGAGGCAAAGGCCCCCGAGCCCCCCCAGTCCCAACCCAGGGGGAGGCAAAGCCCCCCGAGCCCCCCCAGACCCATCCCGGGTGGGTGCTGAGGTTCCTCGAAGTGGACAGGAGGTGAGAGCCACCAGTGTTACCATCGCCCGTGGCTGCGGGTCCCCAAATCCCGAGCTGTGCCCACCCCAGAGCTCTCCCACCCTCATGGGGCTTTCTTTACCTTGTGTCCCCCACTCCCACAGTCCCCGCGGGTCTTTCCATCCTTCCCAGGAATCCTCCCTCTCCCATTTAACCCTCCCATCTCTCGGGGTCCCCAACCCCTTTAGGTACCATCCCATCCCATCCCATCCCATCCCATCCCATCCCATCCCATCCCATCCCATCCCATCCCATCCCATCCCATTCC
>JAXCLP010000072.1:4788853-4833484 GCA_035584035.1 Lepidocolaptes lacrymiger | reverse complement strand
TCTCTTCTCTTCTCTTCTCTTCTCTTCTCTTCTCTTCTCTTCTCTTCTCTTCTCTTCTCTTCTCTTCTCTCTTCTCTATTCCACGCCCTCAAACCCATGAGATGACCCTCCAGGCCAGTTCCTTGTTCCTTCAGGATTTCACCACTCACTTTTCCAAGGCTTTCCCTGATCCCAGCCCATCTCAGTGCCTGATCCCTGCAGATCTCAGTGGCTGGACCATACCAGAGGTGACCTCCCACCCTCAATCCCTGCTTTGTTTGGATCCGATGCCATTGATGACCACTGATTTGGAAGATCTCACCCAAACCAAGGGCTTGGTGGAGGGAAAGAGGTTGCAAGACCCAAAATCTCGGGGGCAGGTACGGCCTCGTGCACACTCCTGCTCCCTGAATCACAGCGCTCGACTTTGGGGAGTGGACATTTACTCAGCATTCGCAACCCTGTGATTCACAAGGGCTGGTGGCTGCTCGTACCCACGCTCGGCAAATCCACCTCAAAACAGCCTCCCTGGCATGAGCTGGGCTTGCCTTTCTGTTTGCAACGAGATTTGCTTTGTAAGGCTCCATCTGGTGAGCTAAAACCAAGGGAGAAGGATGAGGGAGAAGGAAAAGACTCAGTGAAAGCCAATGGTGGCTTTGGGGTCCAGATGGATGGGGCTGATGAGCCACGTTTTAGGGGAAGGAAGCACCTGATGGTCACAGTGGACACCAGTGTTGGCTTCAGCATTCTCAACACCTTTTGTACACCAAGTGCCACCATCAAGGACATTCTTCATTCTCCCAAGAGGTCTTTGGACCTGAGTAAAATCCACCACCACCAATGAAGTTGTGTCCTTCAGGGAGTCATGACTTCACCCTGGGATTTTGGGGCTTGGGTATCAAGGTGTTGCATGGTGTTCTTCCTCCAAGCCAAATGCTCATGGCTTGGCGTCATCACGATGGATTAGGGTGACTAGAGCCATTTGAGGATGGAGGCAGGAGCTGCCTGGCCCAACACCATGAACCAGTTCTGCAGCACTTCAAACCCGCCGCAGCACCCAATGGCACCGGCCCAGCTGAGCTGAGGGTGGCTGGGATTTGGGACACGCTTGGATTCACCATTTCTGAAGACACACAAGAGATTTGGGCTATTGCATGTTCAGCTCAGCGTTAAGACTTGCTGGGGGCTGTGAGATTGGGTGTAAGGAATCCCTCTGTCATGATCAGCTCCAATTTGGTCTCGTGTCTGCACAGCAGCTCCAAAAGCAGCCCCAGCTGCACCCGGGGGGCTCAGCTCTCCCCTACAACGTTTGCTGCCTCAATGCTTTATACACACTCAACACCTTCTTCCCTCCTGTGGCCTGGAGAGGAAGAGAAAATGGGATTTCTGGAAACTCAACACCTTTGGGGAAGCAAAGCCAGTTCAATCTGCCCCTGTCATCACGTTGGGATGAAACTCAGACCAGGGAGTTTTCTGTTTGTGTGAGATGACACCACCCTTTAACTCCATGACTAAGCTCTGGAGATGAGCCATCCCCACTCGCACCTTGTTTCTTCCTGCCAGAGCACCTTGCTCCAAACACCAGAGATGAGGCTCATTCCAAAGGGCACTGCCATATCTGTCATGTTCCACAAACCCAGAAACCAGGGATGACCCATCCACCTCCCCTTTTGCTCAGGTCCTTCCTCAAGAACATTCACTTCTTCTCAAAGGACTCTCGAGAGCTGTTCACCTCTGCAAGACCTGCTCACTCAGCCCCTGGATCCACCTCTTCTCAAATCTGGGACAGACTAAGCTCCATTTGCCAGAGGGCAAAGTGAAAATAGTTGTTCATCCATGGGATTTTTTTTTCTCTCTCCTTGCTTTGCCCTACAAATTTCAAATCCAAGGAGTGGCAAAGGTGTGTGTCAACAGGAGAGGACCGTGCCTAGTGATCTGGACGTGTTTCCTAACGTTGCTCCATCTTTTCACCTAAATCCAGGTTGATTGTGTCCCTGCCCATGGTAGGGGGGTTGGGACTGGCTGATCTTGAAGGTCCCTTCCAACCCCTCCCATTCTGTGATTCTGTAGTTCCCCCAGCATTATTTTAGCCCATTCTCACCTCACAACATCTTTTCTCAAGAGACCAGATTTGATGTGGTTTTACCTGGTGAGGTGTTTGTTTTCAGGGCTCAGGGCAGCCACAGCTTCTGGAGAACTCTGAGTTTTCACCTCCACCTGCTCCATCCACCTTTGAGAACATCTGGGAGCCCTGAACCTTCTTGTTGTACCTTATCTGCTGTGTGCTCATTCTGGGCTCCACAACCACAACCACATCATTTCCCCCCCAGTTTCTTATTCTGTGAAATGGACTTAATGGCTCTGATTTCCCTGGAAAACACTTGGACAACCTCAGCTGAAACGCTTTCTAATGACTGGTGTGTGTGTGTTGAGGATGGTTTTATCACTATCTGACAGGTAGATTTGAGGTTGCTGGGAATTACACGGCTCTCAAGCATTTACTGAGCTGTTTTTAACCTCATAAAAGCAAATCAAACCCGTGAACGAGGAGAAGACTCCTCACCTCAAGGCTCACTTCCACGAGAGCCAAGTGGTTGTTATCCCAAAGTTACTGTCAAAGAGGTGGGATGGGACCAAGTCACCCACTTGGTTTTCTTGGCCCCAGCAGAAAGAGTTCCTGATGGAGAATTGTCTGAGCTGCTCTTCCAGCGCTTGAAATTCAATGTTCCCAGTGAGCACCGGATTTTAACACCTCCCATTTTGTAAGAGCCATGGCCATATTTCATCCCTCATCCCCAGAGATTCTGCATTAGAAAAATTTATAAGCTTGGAGGATTGTACTTAGAGATGAGATAATGGAGGCCAGGGGTGTCTCTTCTGGGAAATGCTTTGGTGGTCTGATAAAAGCTGGAAAATATACCTACTTTCTCCACTTATAACCATTTATCAAATAAAAGACACCAACCTCCCCCAGTGGACTGGGGCAGCCCCTGGGCAAACTCAGCCTGGGCAAACCAACAGGAAGAGCAGTGTGGGCACAAGAGGCAGCATCAGAAAGTGAATCTGAAATGGAAATAAATTTACTCTGCATCTGTAACTCTTTCTATCAGGAAAAAGGAAGAGGAGGTAAAGGGACTAATCCCTCAGCCTAATGCTTTGGAATCAATGGCAACAGTGCAGGCAGGTTAAATAAGGGACAAGTTGCAGGAATGGGTGCCCAGTCGGCCTTCATCCATGTCTCTGACCCCAGGAGGGGTTGTCAGGTCAGGATCTGCACGGTATCAGTGTGGCTTTGCAGCTTTCCCAGGCTGGGAGGTGTCCAAGCTCAATCCCACATAAGACACATCAGGAACAGGTTGCAAGTTCTCCCATTGACTCCAACAAGCCCAAAACTCATCCTGCAAAACTACAGATGCTTTTGATCCTACCATGTGGTACGTGAGAGATGAATGCTGGTCTGTGCCTTCTCTGTACTTTGGGAGATGCTTTGTCTCTTCCTCTCCAGCCAATTCTGGCCAAGAGTCTCTTGGCTAATCACTGTGTAAACTCTTATCTCCCATCTGGGGAGGATGTACCTATTGAGGACTCATCACCTGAAGTGTAAATCCTCATCCAGTCTCAGGGCTCAGACCCTGCACAGCAGCTGCAGGAATGGTGCAGAAATGCTCATAATGCCACAAAAAGCAAGTTCAAAGGAGAAACCAACAATTATTGTTCAGCAAAATAACTCAATTCAGGGAAAGCTGGGAACCGGCGCATCCACTTTCCTCCTGTCACTCCACGGCTGAACTTATTTATTTTAAAATAAATTACCGTCCGTCCTGTAAAACACTTTACTGGCAGCTTTTAAAAATGGCCTCTCCCTCCAGCTCCTAATGCCACGTTATCCAGCCAAAAGCTGTGCTTCGCAGGTGGCAGCCGTCACCCTCATTGATTTGTGGGGACTCAAAGATGAATGATAACGCCGGGCCATGGGACGGATGGTGATTTATGAGCCAGGAGGGAGTTGGCAGCTCAATTCTCACAGTCCAGGCTCTGGCACTCCACAAGCATTGCATCATCATCCCACTGCTGGTCCCACTGGGAGTAGGTTACTGGGAAGGAAGGATGGGAGCGGGTGTCCCATGCAGGAATTCCCAGTTGTAGGATGCCCAGTAGGGTCATGACACACCATGTCTTGCCCAGCCACCCTTGGGGACAGGTGCCCTGAAGGTGAGCTGAGGTTGGGTGGAAGCTCCCCAGGACATGGGACCTGTGTTTTCCAGGTGCTGTTTGAGCCAGTGGTTGTTCATGGGTCCTGGGATGGAGGGAACACGGGTACCAGGGGTTCCCAGCTCACCTTTCTGAGCAAAGTCTCACTAACACCACTTGAAAAATGGGTTTTCCATTGGCCAGCGGATTCTGGGCTCTGTGTGAAGTTTCTGCTGGGTTTTGGGCAGCAATAATGTCTCTCTCTGGCAGGGAGGCTCCAAAGGTTATGCTGGTGTGGAGCTCACCCAGACCTCCCTGAGACAGAAATACCGTCCCTCGCCATCACCCGGTTACATCGATGCTGCAGGGTTTTAATTACCTTTGAGACCTTTAGCCCAGAACTGAATTAATTTGGCCAACAGGTCGAAAAGACACAGAGAGGGGGAATTTATGCACCGGCTGGCACAGACACACACAAAGCACAAGGGATAATTTCTTTAGGAAAGCAGCTGAGACTCGTCAATGGGTTGAGTAAGGATTTTTGAGGGCAGATTCAGGCAAAATGGGGATGCAGAGTTAGGGGAGCACCCCACATTTAGGAACAGCTCAACACCACCTAAATTTAAGTTAACACTTAAATCCAGCTGGACTGAACCCTCTCCCCAGTGCCGGGTTCTTGCACAAGAGCCCGAGGAATAGAATGACGTGGCTGGATTTTCCTTACAAAAAAATTTTGCCCTACTCTGCAGGATTGCAGTGGGCTGGAAAATTCTGCTGGGCATGTGCAACCCTGGGTCGTGCTGGATGCAAATTACCTTGATTATGGGTTGGGTAATTATAGTCGCAGCACTGGCGGTTGGAGGGCTGCGGGGGGAAGCCCCTTTTTTTTCTTTTTTTGGAGCCTGTCTGTGAATTAATCTTAAAACTTTCAACAGAGGAGGGGTGTGCGTGCGTGGGGGGGACTCTGCCGCTCCGCTCTGCTGAGCATAAATCACTTTTAGGGAATCATAAATCAATCTTTCCCCGAGCCCTCCAGCCCATGAGTGCAATGAGGCGATGGTGGAGCTCACGCTTCACAGCCTGTGTGAGACACTGGCAAGAAAAACACTCTCCAAAAATATAAAGAAGTCTTGAGAGTGTAAAAGCCCTTCATTCAGAGGGGGCAGACCCAGGAGGGAGGTCAAGGGGGCCCTGGCAGCTGTAGGTGTTTGGACAGGGGAGGATTAAGGGGGTTTGTTGAGGGGATTAGTGCTGGAGCACCATTCCCACTTGTGTTTTGGGGAATCGAGGTCTCAGTGTGGCTTCATCCCCTTTTAGTCCCTTTGGGACTCCACTCACAACCTTTGCCCACCTTGAGCACCTCCACAAATCCTGGAATTGTCCCTGGGTGGACAATTCTTGGCTGGAATTGTCTGTGGGGAGCCCCTGGCATGCCAAGAACTGGCATTTTGGGCTTTATGGGGAGGTTTGGTGCCAGCAGTGGGGGCTCTGGGGGCTCGTGGCTGTGTCCCAGCTAGAGAGCAGTAACCACTCAACGCTTGAGCTGCACACGTTGGGGTTTGCCAGTGGGAGCCACTGATTTCCCTCTGATGAGCATTTTGAACAAGTGTATTAAGCGCTCAGCGTCCTGCTGAGCCCTCTGCGCTCCGCGTGGGGAATAGACGGATTAACATGCCAGCAAGACGCAGCATTATTCTTATTAAAAGTAATTTACGCAGCCCCATCTCTTGACATTTATGTTTCGAAGCCGGTATAAATCTGGCGTGCCCAGGCAGGGGGGGTTCTGCATGGATGGGCCGTCCCGGATGGGATGCTCCTGCCACCAAAAGCTTTGGTTTGAGGCCAAGGAGATAAGAAGGAGCTCCAGGAGGCTTTTAAGGGGGAGACTGGGAATATTTAGGGAAAGACGACTAGGGAAGCATGCTGGCTCTCTCTCCTGTTTTGACTCAGCTGTTAATTTGACAGTGAATGACGACGGGGAGGTTGTAAATCTGCTGCCTGCGGATGCGGGAGGCTGAAGCCGTCGGCAGCGAGCCGGGGCTGGGAAGCGCCAGCCGGGTCCCCGGGGGCTCCAGGTGAGGCTCAGCCCCACGGGCTCTGCCCTCAGGGTGCCCCCACACCGGGGCAAACCCCTCGGTGTGAGGGGGGCACAGCAGGGTGGGCGAGCTGTGGCACATCCCTGTGTCACATCCCTGTGTCACATCCCAGCGCCAGCCGCTCCATGAGCTCATAGCTCGGGGGATCTCTGACTCAGTAAATGACCCGTTGGAAGAAATGAGGGGGAAAAATACTGGTGGAAAGTGGGGGGAAAAAAAGAAAAAAAAAAAAGAAAAAAAAAAGAGAGAGAGAAGAGCAAAATATCTGGGAAAGTGACTGTTTAATTTGACATCATCAGGTGGTCTTTTCACCCAGGCTCTGCCCAAGGCTTTGCTGAACAATATCCCAGCAATGTGAATGAGTCCCACTGCCACACTCTGCCTCAGTTGTCCCATCTCTGAGATAACAAACGTGTCTCAGGACTGGACTGTGGGTGCAGGACAGGAACAGAGAGTGGTGACAGTGGGGACAGACACACTGTCCCTCTGCATCATTGCCAGCCAGTGAGGGACCAGATCCAGTATCTGCAGCTGATGGGAAAGGGCCAAGATGCAGATGGGCACTGCCAAAAACGTCTCCTGGAATGGAGGGAGCCAACAGGTCCTGGAGCAACCCCTGTCGGGAGAGGGATGGGGTGACCTACTTGCTGCAGAGCTGAACTCGGAGCTAAGAAGAAAATAAGTGCCTTTACCTAAATCTGCTCCGCTTTCAGTGGCCTATATTCCATCCTGCCTCTGCCAACAACAGCAGCAGTGACCTGTTTCTCGTGCTGCCAAGGGCTCCAGCCCATCACAGTGGCACGAGGAACTGCAGGAGCCTCTACGCCCCAAGATGATGCACAAAGGGTCTCCTCCAATGTCCCCCTTCCCCTTTCTTTAATGTGGGATTTAATTAGATTTTGTTTCTCTGTCCCAAGCACCACTTTCCACAGGTTTTCTTGTTTTTGCAAGTATTTTTGGGAATCACCTTGTGCTCCTAAGCCAGTGGCGGTTTGACTCCATGGCGCATCCCTGGTGGATCTAACCTCCCTTCCTCAGGAAAGACACAGCAAAGTGTCACAGGATGGTGGTGGAAAGGGGGATCACACCGCTTGGCTCTGCAGAAATGCCTTTAATTCCTTAACATCCCTTTTTTTAGGGTACAATTATAGATTGGCTGCACCTCGCTGCCGTAAATCAGCATCAAAGGCTCCCTCGCGTCAATAGGAGAACACATGTACTTACAAGACTATGGGTGTTTGATGCTAATAAAAGAAGATTAAACGAGAGGTTGTAATCACCCGCCGAGCCCGCGAGTGCCAACGCGGCGTGCGCAGCCTGGCAGGGCTGGGGGAGCCCCCGGGGTCACCCCCCACCCCAGGGCCCTTCCCTGCAGGGGCTGCTCCGGCTCCCTCCGCTCCCCCTGCCCACCTCCCACACCCCACTCTGGATTTTGGGGACATTAATCACTCTCCCCGAACTGACAGTCCGGCTCTCTGTACCCGTAGCGATTATCCAAGCGTTTTAATGACACCTTGGACCCAAGGTATCAATTAGGCATGTCAGGATAAGAACTGCCTTGAGCTGATTCAGCCCATCGCCACCACAAGGCAGGGACCTGTTCCAGGCTCTTCCCGGGATGTGTTCGAGCCTCTGGGGCTGGGACAGCTCTGAAATGCCTGGGGCAGGGGGAACCAGACAACTTGCACCTTTTATTTAGTGTCTCTCGTGCTGCTGTAACCCCTTTGCTTGTGCAACAGCTCCTGCAGAGAGAGGCAGGAGCTGAGATTTCTGCTGTGCTGTGGGATAGAGTTGTACAGTGTGCAGGAATTACAGGGAAATTCGTGTTGGATCACGGTGTAGTTCAGGATGGATGGGACTCAGCAGGTCCTGTTGGACGTAGGGCCAGCTATGGGGTCAGTCAAGGTTGCTGAGGGCATCATCCACCCACCTTCCCATCCACTCATCCTTTTTCTTCAACTTTCTCCCTCATCTCCCATATTATTTTATCCCACTCTGGTGCCTCACTCACCTTCAATGGTTCTTAATGTCCTAAATCCTCTCCTGCTGCCTACACACAAATCTGCATTATTTTCATCCCTGATACATTTTGATTCCTGCAGACACCACAGCTCCTCCTGGCAACAATTTCATTTTCCTTTATGACCAGATGAGAGCAAAGCAGGCGGTTCTTGAGCCTCAGTTCAGACAGGGAGGGAAAGTGCTCCGGGCAGACCCCAAACCAGCAGGTCCCAGCAGTTGGGACCCATGTGTGTGGGATGGAACCCCTGTGAAGAACATCCTACTTCCAGCTGCTCCCAGGAGCATCCCAGCATGGAGCAGATGTGCCTGTAGGTCTCAGGATGGCTCCCACAGAGGTGGAAAATACAAAGCACCTCTCTCCGGGTGGGTATCACTCTTCCTTTGGGTCATCCATGGTGCATGGACTCTTGGAGACCCTTTTCTCCTGACAAAGCCTGAACTTCTCCTTAACTGTCCCCTGACACCAGGCAGTCAGGTCAAGGATTCCCCTTGAGGGAGACCAAAACATGTCAGGAAACCACCAGTGCAAGAGGTTCAAGGCTTGGGCGCAGCTTGGCCCGTGGTTTTTGGCCGTGGCCACTGACTCACCATGGTTGTGGGCTTAGGTTTCTCACATTCCTCCCTGCACTCAGGCAGTATTTTCCACCCACAAACTGTGGTGCACCCATGGCTCAACACCCTTCCCCCTGGGAGAAACCTCCAAGAAAACAAGGGAGCCTCAAAGCCGTCGTCAACATGTGGGCAAGCTGAGGAGCACTTTGTGGTGACAGAGGACCTGTCTTTGTGAGCTGGCCTGCCAAAAATGTGTCTCTCAAAATGCTGGCAGTGACATATTTTTGGGAGCTGGCTGCCTTCTGCTTCTCTGGAACTAAAAAGGCTCTAAAGCCAACGATCTGTCAAAGCCTAAGGGCTATAAACTTGTGGTTTTGCCACCCAAGGTCTCTCTCCTTGGCTTTTGCCTTTGCCATTCTGGGATTAGGGTTTTTTCCTTTATTTTGAAGAGTCTGTTGGGCAAGGCAAATTTAATACAGTCCATGTTCCTTGCACTGCTTGGCCTGCAGCTACCCCAGTTTTGGGCCAAAAACAATGCAAGAGGTGGGAGGATTTGCCATGAAGCCACAGGCTTGGGATGAAGGGCACCTTGGCTCCTCTCCACCACAAAATTGGCCAAACCCTGCCTATAGTTCATCTGCTTCCAAGGCCCTGGGAGTGAAGGTCAGAGTTCTTCAGGTGGACCTTGCCTAGAACCCCAAATTAGGAAATTGCACAGCACCAAGTGCAGCTGAGAGGGGTCATTCCCAATTTGTGTTCCATGGAAAGTGACTGGAACAGGCAGCTTTTTTCAGAGGGGGGAAGATCAAGCAATTTTGGTCTTTAGACCTCCTGTGGTAGCCCAATTATAAGACAACTCAGATGACAAAGGTTTGTGTTGGGCTCTGATTAAGATTTAACACAGACAAGACTCTTAAAGCAGCACAATCAGTGGAAAACCCATCAAAGCCAGTTTTGGTTTCTTCCCAGCTGCTGACTGGGATTCTGAGGTTTCCCTTCCTCCTTCATTTTGGGCTCTTCAAGGCACAAAATCTTCTCCATGGTGTGACTGGACTCAACTCTCTATGTGCTGCTCAAGCTTTTGGCTCCTTCTCTCATCCCTGGCAGGCAGAGGGATTAATTTACTCTTCTTTTTACATCAAATGTTGACACAAAGCTGCTCTTGCTGCTTGTTTTGCTTCCTCTTCTCCAGAGTCCTTGCAAAGATTGCACAAGCCACGTTGTGTTTTACTAATCTTGTGATCATTCTCAGCATTTTTCCTGATTTATCCTCCAGATCAGTCTCGAGCGAGGTGCTCAAAAGCAGCCGCACAGGCAGGACCTGTCTGTGATAAAGGCAGAGATCTGAAAGACTCCCGTTATAATCAAAGCTGAGGAAGAGACACCTGCAGAGGGTGAATCACCCGAGATCGGTACCCGAGATAGCTCAGGTGAATTGTCCTCTGTGTGTCAGTTCTTCTCCTGTGTCAGGGACCAGGTGCAACCTGCTGAAATTCGGATGTCACCTGATCTCACTGGGACATGGGATGACATGGGTTGAGGTGGCATCTTGTGCTGAGTGAAGAAGAGGAGTGGGGTGTCACTTTGCCCCTCTAAGCTGGTGTGAGCCCGTGCAACAGACTGGCACTGCCTGGATTGCCGGGGAGCAAAGAGCATCTGACTGCTCTTTTTAACATTTTTTATTGCTGATTTTTCTTTTTCCTTTTCCTTCTTTTTATTTTTTTCCACAGCGCTGGTTTAATTCCAGGGCATTTTTTAAATAGCTTTCAGGAATTAGCAGGAGGTGGGGCAGGGAAGAGATCTCTGTGGAGCTAATCTGGGATCTGCAGGCTTAACTCACCACTCCAAGGTGAGCCCTGTGATGCAAAGGGGCGGCGAAGGCTCCGAGCTGCAATCCCGTCTACTCTGGGGCACGCGGGAAAGTCGGGGTGACTCAGAGAGCTGCTCCTGGGAGAGGAGCTTGTCTGAGCCCGTCGCTGCACGTGAGAGTGGGCAAGGGAGGGCAGGCAGGGTGAGGAGCGACCGGGCAGAGCAGGGGAAGAAAGAAGTCGGCGTCGGAAACAGCGGCGTTGCTCACTGTGGCACTGGTGGCATGAGAGGAGGAGGAGGAGGAGTGTAAGGAGTAGGAGCCCCAATCACCATCCCCTGAAGTCCCAGTGTCACCTCAGTCTCTACATCTACTGGTCTGGGAGCAAACACGAAGTGCTTGCCTCTTCCTCATTGCCCCAAGTCTCAAACAGCCCCTCAAACCATCACAACAGGTCGAGGAGGAGGAAGAGCCCAATGTAAGACCCCTGGGCATCTTTTGAGAGCAAAGTGAGGCTCAGGGTTGCACTGCTGGGAGCCACAGTGGGGTCCCAGTGGGTGGGTTTGGGTCTCACAGGGCTTGATCCAAGTCCTACCACAAGGGTTTAGGGGTGAGCTGGGCTGGGAGGGAGATTTGGAGCAACCAAGAGGTTCCTGTGAAACCTCTCCTTGTCCTATTGAGGAATTCACACCATGAGGCTTGGGTGAAACATCTCCTGGCCTCCTTACAGGTCCAACACATTGCCCTGTCCCTTCAAGCCCCTCTAGGAAGGATGTAGGGTTAGAAGGTGCCCTGGAGAAGCAGAGGATGGGCTGGAGAAGGCCACCCTTGGCTCCAACAAGGCTATGTGTCCCCTCAGCAGCTCTTGCCATGTGGAGACGTGCACCTGAAGAGGTCACGAGTTGAGAGGAGACGTCTTGGTGGTTCAGCTGGCAGAGGAAGCAGGGAGGAGGCAAGGGGGTGGATTTGTTCTAGGCAAGGAGACAACCAGGCAAAAGAGTCATGAGTTCTTGGCTATGGAGGGGCCCATTCCTTGGAGACAAAATTACTGGCAAATGGCTGAAACATTGAGAGTTTCTCCCCAGCCCTTCCCTCGCTGAGAGCAATGTGAAGGCAATTATTAGAGCTACTTCTGAAAGGAAAAGGGGGAGGGAGGAGAAAAAAAAAAGAGGGAACAACCTGGAGAGCTGAAAGCTGCTGCCTGGATGTGGGTTTTCAACAAGACTCCTTGGCACATCTGTTTGCCTAACCCAATGCATCACACAGCCTCCAAAAGCTATAATCAGGCAATTTCAGGGTGTGGAGCTGGGCACTAAATAAGTACTGAGATAAGTGCACGCATTGTTCACACGCCAAGAGTCGATGAAGCGCAGACGGAGAGACCCGTGTTGGTCCAAGCCATGAAATCCCGAAAGCCCTGGGGGCTCGGGGATGGTGGGGACGGTCCTGGGACGGGGTGTCAGTTGTCTCACAGCGAAGGGCCCGCAGGGAAAAGGATGAGCATTAAAAAGAAAAAGGAGGAGAAAGCAGCCTGGCTCCTCTTCTCCACACCTCCCCACGCCAAAATCCCTCGGTGTAAGTGTCAATGGCGTCATCGTGGAAAGGTGGTGCTTGTCACAAATAAATCAGCCCTTGCCTTTTAGCTGGGATGATAATTATATGGTGTCTTAAGTATCTGTACAAACTGTCAGGGGAAATATATGGTGAGTAAAGAAACTTGGAGCTTGCTAGCAGGGAAATGTTAAGGTGTCTCAGCTTAGCTGCTACAAAGGAACCTTGTCTGGATTTATTTGAGGGGGGGAATGATGAAAGGTTGGATTCATGTCCTTTCTTGTCCGTCAGGAGACACTTAATGTGGTTGTATAACTCTAAATGTTTTTTTAAAAGGAAAATTAGAGGAGCAGAGGTTTGGAAACATACACGGTCCAGGGGGAGGAAGGGTGGAGGCCACATCCTGGGCACCTTCTGTGGTGGCAGGGGAGGACCTGGTGGCCAGGACAGTGGGGTGGCAGCACCCCAAGTGTTGCTGCTTGGCAGTGCAAGACCTGAAAGGGCAGATGGGGCCAGGAGCGATTCTAATTCGGGACAAAACCCCCAGGGCCAGTGCATGAGTGAGTGGCCATGCAGGCCTTTCACCTGCAGGTGCAGATACCATCTGGGGTTTAGGAAATCCCCAGCCCGTGGATGCTCGGAGGTGACTGTGCTGCCGTCCATCACCAGAGCCTGGACCCACGAACAGGTACCAGCCTGACTCCAGAAATGCCCCCACCCATGACAGTCCCTGGCACTGAGAACAGCCCTGGTCTTGCTGCAGGGCCACTTCAGGCCATGCTGGGTGGCCGTGGTGGGATCTGACCCCCTTGGAACAGCATTTGGGCTGGGCTTTTCCAAGGGTGTCCATCACTGTGGCCTCTAGGCACCTGGAAGCCCTGCTAAGTGTTTCATCCATGACTGTCATAGCATGGAGAGAAGTTGCAGTGACTCCAAAAGTGGGTTGTGCTTTGGATTTTCTCCATCCAAGCACAATCAGTGACCATGTGCAAAGCAAGTTCACCACAAAAAGGCTCCATTCTACAAAAACCCCACAGAATTAGAGAACATTCTGAGTTGGAAGGGACCCACAAGGATCACTGAGTCCAGCTCCTGAGTGAATGGCCCTTACGTGGGGATTGATGTCCCAGGCAGGGAAACCGAGGCACAAGGTCAGGACTTGCTCAAGGCCAGCCAGAGCCAGGAGCAGCCTCACCCCTCGCCGTGTTGCACTGCACATTCCTCCCTCTCCTCGATCCCAGGCAGGAGCTCCTCACACAATATCCTGGTGAGGGCTCCGGGGCCCTTGGGATGCTGCAAGTGTGGACACGCCAGAGCTGGGTTAATCCCCTCTGGGCAGAGAGGCTCCCCACCACAGCCGGGTCCAAAATGTGGGGGCTTGGGGGGTCCCAAAGGGAGGGGGAATCTGACTGGGGGGTTTCCTGCACTGCCCCAGTGGAATGGGTTTGTGGGTCACAGCTGTCCTTGTGCTCTCAAGGAGGGGTCACTCATCCAGGGTCACTCATCCAGGCATGGGAGTGGTTTGCAAACAGGATGGTGCAGTTGTCCTGGGGGGCTCCTCATCCCACTCCAGGGGCTGCACCCCACTCCAGCCCACCACTCCCACAGGGCATCCCCATCCTGGATCCCCCCTGTATCTCCATCCCACATCCCCATCCATCCCATCCTACATCCCCATCCATGCCATCCATCCCATCCCATATGCCCATCCATTTCCATCCTATATTCCCATCCATCCCATCCATTCCCATCCCATATTCCCATCCATCCCACATTCCCATCCATCCCATTCCACCGCCCAGCTCCCGCTGCCCCCACCCTCTCAGCCAATCCCCTTATGCCACCTTTGCTCCTGACCAATCCCGTGCTGCCACCTCACTCTGCTTCCAGCCAATCCCATGTCGCCACCTCTGCTCTGCTCCCAGCCAATCCCGTGCTCCCACCCCCATCCTCAGCCAATCCCGAGCTCCTGCCCAGCTCTGCCTCCAGCCAATCCCGTGCTCCCACCCACACTCCCAGCCAATCCCGTGCGGCCCCCCCTCCCCCGGGTATATAAACCCCCAGCGCTGCCCCTCATGCTGTTCTCTTTTTGGGGTAAAAATGGGGGTTTTGGTTAGTGAAGCCACCCCAGAGCGCCCAAAGCTGCCCCTCACATGGGGAAAAGGGGCTCCCTGTGCCCCACAAGTTCCCCTCCCCTTTTTCTCCCTCTTGCCTGCTCCATATGACCTGAGCTCATTAGGGCCTGCTGCTAATTGCCTTCCAGAGACACCATGGGCGCGGGGGCTCTCATTAACCCCCACTCGGTGTCACGGCTCTGCCAGCGAGCCTCACGGAGCTGCAATTAAAACAAAGCCCATTTGCATGCGAGCTCCAGGTAACGAGTGCTTCAGGAGCCAGCCAGCAGCCCATTCTTTTATTTTATATTTCTTCCCCCCTCCTACCGCTCCTCGACTCTCCCCAGTTCCTTTGCTTGTTTATTTATGGCCTTTTATTGCTACCGATATTTGCATGGAAACTGTTTCCTGCTGTTCCCTTCCCACTCCAAGCCATCATCCTCGGGTTGTGACATTACAGTTTCCATGGCAACGTGTTGAGATGCCACAGAGGACCTCGCTGCCTTCAGGTGGGGAGCCAGGCAGATGGAGCTGGTGAGAAACAAAGAGGGGAGGGAAGAAAACACCCGGTTTGCGCATCCAGAGTGGTCCAGAGCCGTGAGGCAAAGCTGGGGTGCAGCAGCAGGGGGTGTTGAATTTGCAGTCATTGCTGAGGATGAACAGGGGGGCTGAAGGTGCCTGAAAAGTGCTCAGCAATCCTTAAAGACAGAGCTGGGGAAGGGGAAGGGGGTTTCTCAAGGGCAAAAGGGATGAGGTGTCTCCCTGCCTGCACCCCAGAGCGCCCCGTTTCACCCAGGGAGGCCAAAGACCCAGATGGGTTTGTGCATCTTCAAGAACAATCCTTGGCATCTCCATCTGGGGGCACTGGGAGGTGCCAAAAACTGAGATCAGGTCAGCATGGTGCTAACAATGCCAAGGTCATGGGTTTGGTCCCCAAAGAGGCCGTTCATTTGAGAGCTGAACTCGATCCTTGTGGGTCCCTTCCAACTCCAAACATCTGTGACTTCATCTTGAATTAACACCCCTTCCATGAGCAGCTCTCCCGGCCCATTCCCCCAACCCTCTACACCCCTGTTCTCCTACAGACCTGCCCAGTTTCCAGCCAAGAGCTGGTGCTGTGCCTTCCCCTCCTCAGTGGTCGGTGGAGATGTCTGGAAATGGTTGATCCCAAGAATGCTGGGAGGTTCCTGGTGCCATGGTAAGGGGATCAGGTCGGTCTGTAAAACCTGAGCAGCCTGAGAGGGGGCAGTTTGTGGGCTCTCCCCACCTCACCTTGGTCTCTTTGGCAGAGCTGGGGCTCTCCTGAATCCACCCCGGCAGCTGCTGCACCTCCAGATGTTTGGCATCATGGTGAGTCTCTTTGACTTTTTGCACACCCAAGAACAGCCCCATCTTCTGGCAAAGATCTGGCTCCTGCTATGGCCCCATCAGGACCAAATTCTGCCTGTGATGTGAGAGAGGAAGAGATGAGACATGTCTTCACAGAGGTCTCTCTGCTTGGCTTCCCTTGGCTCCTAAAAGTGACCCTCTCTTGGATCCAAGAGCTGTGCCATGTGCCCAACCTCACTTAGACATCAGCGAGTCCACACATGACATGAAGGTGGCTTCTCCAGGAGAACAGACATCATGGGACCTCCCCAGTCATGGGCTGGTTTAGCAAAGGTGAAATCCAAATCACATTCAAGCAACCCTTTCCTCTAGACCTTCCCAAAATGGATGCCGACGCCTTTGGAGAGCTGCCTGTCTCTCTCCTGCACCACAAAGACTTTGTTGGCTGGCTCTCGCCTCATTTTTGGATCACATTTTGAGCCAGGCTTCATCTCTCCCTTTCCCTGGACCAGCCCTTGGTACCTCTGTGCCGCCTTTCGTTGTATTTTTATTTTTATTTCTTTCCCAGTCTATAAAAGGGCTGTAATAGGTGCTGCAAATCAAGGGTGTCTGGATGCTAAACATGCTGCCACTTGCCGATGGGCTCTGTGTGACCCCAGCACAGCGATGCTGATCTTCTTTTTGTTACAAAAAAAAAACCAGCTTGGAAAAGATAATTTCTCTGCAAAACTAAACCATGACTTCCTGCAACAAAGGAGGGAGCTATTACTGCAAAAAAAAAACCAACCAAAAACCTGCTGACTGCAACCAGGACACATCCTCGCAGTATATTACTGCTTATTGGAATATTCCCTGCATCTACTTTACCATATGTTTGCCCTCCCTCATTTTAGGTTGTGCTGCTTTGCTAAATTACATGTTTAAAGCCAACCAAAGACAGAAGAGGGAGAGGGGAGTCTGGAAACACACTGAGAGCTTTTCCTTCTGCAAAACCATCTCGAAAAACGAGGCACGGTGCTGCACCCGCTCCCAAAGCCGACCTGAATTTCCTCTTCTATTAGATTTGGAAGGGAAAAACCCCAAGTGCCATGGCTACCTCTTCCATTTTTGCTTCCCCTCGCAAGCCACAGTGGAACAATCGGCCGTTCTGTTCGTGCTGCTCTCTATTCATACGGTAATTAGGAAGCTGGGAATGACAGGCCGTTTAATGACGGCTGTAATATGTACCTGCATCTCGCACAACAGCTGCTGCGCTGGAGAAAATGCAGCCATGTTTCTTTGAGATGGGCTAATAGGAAAATCTTGAGCTAACAAGGAAATAAATCTCCCCAAGGCTAAACTTCGCAGAAAATGGTTTCGTGTGCAGAGAAAGGAATTTTAAACAAGTCGGGCCAAATTCAGCCTGGCTGGAGCTGAACTGGCACTGCTGCGAGTGCCTTCAGCCTGCCGGGGTACCAGGCTCAGTACCTGCACCTCAGCGGGGCTTTTCTGCCATTTATGCCCGTGTAAATCAGAGCTGACACGTCCTGAGCCGCTGGGTTTACACCAGGCTGTAAAAGCCATGGCTGGGTAGATGGGGAAGGACGTGGCTGGGGCTGCTCCCCAGGGCCAGCACGGGCCCTTCTCTGCCTGTTCTTGGCATGAGGAGCAATGCTGGCGAGGGCAAGGCTGAAACAGAGGACCCCGTGCCAGGGGTGCAATGAAATCCCCTCTGAGCGCTGTAGGGCACAGAGCATTAGGAGGGGTCAAGCACCGTGGCTGGAGGTGCTGGTGCCACGCGTGATGCCCAAGCTCAGGCTCTGTTTTTCCAGGCTCCAGGAGGCAAAAGACACAAAGATGGGGCTGAAGACTGAAAAATACAAGAGATCTCTGCACCCCAGGTGAGGTAGTGAGCCTTCTGGATATGGATCTGCAGGGAAAGCAAGGCTTTAGCTGGGTCGCTGTGCTCTCCCTCTGCGTGGCATGGATGGACCCAGGTCTGAGAACTGGGGTGCTCTCCCTGAGAGGCCACATCTGGTTTTGAAAGGGGCTATGACTCCCTCAGGGTATTTTCCCAGTGAGCAGTCGCCTCCCCAGGGCTTCCTTTGCCATCCAGATCCCTCCAGCATCTCCTACAGGTCCAGTGCAGCTCTCCAGCTGCATCCACCAGCCCTGGCTGCCCTCCTGCTTTTGTTGTGTCCCCTTGGGTGATGGCAAGGGAAGAAGCTGAGCTCTCCTGTCGTGCAGAAATCTTCCCAAAGCCTCTCTCACCTGACTCAGCCACGAGACCAGGGCTGGTTTCAGCTGCACGAGGGCACAGCCTCCCATCCCAAGGGGCCACCCCAATCCGCACCCATCAGCCAGACCTTTGGGTGCCCAAGGCGAGCAAGATGAGGTCGCAGCTCCTCCATCCCGTGGTCCACAGCCAGGAAAGGGAGCAGGATGGGACCCTGACCCCTGCTCTGCCTTGAATTACAGCCATGAGCCCGCTGAGTCCCAGCCCAGCGAGGACCTGCCGGTGCCTCTCAGCCCAGCGATGATTTGCAGCTCGGCCCAGCCCAGCTCGCTGCGTGCCTTCTCCAAACAGATCCGTCTGAACCAGCTCAAGTTCTCCCCAGCACTAATTGATTTCTGCTTGCAGCCGGCTCCCTTTCAGCCCCCTGCCAGCCCCCAGCCCTCAGAAACCCGGAGATAAAGCCCCAGGGTCTCAGTTTCCTGTAGTCAACCTCCAAACATCTGATCAAGTGTCTTAAGTTGTGTGGATTTCTCTTTTTTTCCCCCCTTTTTTTTTCCCTTCCCCTTTCTCAGGCATCCCCGGGGAAGTTCCCAGAACCATTCCTCATTTCTTCCAGCCATCTGCTCCGACCCACGGCAAGAAAAGTCTCCCTTCCTCCCAAACTCCCCTTAAAAACCGCGTTAATCCAACCCGGTTGGGTCGCACATGGGTTTTGCAAGGGACGTGGGAAAGAGCTCCTCGGCAGGAGAGGACCTCAAAGGAAACCCAGAGCAAGCAGAGGCTTTTTGGGGGAGAGGGTGAACTCGGTAGCATCCTCGGCACCGTGAAACGGGGTGTCTCGGGGGGCGCGCCCCGACCATTGTCAGCCCATAAAAAGGAACCGTGCAAACAACTTCTTGAGGTCCTTCCAAGGGAGCTGCTGCTCCACCGGGTCCCTCCTCGGGCTGTAATTTAAGGGCTCGGAGGGGGTGTGCGTCCCTTCCTGGAACCGCTGGCGCTCTGCATGCTGTGAATAATATTCCACTTTTTCCATCTGTGACTAGATTTACGACCCGGCAGCTCCGTTCAGATCTAGGTCTGATTTCGACGGTCGATGCTGGAATGTGATATTTTCCTAAATGTCCCTGTAGTGCCATGAAATCCAGTTATAAAGAAAACAAGGACATGTTTTAACAATAAAACCAATGTGCATGATCTAATTAAATGGCATAATAAAATTAGGAAATAAATGCACAAAGCATGAAAACCTGTTCCTTGAAAAGTGAATCAAATTGGCTACTAAAATGAGCGTTTATTCCTTGTGAAGGAAGCCGGAAGATCTTGTCCTCCTTCTCCGGGAAGGGATCTCCAAGATGTTTCCAGGTTTTGGGGAGGTTTAGCCATGGAGGGTTGTTTTTCTCAGAGAGCTGGATGGAGCCGGAGGCAGCCAGGAGGGGGAAAAGGAAAGAAATATTTGCCTAGTGGATGCATTTACCTGCTGGAAAACCCATCGTGTGCACAAGATTAATAAATACATCACCAAGGAGTCCAAGAGCCAAAGGTGGGGGAGGAAGGGCTTTGGTGCTGGGGTTTGCTCCGGGGTGAGATGGTGGACAGCAACCAATGTACCGAGATGCTGTTGGCAAAAAAAAAAGGAGCAAATTTGGTTGCCCTTTTTAAGTTCCTCTGAAGTGTGAACAATATCAGTCTGTTCTTATCCATGTGTGCTCGTGCCCCCCAACTGTGGGCTTGGGAGCTGGAGCAGAGGAAACTGAGGCGAGGGATTTCAACCAGGTGACGTTCCCAGCCCATGGTTGTGGCTGTGAGCGATGACGGTTCCGTGCGTGCAAAGCAGAGGCAGCAGAGGAGGAGGAGGAGGAGGAGGAGGAGGAGGTGAGTTTGAGTCACCAGCTTAGAACCTTGGATCCTGCCATGTTGGCACGGGAAGAGGGAGTGAGGCCAAAGCTGGAGCTCTGGCTTTGCAGCCAGCACCAGGCACAGAGATGGGCCTGACTCCAGCCGGGGGTCTGATGCTAAAACCTGGCAGCCCCGGGGCACGTGAGCAGTGCTGGAGGCTCCCAGGGTGGAATCCACAGGGGTTTTTCAGTTTTGCAAAACTTTGGAAATTGAGTCTGGAGTTTGTAAACCTCAGCGTTTCAAAGGGGCAGCTTCAGCATTTGCAGGGACTCTGGTTGTTGTGCATGGTCCAAGTCCAGCTGGTGCCAACACCCAAGAGGTTTTGGGGGCCTGAGATCCATCTGGGGGCGTCCACCTCTCCCCTCCTGCTCTCCTGGCAATGCCTTGTGATGCCAGTAGAAAATTCCCTTTTCCTTTTCTGCTTGGTGCTGAGATCCACCCTCCATCGAGTCCATCCATCAATGAGCTTGGCACGCTCTCCCTCGCAACTGTGTCATCCCGTGTACCCCCATGGTGCTAAATAATTAAACCGTAGCACATTGTAAAGGAGAAAAAAAGGGTGATCTGTCTTACAGCTGCGGAATAAAATCATTTGGCACCGATGCCGAGATCAGATATCGTTCTGGCAGGCGCCGGTGCCAAAGCTGGGCGAGGGCTGGGGCCGCTGCACCGGCAAATCTGCAAGACTTCGAGTGACCCCAGCGCTGGATTTGATCCCCACAGGGGAAGGAAAAGCTCCCTGGCTCTGCCCCATTGGAATGGGCTTTTTTCAGGGGGTGGCAAAACCTCTTCAAAAATAATTATTGCCCAACATCAGGAGGAATTGTGAACTCGTAAGTCAGCGTGGGAATGCGGGTGGCTGGTTATTGCTTTAATCAGCGTTGCAGGGCGTCAATAAGGACACGGGGTCTTATTTATTGCAGAGATGGGAGAACATTCCAGCTTTGTGTCCTGGAAACCTTCTGGTGGGGACCCCCATGTGCCTTCATCAGCAACTTCAACGCCATGGGAAGTGCATGGCCACATCCAACCACCGGAGATGTGGACATAAGATGGGTCAAACCCTCAACAGCTTGGGATATTTCTTTTTGTTTTGCAGTTTTACCTGCTGAAGAAACTTTCTGATTTATTCTTGGTCCCCATTTTTCACGCTTAAGGGCATGACACACATTATCATTCACCACCTTCGTTTACATGTAGCAAACATAGGTCAATTTATTTCTAAATCCCCTTTTTTATGGCTCTATTGAACTATTTGCCACATTATTTATACGTTAATGCGATGAATCCCTCTGGATATCACACTGTCTAATAAATAACGCGACAAATCATTAAGCAGGGTGATAAAATCAAGCCATTTAAAAATACATCAACCTGTGTTGCTTTCGTGTAAAATAAGCTCCAGGGGCCCATCAGTGCGAGAGAGGAGGCGAGAGACACACACAGAGAAAAAGGCAAAACACCTGCTTTTGCCGACTTCCCTGGAAAATGAGGATTGGGTTGTTCGAGGGATGGTGGTTTTTAACAGAGGCAATGAGGCAACACGATCAAAAGGGGATGGATGGGTGCAGAGATGAGGGCAGAAGGGGAAACTCATCCCCAAAACCACGCGAGAGAGATGCCGTGGTTGGCAGGACGGCACAGGCGGGCACAGCCCGGCTCAGCCGTCGGCGTCCTCCCGGCACAGTCACGTAGGGAGCGCAGGCAACGCCGGCTTGCTGCAACACGCCGAGGTGTTCACTGCTCCTGGCTGCAGGCAAGGAAAGGTGCCAGCTGGGACAGTGGACTCACAGCCCTGGCACCGTGTCTGGCATTTCCCAGGGGAGCCAGGGCTGCAGGATCCCAAATCCTGAGTGCCGAGCGAATCGGTGAGCGGGACAAGAGGTGGCATCTCATCCACCACCTACTCAGGCAGGGTGCATTAGATAGTGGGTGCTTTTGCAATCACATCCTTGATAGCAACCCAAATCCTTCCAAGGACGAGGGAGGTGACCAAGGTCAGCGGGGAGGTGGTGCTGGAGGAATGATGGCACCTTCATCTCACCTTCCTCACCCACCCCTCAGTGTCCCTACAAACAGCTGGGCACCCCCAGAGGCTCCATCCTCACCACTGAACATCTCTCCTGGCTCCACATGGGTCCCAAACTGAGGGTGCCTTTGCTGGGCACCATCTCATCCAAGGAGAAAACCCACACAACTCGCCTGCTCTCTGCTCCAGAGCCATCGCTTGCCTCTGGCACTCACAAATGATGTAATCCACTTTATTTGTGTGACAACAAAACGGTTATTACAGTAATCAGTATAATTAGCACCAGCCAATTACCATAATAATACAGTTCCCTTGTTCCAGGGGTACTTTTAAAAAACAGGTTTATTTAAGATTTTGAAGAAACAAATAAAAATGGCTCAGCAAGAAGCAGCAATAACGTGTTTGGTTGTGCTGATGCATGGGGAACAAAAAGCGACTTCTCCCAGAGACAAGTGTGGACTTGGAGGTCACTGGCTTGCCTGGAGCTCAGGAAAACCTTATTCCAAAGTTCTTCCCCAGGCAGCTGAGAAGTGGGAAATGTGCAGGAGAACCTGGCAAGAGCATCAGCTCCTGAGGGATGGAGGATGCCAGGCTGGGGGATTGTCCTTGGATGTGCCGTGTCCAGGTGCTGGATCTCCAACTGGCCCTGGTCTGGTGGCCACCATGGGAAGTGGAGCTTGAGGAAGCACCAGTAGCAGCCAGGACTTAGGGCAGGATAATGACACCAGTTAAAAATCTGCTTTGTTTAATTTTAAAACCACAGCCTTCACGTCCAGCTGCAGCAAAGGGAAATCTTTACAGGGAGCTTGGTTGGGTCTGGAGGTTTTCAGAGCTGGGAATGGAGCACTGTGTGAACAGTTTAGCTCCTCCATCAAGGTCTTTAGGCTGGATTTAACCCCAACGTGCTTGAAGCAACTTGGTCTGTGGAAAATGTCCCTACCCATGGCAGGGGGTGGAACAAGATGAGCTTTAAGGTCCCTTCCAACCCAAACTATCTTGTGATTGTCAAGCTCTGACCTGGAGACTTTTTCTCTTCCTGCCTTTGAAGCAGACGGTGTCTCCTGACCACACCGAAAGCCCTGAGTGTAAACACAAGCCCTGACCTTGGTATTTTTAAAAGATGCTTTGAAAAATTCACTTTAGGACTATTATCCCCTCAGCCTTATTATTTTCAGATGCAAAGATTGGGCTGCTTGGCAGCCGCCAGCCAGAGTTAATACGATGCAAATGCGGCGAATCCACCACAGCTGAACTCCTCACATCCCCGAGTAAGACTGCGCCCTTGATTTCTTGACAATGGCTCTTTGGAAAGACACCAAAACATCTTCTGCAAAGGATTTTCTCTTCTCAAGTCTGGTTCAACCAAAAGTTTATTAGTGGGAAGGGGATAATGAAAATAACGTGAGCTGGCATCGTAAACACACACACTCAGATGGAGGAGCTGAGCACAGTTTGGAACAAGCCACGTAAGCACCACGGTGTCGTATTCCTGCCATCCTCCCAGCCAGACAAATGCCAATAATTAGCCATAAATAATACCTAGCTCCTCACAGCAGGTTAATCCACTATAAACATGAACCAAGCTGGAGAAATAACCCGAGGATGGAAAACGGCCTGGTAGCCAAGTGAAAAGTTTTGCGCAGACGGAGCAGTTGCCAAATTTTGGGTTGCTGGATAATAAACAGTTCCTTGGCTCATCCTGTGGCTGCTTGGCCACCGAGCATCCCTGCCTTCACATGGGGTTCACGCTGCAGCAGGGACACCTGATGGCTGCGGTCCTCCTTGCACTGCTCCCAAAATCCCCGTGGGATGCAGGGGGTTTGCTGTGCCCATGAGGGTGAGGGGCACAGGGGCCACTGGGGACCCTGTTGTGAGAGAACAGCCCAAGATCCACCCAGATGCACCAAAACATGGAGCAGCCAAGGGGGATTTCACAGCCACCAGCCTGGGATGGGTCTCAGGAGATGGTCATTTGACCCCCAGCCCCTCAAATTATGGAGAGATGGTGAAGGGAGAGGAGAGCTGGCCCCAAATCTACCTTTTTTGATGGCTTTGCAGGGAGCTCCTGATGCTGAAGACAATGAAACACAGCCCTGTGTGGCCAGGAGGTGCCAGAGGTGTCACCAAGCTGCTGAGATGGAAATCCAACCTGACCACCTGCCCTGACCCACCCGGACAGGCTGGGATGGGGTCACCCAGAACCCCGGCTCACTCCCCTTTCCCCTTTGCAGGACCTGCCAAAACTGCAGTCCAAAGAGAGGCCTGGTAAGTCAGGCGAATTCCCACCCAGGACCTCTCAGCTGCTCTTTATAAAAGCCTCTGCTTTCGTCAGGGCTGAGCAGGGAGCGCCGGGGGCTCCCCAGTCCCGGGAGAGCCGGGGCTGGAGCAGGGGCTGGTTTGAAGGCAGAGCTGTGCCCGTAACACTGTGCAGATGTTTAACCGAGGCAATTCACCCATCAGTTGTTTTCATTTGCTTAATGGGTATTTTTCTTTTTTAATTTTTCCCCCCCTCTTCCCTTCCCAGATGTTTTTTTCTCCCCACTCCTTTTCTTTCCAAGCTACAAACTGTCTTCCTCCCTCACAGGGATAACCCCAGTGATCCACCAGGGACAACCTCCCTCCCACTCTGCCCCAGGTGGTTCCTGTGGACAAAAATCTGCCTTTAAATGTCATGTAGGGGGAGAAACAAGTCAGAAGTCCAAACCCACAGGACCAAATCATCCCTCAAAGTTCCCTCTCAGCTGTTTCTCTCCACCCCAGCCTGCCCAGTGTGGGTGGGGGGCCCTGGGCTGCTCAGGCTTGGGGAGGCATCAGGAGCCATCCCCTGCCAGCAACCAGCTTTGATTTTTTAAGGGAAAAAAAGCCTGGATTTCTCCTGCTGAGGGGCTGTTTTTCTGCCCAGATGGATTAATCTAAAGCAAAGAAAGAAATGTGGAACAAAAAAAACACAAGAAGGGAATAAAGGGTGGCAAAGCTCCATCAATGGTCCCATCTACTGAAGCAAGTGATTCTCCATGGCCGGGGATGTGGGGCTGGAGGGGGGTCTTGGGTTAGAGGACAACATGGGGCAGCACATCTGTGAGGGACTGTGTTGCCCCCAAGCAAACCCACAGGACCACAACATCCCCCAGAGGTCCCTTTCAGCCTTTTCTCTCCTAAAATAAATAATATTGGGTGTCAGCCCTGATGGGAGCTGGGCAGGGGGGCCAAGAAAGGCCATTTTCTGTCCCAACATAATTCCTCCTTGTCACTCACCGCGAGGAGCCGCATTCCAGCACCACCAACCAAGGCAAACTTTCCAAAAATATCTCTTTCATGAGGAGTTATGGTTTTCGGCTTCCTCTCTTGGGGCAAAATCATTCCCTACCCCCATCCCTCCATCACAGCATCCCTTCTAGCCAGCAGAGAAATGAAACACATGATATTTTGCCCCACAACTCTCCAGCTGCAGCCAAGAAAAGACACTGCTCCGTTGGAGCCAAACGTGGCCCCTTTCCAGCTCCCATGAATGGGATGCTTGGAAACCAGTCACAATTTTTTTTGAGGGATTCTCAAAGAGCAGAAGGAGGGGCAGGAGGGGTCAGGATTTTTTTTGGAGGCATCTCTGATGTCATTTATTTTAGAAGCAGAAAAAGGGAAAAGGTGAAGGGGGTGAAAAAGAGTTATTTACACAATTGTTCTCTGAATGTGAGTGTGGGTGTCACCCAGCAACTTTGAACCTGGAGGCCAAAACCAACTGGATTAGGCAGCAATGCCCAGGTCTCTGAAATTTCATTGACGCAACAGGGAAGGAAGAGGAGGACCCTCAAAGCTTTGTCCACATCAGAGAATCCACACCATGGCATCTCCTCCACAGTCACTTCTCCCAGACCCAACACCGCCCCATCTGCCATTCAGGAGCCTCCTCTTTCCACCCAGGATGGCTGAATTTCAGAGAGAATTCCCTTGCCCAATCCCCTCTGGATTAGCCCCAAATCGCTGCTGTCTTGCATAAGCCTCATACCTCGGAGATGACACCACTGCCAATTAGGGATCATGTGTTCACAATTAAACGCATTGGTATCGTTGCGAAATAAAATAAAACTCAAATATCAAGTGGAGCCCATTATCTGGGCTAATTGGCTGGCGGCGTGGAGAGGGTGTTAAAATGGGGCTTTTAACTGTGCGTTAATCTCCCCGAAGACAAACTCTTTGTTTTCACGTTTTTATGACTCGCACTCCCACACACATTGTATATTTTGACCCAGATGATGGACAGAGTTATGGGAGAGAACTGTAAAAAAGTAATTACAAATTATGAAAAACATATATAGCCTTTTGAGCCGGGTGGCTGAGGCAGTGTGGCCGGTGTCTCGCAAAGATTTAATGCTCCTGGGCTTTATTATCTCGATCTAACCATCCATCCTTATAAAGCGATTGTGGTGCTGCGGGACTGTCATAGCCCATCCGCTCCCGCCTGCCGTGCTGATAACGCAGCCCCAGCCCAGCCCACGCTCCAGCATCATTTTATCCCTTAAGCCCATGTGAAATGGCCGATTCTCCAAGGTCAAGGCATTTGGGGCGATACCAAAGCCCCATCAATCCCCCTGATGTTAACGAGCTGGGAGAGGTGGGCGCTTGGCCAGGCTGCTGTTTGGCTGCTGCTGAGGAGCTGGGGACACGAGCTGGGTCCCCATCCCCGTGGGGTTCCACACACCTCACCAGATCCTTCTTGTTGGCTTGTGGCCACTGAGCCAACACCGTTGAGTTGGCACAGCCTTTGTGTTTGGAGCTGGGAGAGCAGTTGGGGGGAGTGATGCAACCTGTGTGCCTCGACTACAGCCCCCAACACATCCTGGTCCCACCACATCTGGCACCTGCTGAGAGCTCTGCATGCCCTCAGTGGTGGCAGAGCTGCCCCAGGTCCATCTAGCACCACGACTCAACCTCCAGAGCCTCTCTGGAGGGGATTTCTGCAAAAAATGATTAAAAAAGGACACATGGGGGGACCCAATCAGTGGGGCAGCCCAGGCTGGGGGGTGCTCAGTGCAGTCAGGATGGTACCACCACCCACTCTGGCAGGTCCCTCCCACCCCACGGACGCTCCCCCTTCTGCAGCCGCTGCCAGGGGAGCCAGCCAGGCTGGATGCTGGCAAGCAGCTGACAACAAAATGAAAAACATCAGGTTGGAGACGCTCCAGCTCCTTGACAAGGCGACTACTCACACACACGGCGGTGCCAGATGAGCCCCGGCCAAGAGGGGAGGGCCAGATCCCTGCGGGGACGCTGCTCCGGGTGGGAAAGGGGGGCTGGAAAAACACCTCCGTGCCTGGGATTTCACAGCTTGCTTCCAAAGAGATTTAGGTCCTCCAGGAGGAGGGCTGGTGATGTTTGCACCCTCAACACCACGACGTGCAGCTGAGCTGAAAAGCCTCCCAAAACTGGTCAGTTGGAGAGCAATGGTGAGGTTTGCTCCAGGCTGGAGAGAAGAGGAAATTATCCAAGCCCGAGATACCTTGCCTGAGTCTCACCTCCCTGACCTTCAGCAGTGATTTCTAGTCCAGGATGTCCTCCAGCTTGTCCCTTTGGAGGGGTGACATTGAAGCCAGAGCAGAGTCACCACCTTGAGGGTCCTTATACACCCCACTGACTCTAACCCAGCTCTTGATGGGTTTATGGAGGGTTGAAGCCCTGGGGCAAGAGGATTATCTCCATCCTTGGTATCACCATTCTTGAGGTCTTCAAGTCTTGGTCATCTCCAATGGTCCAGTGTAGGCCAAGACCCCTTCAGGGCCCCTTCCAGCCAACACTGCTGGTCCTTGTAAACTCAGCTGAGCCCTGTCCCACTGTGACACACCAAAGAGCCTCAACAGGAGCCCAAATCTGGTTCCCAGTGGGTGTGGAGAAACCAGAGGTCCTTTTTTTGCCTCCTGCTCCCCTGTATTGGCCTTCAAACCCTGTGGATGCTCTTTGGGCATCACCAGAGTGATGCAGCCACAGCAATGTGAGACCTTCCGTGCTCCTCAGCCAGTCCCTTGGCCGTGCTTGGAAACACACTGGGAAATCTCAGCTCTCCATCTCCCCTCAGATTGCCCCTGTTTAATTCCATGCCTGATTTCAATATTGATTTATGGCACCAGGCCCTGGATCTGGGGATTTTCAAATTGATTCCAACCTGCTTTCTATTGATTTGACTGAAGTCTGCAGACGATGGGGTTACGTTAAAGCAGCTGAAAGGGGCTCTTAAATCACCGCCCCCGGCCAAGGCAGCCCTGGCACAGCTTTCCCACGGAGGTATTCCCGTAAAGTGCCGGTCATCTGGAAGCCAGGGCTGCACCACTGCTGGGCTGGAAGCAAATGGAATGGGATTTTATTTCAAATTCAGGACAAAAGTGTGGTCTGGGGGCGGAGTTGTGCAGGGGGGGAAGGGGCTGTGGAAGATTTTGAGTTTAAGGGGGGGGATCTGAGGGTTCAGCCCAAGTTCCACAAGGGTGACCACAGTGACCACACCACCGTGGTCATCGCTGGGCTGAGAGGTGTCCCCACCACATCCCCCTGCAGAGGGAGGGATGTCCTTGTTGGTAAAGCTGCAACGACCAAGTGCATGGGGCCAGGAGGGAAACTGAGGCACGAGGACCCACATTCCTCATGGTTTGCCACAGCCTTCTGCAAGATGCCACCAAACATCTCCAGGAGGCGATTTGGGTGGTTATGCCTCCAGCTGTGAGCCCTTAGTTCCTCACACAGGCAGCCACCATGTCCCAGTTCCACAACTCTCCTCCTGCAACATCCCCTTCTTCCCCTGTAGCTGGAAAACCTCACGAAATCCTCTTCATTGTGCAGGTTTTATTGCTCTATAAAAAGGTGTGGATCTTCGAGTCCAGCCTGGCCAAGGAGGGAGAAAAAGATAAATAACACATTCCCGTAAATCACGCTGAGATTAATGGAGAGAGATGGAGAGAAAGCAAATACAGGCACGTGCAGGAGAAGCAGAACCACTGTGTCCTTCAGGGAAGGGCGGGTGAGGCCGCCGGTGTTGGGAAGCCATTGGTGGTGGTGGGAGATGCTGCTGGGTCTGGGGTGCTGCTGGGTCTGGGGTGCTGCTGGCAGTGGGATACACTGATGATGGGATGCTGCTCGTGATGGGATGCCATTGGCAATGCAATGCCATTGGCAGTGGAATGCCATCCTGCACTGCCTGAGCACTAATTGCTCCATACCTCACTTTCCCTTCCCTCCCTCCATCTCCGTGGGATGCTCCTGGGGCTCTCCCTGCTCCCTCATCCCCCCCATGCATCTCCAGTTGAACAACCAGAGCCCAGATACCCTTTGGCTCCTTGAAAGCACCAATTCCCTCTCCAGGGGCAAGCCCCAGGTAACCTGGATGCTCTGGCCACCAAGCCACGCTCCCACACGAGCTGCAAGATTTATCCCTGGGTAGTTGGCTGAGTTTCTAATGAGAGCCAAGACGGATGCTCCACTCACCAGTTAATAGGCCGGGTCTTGGATCAGTCGCACTAACTGGCATCACTGCACTGATTCCCTTTTTATTGCACATTATAACTCACGCCTGGGGAGGCGGGAGGGAGAGGAGGCTCCTGGTACCGGGATCGCTCAGCTCCAGCCCCTTGTTCAGGGCTCTCCTTGGGCCACAAGCCCTCATCGCACTGACCATGCTGGGATGGAGCTCGGTGGGTGCTCTGGGCACCAGTGCGGGGATGCCAAGGGTGCCTTCCTCGCCCCTCCGCCTCCAGGTCCTGGCTGGAAATGCGGGCTGGAGGATCGGCAGAGCCCGGCCGGCTCCGTGCGAAGCTGTTATCTCCCCATCTAGTGACGGCGGAGCGCATAGCAGGATGCGCCAGCTTTGGGATGCTCCCAAATTATGCAGGAGGCGAAAAAACACCGCACTCAACGAGGGCTCCAAGGGAAAACCCCGCCCCGCTCCCGAATCCAATATTTTCGCGTGGGATCCCGGCTCTGCCACCCGCGCGGTGCCCCCCGAGGGGGCGGCTCATCCTTTGTGTGTGCCCGAAGTGGGGGCACCCCGAGGCATCTCCGGCCAGGGAGGGATGGAGGGAGCGGCGGCTCCGACCGCAGCGCCGCGGGGATTTTCCTCCGCTTTCCCCACTCAGCAGCCGGTCCTGATTTACGGCCCTCGCCTTAAACGCTGCCACGTGGCCCAACTCCCGTGGGCGACCCCCTCGAGCCCCCGAAATCCCGGCAGAGCCCCGTGGGATGCACAAGGGGCATTTTTTGCTGTGGGTTGTTTTTTTAGGTTTTTTAGTTTTTTAGTTTTGGGTTGGTTTCCGTGATTTTTTTTATTGTTGTTTTGTTTCTTTTTTTGCACCACACACAGTGCTTGTTTTGGCTTTGAAAAGCAAGAAAGCAAAAAAGAAAAAAAGAAAAGAACAAATTTGCTTTGCTTGTGAGGATTGGTTTGGATTGCTGCGGATTCTTCTGTATCTGGAGGGGACAGCAGGGGATGCACCCATTGGCACGGGGTAACCTGGGCACCAGGTGAACTCTGATTTTAGGTTTTTTCACGCCAATTTTTTCCCTTCAGGATGATTTGGGGATTGAGGGAGCATTTTTGCTGTGGGTTGATCAATCCCAACCCATTATGGCAATGCTCAGGCCTGGCTTCCCCACACCAGAGCCCATCACCTGGGCATCAGAATTCTATTTTCCCCCCCAAAACCAATCCTTGACTCTTTCCCCAATCAAACCCCATCCTCTCCCTTCCCTTTCCAATCTCACAGGACATTTCAAGCTTTACACCCCAAGGCACAAAGGTTCTGGCTCTCACCAGACAAAACGCTGCTGCCGATGCTGGTGATTCATGAATCCCTTTTTTTCCAGACATTTCCATAACTTTCCCAACCTTTCCAGAGGCAAAACGTGGCCAGTAATTGTTTTCATGCAAATTAGAGACAATTAAATCGAGATAGAGTTTAATGGAAGGCGAGATGGACTTTCCACAGGGTGAAACCTGTTTGAATTTCATCACAGCACTAATTGCAGGCTGACTGGGCTGGTTGCACAGCACACATTCACCTTCACCACGTTGATTTTCAGTGGATTTTAGGGGGTTTTATCCATTTTACTGCAATAAAAAGCAAGGTACAGGTCTTCTACCTGCCTGATGCAAGGGGGCTCCATCCCAGCTGCCATCAGAGCATAGGATGGAGGGAGGATCCAGCTTGGGGCAGGAAGAGAAATTTGGGCCTTTTTTGGCAGGAATGCCAAAATAATCATGGGGACAATGGTGGGGGGGAATGCTGTGCAGCCTCTGGAGCCTTGTGGAGCCCCAAAGGGAGGCAGAACCTCACCAACACATCCACAACTCCTCATGCACCGAACAAGCCACAACAGGCTGAGCCTTCCAGGCTCTGCACGGGATGGGGCACGAGGGGAACCTGCTCTCCCCACGACTTTTCTCCTTTTCTTTTCCCTTTGGCATCCCCGTGTAATTCTTGCAAAGAGTCACCCAGCAGAGCTCATGGAGAGGCTGGTGCAAACTGGGGGCAGAACCAGGGTAAGGTCTCAGCTCAGCTTTGCCTGGGTGGGTTGGTTGGTGCTCTGGGGGTGCAAGAACAGACCCAAGGTGGGGATGTCCAGGGATGTAAGAGCAAAAGCAATGTAGAGATGCTCTCCTGGTGCAAGAGCAAAGCCATGGTGGGGATGTTCCCACCACAAAAATCAAGTCACACTGGTGTTGTTCCTGCAGTGCAACAGCAAAACCAAGATGGGGGAGTTCCTGTGGTGCAAAACCAAGAGAGATGCTCCCCCCATGATAAAACAAAACCACAGCAGGGATGTTCCCCCAGACAAGGGAAAAGCCAGAGAGGTCCCTCACCAGCCCTGTGGTGCCTCTGGACCCCCAGCCTTGCACAGACCCACCCAGCACCCTCCAGCTCCTACCCCGGCATCTCCACGCTGGGACTTTTCCCCTGTGCCCTCTCTCTGTTCCCTCATCCTGCCGGCTCTGGAAGGTGCACAAAGGAGCCCAACCCACCGCAGAGCCCGGCGAGGCAACAAGCTGGGACTGGCAGCGCCCAGACAGGAGGCGGCTGCCCAGAAAACGCACCCTGGAGAGGCAAAACCCTCGCGGATTGTGCAAACCCTCCGAGCGCCCTCCCAAACCCGCTCCCTCCTCGCCCGCAGCCGCTCCTTTTCTTTGGATCAGCAAATAAAATGTAATTAGTTGGGGGTTTTGCCTCTCTCTTTCTCTTTTTTTTTCACACTGTCAGCACAGAGACCGACAGAGTGATTTCAATCTTTCTAATTTTTATTTCCCCCCACCCCTTTTCTTGTCTTTTCTCCACCCAAAATGGCCGGGTCCGGCAGCGTCTGCAAAGAGCCTTTGGCAGGATTTGGCTCCTTGCAAAGCGCCTGGGCAGGATTTGGCCAGGCTGCGACCTCCCACCCCCTGGGATTGCCTCTCTGGGGCTCGCTGCCTCCCGCTTGGCTTCTCTAGTGTCTAATACAAGGTTGTGCTCCTCCTCCCTCTGCAGAGGACGTCGCTGCCGTGTCTACTCTTTTCCCACCTGCCTCATTCAGGGTAATTTAGAGGTTTTTTCCCTCCCGCTATTACCATGGCTGAGAACTGGCCCGAATTCCGCTGGGTTTTGGCAAGGGATGAGCAAGAACCTCCACCCTCTGCGGCAGGAGGTGGGAGGGGGCCGGGGGACCAGGGGCACCCCAGGGTGGTGGTGGCCGCGGGATGCCCTGGGTGTCCCCTCGGTGTCCCTTCGGTGTCCCCTCGGTGTCCCCGCCCTGTCGCGGACACGACGCTCCCCCCGGTGAGGAGGGGGACCCACCGGAGTTGCCGCGGGGATGGGGAAGGGGCTTCAGCCCCCGAACAGCATCATCTCCAGCGTGACAGGCTGGGTTGGTGTCCCCAACACCCCCCTCGCCTCCCCCGACCCAAACCTTTCGCAAAAAGCTGAAATGCAAAAACGCTGCTGGAACCCCGAGGGCTTCGGCACCGCCTCTGACACTCCCAGGTTCCCAAATCTTCAGGGGTTTGACTCTGACCCATTTCATTGATATTTTCCCTCTCAAGAATAAAGCTCTGGGAAGAGGCTTCGCCCAGGGCAGGGGCTTCTGACTGGGAAGGAGCAACTGAGGGGGTGTCAGGCTGGAAAAGGGGCATTAATTCTGCTGGCAGCCCCTTTTGGGGTGCTTGGAGGGGCACACGGGGCTGTTTCTCCTCCAGTGTGGGGCCCCTGCCTCCATATTCACGCTGCTTCACACACTGCATTTAATTATTAATTGCTAATTTTCCTTCAATACCACCATTTAATTGCTTTTTTTGCCCTAGGCAAGCCCCCCTGGAGCATCCCTGGGGAAAACAGGGACTTTCCTCAGCCGCTGCCACGGTCCCCTTCCCCAGTGGAATGATGACCTTTTCCACCACATTATCCTAAAGAAGACACCTCTTTTCCTGCCGAATCTGTATTTGCCGCCGTGCCATTGTCCCACTGGAGAGGAGCATCTCGTTTCCTACTTGAATTTATTTACCTGCAGCTCCCTGGCCTGATTGAAGAGCCCTGGGCTAAGGGCCCGTTCTCCCTGCACAGCTATTTATAGACGGCGATATTTATAAACAAGCCAGAAATGCTCCAAATGGATCGAATGACCCATAAAAATAAGGAGATTTGCCAGGTGGACTTGGCAAAAGGGAGGGGAAAACCCCCCAAGACCTGCAGCAACGTGGGGTATCCCCTGGCCACGGGGCATTGGGAAAGGGGGATTTGCTCCTTCACTCTTCAAGGGATTTGGTTCCTGAGGCTGGAAAGTGATGGTTTTCCACCCAAAATCCCTCCCAAGGATCTCAGTGGCTGTTGAATACAGGAGTCCCTCTACAGGGCTACTGAAAGCAGAGCAGTGGCCACCAAAATGCCCCTTCCTGCCACCTCCCACCCCAAAAGGGGCAAGTTTCCCCCCAGATGACAGCCCAGCATGTGCTGGTTGAGCCACGGGTGGGAATCACCCCAAAAGAAGCACAGAATGCGAAACTGGGCAATTCCCTGGGATTTTGGGGTCAGTCATGACCAGGGTGATGGGAGAGGGATGGGTTGTCCCTCTGTCCAAGTGTCCAGGGTTGGCACTGGATGGATGGGGATAGGTTTGTGCTTTAATCACTCCTCCCTCAATTAAATCAGCTGCATAAAATCCCATGTGGTGTCATAAAATGGGGCAAAACATGAGGATATAGGGGAAAAAATATATGGAGCATTGCAGGGAGCCCAGAGCCAACCAGCCCTTGGCAGCAACGAGCAGCAAGAGCCCCAGGGGGATTTCAGAGCAGAAAAGAAGAACAACCTCTGATTTTTTCACTTCTTTTTAATTTTATTAACATGATTTCCCCCAAAACAGCAGATTTCCAAGTGGACTCAGCCAACACTGGTTCCTCCCGGGGCAAATAAATAAAGCAAAATGAAACCTGCGGGAAGAAGCGTTGCCTGACCTTTTCAAAGACAATTAAAATCCCGATGGAAACGGGGTTTTAAGGAGAACAATCCAAGCTTTACATGGAAAAAAAATAATAAAATCAATTTTTTTTTCCCCAAGGGTTTTTTTTTTCCTTTGCCAGCTGAGATGCTGCTGCAGTGGAGCCGCTTTATGGGGAAATAAGTGGGGTTTTGGGTGTGTTTGCACCTGATGGTAATTGGGCACAGTGAGGGGAGCGAAAAATTTCCCCCAGCATTTTTGGAGGCAATAAAAGGTTTTGGAGGGGAGGAAATTCTGCCTGGTGGCTTTTTATCCCCCTCCTCGCCCATCCCTGCAGCCTTGCTGAGGTTTATGGAGCCTCTCTGCGGTGCTCATTACCACCACGGCTCTGCTTTTGGACTATTTTAACTTTTTTTTTTATTTTATTATTTGATTTTACAACTCTTTTTTTTTTTCCTAGGTAATACCAAAAAAAAGAAGAAAGCACATCCTGCAGCCCCTTTGCCTGGAGGGATCCGATATAAAATACGGAACAATTTGTCAGTTACAACAGGAAATAAAAATGATATATTAGAGGGACAGAGCCAACCTCCAACCGCTCCCATCGGCAAAGGCTTCACCTCCTCTTGTCGTGAGGAGCAGAAATGCCGGTAAAATAGGAAAAGGCTGGAGAAAATACACTTTGGGGTGAATATTTGGGGGGTTCAGTGATTTTTCCAGGCTGAGGAATGTAAAGCCATTTGGAATGGGGATTTTTTAAGATGGATAGAAAGGAGAGAGGAAGGACGGAAGGAAGGAAGGGAGGGAAGGAAGGAAGGATTGGTCTCTCCTTGGGCTTTTCCTTCCTCCCCGGCCTCACTCTTCTTCACCTTGGCCTCCACCTCTGCCACACCAGCCTGGCCACCGCATCTCAACCCATCACACCTCTCCACTTTCCCCATCCTCATCCTGTCCCCATCCTTGTGCCATCCCCATTTTGTCCCTCTCCCCAACCCCATCCTGTCCACGTCTGTGTCCCCACGCCATTCCCCATTCCCATCCTGGCCCCATTCCCTGTCCCCATCCCCATCCCTCTCCTGTCCCCATCCTTGTCCCCGCCCGTGTCCTCCCCACGGGGACAGCACTAAATAACCACAGCCCCTCTCCCACCTCCCGCACAATCCCGACGCTCCTTCGCCGTTTTGATTTTCTGCTCGACTTTCCGAGCTCTTGCTCCTGCATACAAATGGAGCCGTTACCCCAAATGGAGGAACCGAGACGGGTTTTTTTGGCCGTTGCCATGGAAACCTTCCCTCGGCTGCTCTTCAACTTTCCAAACATCCCTGGCCGACGTGGCGGGGCCGTTCAGCTGGAAAGTGGTCCCCGTGGTCCCCGTGGTCCTCACAGGGGGATGGTGGAGACGGGCAGGACACCCTGGGGGGGACAAACCGGGACCCGAGGGCAGCCCCAAACACCACGGTGGGTTCCCAGCACAACCGTGACCTTGGGTGTCCCCCAGCACAAGGATGAGAAATGGGGTTTGGCGGCGGGGGGATCCCCAGAGAATCCCAGGAGGAGAAACCCCTGCAGGCAGCATTCCCACCGGGAAGGGCGAGGCAGCAGCGTGGTCAGCGCTGGTTTCAGTGGTTTTACCCAAAATGGGGCTCCCCGACAATTTCGCAGCTCCTTCATGACCTGCATTGCCCAAAGTCCGGATGTTCAGCCCATAAAGCAGCGACAGAGCCCCGGGAGCTCTGGTGGCATCAGCTCCGGGTTCAGAGGCACCTCGGCCTCTGTGTCAGGGGTTTTGGGAAGTCATTTCCACCCCCAAATCCTGACCTTGAGGCAGCTTCAGCCCCACCACCCCACACCTGATTTCCCCCTCCGGGTGGGAAAACAGGGAGAGGTGGAGAAAGCTGGGTTTGCTTATTGGGAAACTGAGGCACGAGAGGGGCTGCGGTGCCACAAATCTGCCCAGGGCAGAGCTGGGGGCTCAGTCTGTGTCCCCCCAGGGCAGACCTGCCCCCTCCTCCCCTCCCGCAGCCACTCTGCCTCTGCCTGCCCCGGCCTTGATTTAATGGGCTGTAATGGGAATAAAAATGAAGCCCGTTTAATGGGTTTCCTTCTCTTTTAAATATTCATTTTCCAGAGGCTTTGGCGGCTCCTTTTCCCTCCTTTTGTCGCCGGGGCTGGTGGAACGAATCCCATTTCCCAGCTCACTTTGAGCACTGGCGGCTTTCAGAGGCAGCGCTGGGGTGGCCGTGGGACCCCAAAATCCTGCCATGGGGGGCAAAGCCTCTGCCCCGGCTTTGGGGTACCCCGATAGGGACTTGGGGGTGACAGCAGTGGGGGGGTCAGTGTGTAATTCAGGCAGTCCCCTGTACCCCTCGACCCAAACCTGAGCCCTTTTCTCCCGTCTAGCCCCTTTGCAGGGAGGGCTGAGCTGTGCGGGGGTCTCTGGGGTTTTGGGGGGGCTGGTGGGGTGTGGGGAGCCTCGCCAAGCTCTCGGGCCCCGTGGGCAGCCCCGGGTGGGTGGCAGGTCCCGGGGGACTTTGAGGGGGTGGTCCCCGGGTTCCTGCGCTCCTGGGCCAGCCCTGAGGGTGGAGCAATTGTCCCGAAGATGGGAATTGCTGGATCCGCCTCCCCCGTCCCCATTTCGGGAACCGACCCCAGCCCGGGCAGCGGCCGAAAAGTGGGCTCTGCCCTGCGTGGGGTCCGTGGGTGCCGCCTGAGCCCTCCCGGGTGCTCTGGGTCCCAAACCGTGTCCCGTTCCCTGTGGGGCACCCACTGGTGCCCGTGTCCCATCAGGTGGCACCGCCGCATCCCGTGGCCCCTGCACTGACTGCGGATCCCCTTCCCATCCCGGACCGCCCCTTCCCACCCCACCCCTGGTTCTCCATCCCTTCCCCACTTTCCCAGCCCGTGACCCCCCACCCATCCCACTGCCCTCTGCCCCAACCCACGACCCCCCACCCCATCCCATGTCCCCCCCGTCCATCCCTGCATTCATCCACCCCCATCTTCTCTCCGCTGCCGGCAATGGGGATGCAGAAGGTGACAACGGGGGCAAAAACCATCCCGGTTTAGCTGAAAATCCTTCAGGAATGGGAAACGCTAAAACGGAGGGAGCAGAGCGAGTCCTGGCCGCGGGCGCTGCCGTCCCTGCGGCAGGAGAACAAAGGAACAGCGGAAAATATTGGGAGAAAAGAGGTCGGATTGGTTCTCCCCCCCTCCACGGGGTCTTTTGTTGCAGATTCGTGGTTGGGGGGACGGGTTGTGCCCATAAATCACAGCCCCGTGATTGCGGTAATTGGGGGCCCTGATGGAGCCGAGGGCACCGCCAGCCCCAAAACCCTGGGATTGTGAAGGGTGAGATTTGGGGGGGGGCTACAGGATGGGGGCAGTGGGAAAAGGGGGTGACAACGAGGACCCCACTTGTCCCCAAATGGCTTTGCTCGGAGCGGGTGACCTTTCCCGCTCTCCCCCCGCCTCGCTCTGAGCTTTTATTCCCATTTTTTTTATGTTCCCCCGCTCAGCACTGCAGGGATTTGATTTTCCGTAGCATCGTGGTGCAGTGCAGGGGAGGGGAGGAGAGCCGAGTCCCCACTCCCCCGTGCCCCCCGTGTCCCCGTGTCCCCGTGTCCCCCCGCTCCGAGGGCGGCACCAGCCGGGGGACCCCCAGATCTCTGCTCCCCCCAAAAATACGGGGAACAAGGACACAATCTGGGGGGAAAATGCCGGGTTTTGGCTTGAGCAGGAGAAAGGATCATAAATGGTAAAGGGAGATGTGAGTGCAGCACCCTGTGCATGCACACGTGTGTGCAGGTGTGAACCACCTGTAACCTGGGTGTGCACACCTGTGTGCAGGTGTAACCTGCTCACCCCACACCTGCACACTCACCTGGGGCACACACGAGTGGCAGTACAAGCAAACACAGGCTGGTGTGTGCACAAACAGGTGTTGGTGGATGCACATGCACGTGCACATGTTTGTACAGGCACACACATGTGTTGGTACATGCACACACATGTTTCATGTGCACACAGACGTTGTGCATTCACACACTTGCTGTGAGGTCTCACCCTCAGGTGTTCCCAGGGGTGAGAGGTTGTCCCTGTTCCAAGGAAATGTCCCTCCTTGCTGCTGGTCCCAGGTCTGAGACACCGTCCTGAGTTCGAGACACCGTCCCCATGTCCAAGTCACTGTCCCTTCACCTCAGGTGTGTCTCCAGCTCCAGGTCACCATCCCACGACACCAATCCAGGTGTGACTTTGTCCCCAGCCTGAGAGGCCACCCCAAAGTCCAAGACATCATCTCCAAGTTGTGTCCCAAGTGCAAGAGACCATCCCCAACCCTGGACGTGACCTCATGTCCCAGACACTGTCCCCAAGCCCAGGCACGGCCCCGGGCAGGAGGTGCAGAAGTTGAGCAGGGAAGCAGGAGAGCAGCCAGCTGGGTCTCGAGTCTGCAGGGTGACACAAAAACCCCAAACCTCTTGCTTTCAACACCAAAAACCCTCTAGAGAGCAGCACGAGCAGCTGAGCCTCACACCTGCCCCCAGAGAATCCCCACCAGCTCTGCCAGGCTCTCATCCCCTTCCTGTCAACTCTTCTCAGGGGGACTAAAGCAGGCCCTGAGCCCCCCATAAATCGCTGTCCCCTGCCCGTGGCACAGCCCAGCCCCGGCGTCCCGGCCGGACAGACGAGATCCATAATCCTGCCGCGCTGTCGGAGTAAATCTCACAGCTCCTCCAGCATCGCCGAGACCCCAATAAATATCTCCATTTCCCCTGTCCTGGAGGGAAGATCTGATCAGCTTTTAAATGTCAAACGTAAAGTAAAGTTTGTCATAAAAGAGCGTGTAAAAAAAGGGAAAAAAAAAAAAAGAAGAAAAGAAAATCCCCCGCGGAGGTGGCCGGAGCCGAGCGGAGCGTGGCCATGGCTAAGGGGGTTGGGGGGCTTCAGGTACCCCCATTCCCATCGCTGTGGGATGTGTGGGGACCCCTCCCACCCTGAAAAGTCTCTGCAAAGCCCCCATTCCTGGGATGAGAGGGCATGGTGGCAGTGGGGGGGGTTAAAGGTGTTTTTGCAGCGTTATTTGGTTGACATCCCAAATCCCCACGGGTAAATCTGGCACATCCCAACCCTTCGCTGGCATCACAAGGGCAAACTCCCCCCCCCGAATTTCCCCCAAAAGACAGGTTTTTCTCCCTGCCTGGCTCAGCAGCCGCTAATTCCCTCCATCTTCCTGCCTCCCATGACGCCATCCCCTCGGCTGAATCATGTCGCTCCCTGTTCTAATTAAGCCGTGAGACACAACAGGGCAGGGATTTATGGGCTGTATTTCACGCGTGGGTGCGCGGTGGCACCGCGGCCGCCGGCACTGCACCCTCCTCGGGGGGCTGCGGCACCCTGGGGGTCCCGGTGGCCACCCCGGGGTCCCGGTGGTCACCCTGGGGGTCCCGGTGGCCACCCCGGGGGTCCCGCAGCCAGCCCGGAGCTGGCAGTGCCCCGTGGTGCCAAGGTGGGTGGGGGAAGACCCCCGAGGGGGCGCAAGGAGGGGAGCACCCACGGGGTGGGTGTGCTCTGCATCCCCAGTGTCCTGCTGTCCCGGTGCCACCCTGGGGACACCGGCTGGTCCCCCTGCCTGTCCCCGGTCCTGCGGGTGCAAGGGGATCCTCCCGGGACCTCCCAAACACCCTCCCGGTCCTTCGGGGGGCTCCGGTGGGGCGCGGGGGCGGCAGGAGGCACCTGGCCCTATCCCCATCCCATCCCCGTCCCTCCCCATCCCATCCCCGTCCCGGGGGTCTCCGTGGGGTCGGTCTCCTCCCGCCGCCTCATTAAGATGCAGCGCGGGCGGTGACTGCGCCAGCCCCGGCCCCGGCCCCGGGAGGGGAGCGGGGATGGGGCCGGTGGGACAACAGCCCCCCCGAACCCCGCGGGACCCCCACCCTGCACCCCCCAGCCCCGCAGCCTCGCAGGGTGGGGGGCACCCCCGGCATCCCCCCAAACCCCCCGCACCGCCGCTCCCACCCCCCAAATTTACATCGGTCCTCACCGCTGCCCCATGGTGCCTCAGTTTCCCCAACCCCACCCCACTCCAGCCCCCCCTAAAAAGCGAGGGACCCCCGCGCCCCCCCCGTGCCTCCGTCACGCCGCGGCGGCTTCGCCGATCCCACCATTAATCGCAAGGTCAAAGCCATTACGGGGACATTAAACCCATCAGCGCCCGCGGGGGGGGCCGGGGAGGGGTCGGGGGGGCTCCTCCGACCCCTCGCTCGGCGAACAGAAAGTTGGGGTTTAATTTGAGCCTTTCGGGTCAGCGGCAGCAAATGGAGCCGCGGGTGGAACGGGGAATAAAACAATGAAATGGGGAAAAGAGGGGAAAAACGGCAAAGGAGGAGGGGGAAAGATGGGACGGGAGAGCGGGGAAAAGAGGTGCGGGGGCTGAGGGGTTTGGGGGGCTGAGGGGTTTGGGGGGGCTGGAGTGGTGTAGGGAAGGACTGGAGGGGGCTCGTGGGGATCAAGGGGGTAACTGAGGGCTGTGGGGATGGGGGGCTCCCACACCTCGCACGTGTGTTCCTGCACATGTGGGCACACGTATGTGTCCCTGGGCACACCCCCTGTGAACACACACGTGTGAACACACACATGTGAACACACCCCCCCCGAACACACGCACAGACCCCCCGCACACGCGTGACGAGGCCACACATGAGATCAACCCCCCCCTCCTCTCCCGGTGCCGGAGCCTCCAGTCAGTGCCGGCTCCTCGTTATTGATTTCCCGTTAATGACAGTTAATTATCGCACTGATTTAATTAATGGCCGTGACGGCTCCCGCAGCCGCGCTGCCCAGAAACCCCCGGCTGGACGGGGCGGGGGGGACACCCAGAGGGGTGACAGCACCGGGGGGGACACACAGGGCAACCAGAGGGGGCGGCACATATATTATATCATATATTATATCATATAAATCATATCCACATATGAACACACACACACACGAACCCCCCCACATGAACACACACACGAACGCACATGCACACACACAGATGTACACACACACGTACACTCATACACACACATGTACACTCGCATTCGCACACACATGCTCACACACATGAACACACACACACACGTTCACACACACGTTCACACACATGTTCACACACACACACGTACACTCACACCCCCCCACACTCACACGTGTGCCCCCCGTTCCCCGCCAGGGGGCGCCCGCGGTCCCGCCCCGCCCCGCCCCGGCCCGCTCACTGTGCCCTCCCGCCCCGCAGGGGGCGCTCTCCGCTCTCCGCTCTCCGCTCCCCGCCATGTCCCGCCGCTCCTCCCGCCGCGCTTCCGGCAGCGCTTCCGGCCGCGCCTGCGCACGGGGACCCGCCGCGACCTGCCCGGCGGAGCCCGGTGAGGGAGAGACCGGGGGGGACAGAGGGGGGGGGGACAAAATGTTATGGGGGGGATAGAGGGAGTTATGGGGGCGACAGAGTTATGGGGGACAGAGAGAGTTATGGGGGGACAGAGCCCTTGGGGGGACAGAGTTCTGGAATGGGAGAAGGAGCTCTGGGGTGGCAGAGGGACCAGAGTCGTCGTGTGGGGAGAGGCCCGGGGGTGACAGCGAGGCCTGGGGGGACAGACCCACCTGGGGGGGCTGGAGAGGGTCCCTTGGGACGGGAGGCAAATTGAGGACTCCTGTCCCCCCTCCCCGGGGAGTGACACCTCCAGGGTTTGCACCGGAATAACTCTAGGGTTCCGAATCCCTGACCTCAAACAGCCACCACGGTGCCACTGCCAGGAGCTGCCACCTGGGTGACAGTGACACTGACCTCCCGTGTGTCCCCGCGTGTCCTCTGTGACCCCCTGGCCCGAGGTCATCCCCGGGGCTGCACCCCTGGTGCCTGTGTCCCCTCCAGCCTCACGTGTGTCCCTTCCAGCCGTGCCCCACGTGTGTCCATCCCTCCAGCCGTGCCCCACACGTGTCCCTCCGTCCTCGCCATGTTCACCTGTGCAAAGTTCGTCTCTGCTCCTGCGCTCGTGAGTAGTGATAACCTACAACCCCTCCCTCTGTGTCCCTTGGGTGGGACCCTCCCTGGGAACCCTTCCTGGGGACAGTTTCAGTCCTGGAAGGTGAGCGGTGCCTGGGCCTTGGCCACTCGGGGGTCGGGTCCTCTGCCATCCCTTGGGGTCACTGGTCGCTCTGAGGGGGACACGGTGCTGGCAGGGACATATCCAGGCTGGACTCTGGTGGCTAAGAGGGTCCTGGGGGCTCCTGGGGGGTCTCCTGGGCCAGGGCAGGCTCCCCTATCTGGGTGCTGCTGAGGGGCTGAGTGTGTTCAGGGGGTACCAAAGGTGGCAGCGGTGGTTTGGGGGACCCCCAAGTGTTTTTAGTGCCCTGGGGGAGCACAGAGTGGGCATCCCCCCCAAATCTGAGGGGAGTGTGTGTGTGTCCCGCAGGTGAGGAGGAGCACGAGGGTGCTGGGCCAGCCCCTCTCATCCACAGTGCTGAGCAGCCCTGAGGCCCGGCCAGAGCAGGTAACACACCTGGGCTGGGGGGCACAGGTGGGGTCTGGGGGTGCTGACTGTGCTCCCCACTCACTCTGGGGCTCCCTGGGGGGAAACCGAGGCCATGAGGGGCTGGGGCGAGGTTAAGCCCTCCCTGCACCCCCTGCCCACCTTCCTGTGCCCCCAGGCGTGGGCAGGTGCCCCCCGGACCCTCCAGACAAGTGCTGCCCACCGGGACATCGACACGGCCGCCAAGTTCATCGGCGCTGGCGCTGCCACCGTCGGCGTGGCCGGGTCTGGCGCCGGCATCGGCACCGTGTTCGGGAGCCTCATCATTGGCTATGCCAGGTCAGGGGGCTCCAGGGGGCTGGGGGGGCCGAGGGCCGGGGCTGGTCGTGCCCCCCTGACCCCCCGCTCCTCCTGTCCCCGCAGGAACCCCTCGCTCAAACAGCAGCTCTTCTCCTACGCCATCCTGGGCTTCGCCCTCTCCGAGGCCATGGGGCTCTTCTGCCTCATGGTGGCCTTCCTCATCCTCTTCGCCATGTGACAGGGCCGGGGTGGCGGTGAGGGAACCGTGACCGGGGGTGGTGACACCCCTCTGTGCCCGGCCCCCCACCCAGCCGGGAATGCTGGAGGCAGGGGGGAGGCCTGGCCCTGCTGTGGCCCGGGGGGCAATAAAGACGGTTTGGTGACAGTCTCTCAGCTCCTCGTGTCTCCTTGGTGGCCCCATTAGGTGTCACCTGGTGCAGCTTGCACTGGGTGCTGCCCTGGGCTGGTTTTGTCCCACTCCAGTCACCACGGGGAGGGGACACCGGGTGCCTGGGGCTGAGCCCGGGTGCCACCCAGAGCCCTTAGCCATGTCGCCAAGGGAACAGGGACATCACTGCTGCCCTGGGCTGTCACCTCTGTCCATCCCTGCAGGGACAGCACCCCTGGGGGACCGGGGCTGTCTGCCTGGCAGCCCGGGGGCAGAAGAGTTTGGGGTGTCCCTGAGTGCCCGGGGACATCACTGGCCGTGTCCAGGATTTGGGGGAGCCCGGGGGACCAGCAGCAACCGTGTCTGGGGTCTGGGGGGGGCCCCGTGTCCCGGGAGGTCCGTGCTGGCCATGCCCAGGGTTTGGGGTGTCCCGGGGGTCACAGTGTCCTCCAGTGCCCCCCCATGTCCCACAGTGTACCCCCATGTCCCCCGATGATCCCCCCATGTCCCGGTGCCCCCTCCATGTACCCCGATGTCCCCCCCATGTCGCGATACCACCCCATGTCGCGGTCCCGCCGCTCGGCGGGGGCTCCTGGGCGGGGCCTTTTCAATGTCCACGCCTACTGGGCTGGACTCCGCCCCTCCTCGCTCCGAGGCCCCGCCCCCTCGCGCTCCCATTGGCCGCAGCGCCTTCCCCTCCGCGCGGGTCTCGCGAGAGCCTGGCGGCGCGCGGGGCGGCAGGGGGGGGCGGCGCGAGCCCCAGCGCGAGCGGCTCCGGCGCGAGGCCCCGGCCCGGCTCCCTCAGGTAACGGCGGCACCGGGGCCGCCCCGGGCGGTGACGGTAACGGCGGGTGAGCCCCGCTGCGAGCCCCGGCGGGGGCCCGGGGGCGGTGGCACCCCCGGCCGGCCCCTCCCCCCCACAACTCTCCCCGAGTTTTCGTGAGGCAGCGGCTCCGCCCGCCCCGCCTCCCGGCGCTGACTGACAGCGCGCCCCAGCCAATGGGATCGCGCCCCGCGCCGGAGCGGCGGGCCCGGCAGCCAATGGCGGGCGAGGGGGCGCCGCTGTGCGGCCAAGCCCCGCCCCCGGGGGAGGGGCCGAGGAGCAGCGAGGGGCCCGGGGGGGGCCGGGATGGGGGGCTGGGATGGGGGTCTGGGGGGGCCTGGATCTGGGACTGGGGGAGCCCGAGGGGGAGCCCCGGGTGAGGGGCTGGGGGAGCCGGAAT
>JAXCLP010000072.1:4760151-4788753 GCA_035584035.1 Lepidocolaptes lacrymiger | reverse complement strand
CGAGGGGGAGCCCCGTGTGAGGGGCTGGGGGAGCCGGAATGGGGGGCAGAGGGCTCTTCAGGGGACTCAGGGCTGGGGGCTCAGCACTGGAACCACGGAACTGGGAGAGAATCAGGGCTGGGGCCCCGGGGGGAACCCCGGAATGGGGGTCTAAAGAGGGCTGAGCGCTTGGAGGTCCCTGGGAAATGTGACAGGGTGCGAATAGGGGGGAGTGACAAGAGGGGAGGTTTGCAAATGTAGGGGGGGGCTTTAAAAGGAGAGGGGTCTTGAGCATCCTGGGGGTGAGTCCTGGAGGGAGGAGTGGGGGTTGAGAGGAGGGGACACTTTGGAAGATGAGAGGGAATGGGGGGGATGTCTTTGGAGACCCTGAGTTTGGGAGACCCTTGGGTGTGCAGGGCCCTGGAGGGATATGGGGCATCCTGGGGGCTGGCACATACAGGACACGGGGGGTGGGAGGGGTCCTGGGGAACCCCTCGGGTTGGACTCGATCCTTTGAGGTGAGGAGGGGTCTGTGCACAGTGGGGTGGCTCGTGACTGTTCTGGGGATCCAGAACCATGTGGGGGGGTGTAGGTGCCCCTGAGGATGGGGGTGAGGTGGGGGGCTCTCAGGTCCCGGGAGGGTCAGTGATTCCCCCCAGTGAGTGAAGGGAGCAGCAGGAACATGCAAACAGCAGGAATTAGAGAGTTTAAGTCATCTGTTCTGAAGTCAGAGCCAGAGGTTAATTGCCCCTGGGGAGCTCTGAGGGCTCTGACTCCTGCGAGCTGGTGGGGTTGGGGAGGGTTCACCTGCACCTGCTCACCTGGCACTGTGAGATCTGTCACCTCTCAGCAGCTCCAGCTTGGTGCTATCTCTTCCCAGTGCTGGGAGTGCTGGTTTGGAAGGTTTGGAAGCCCTACTGGGGGTGGGGATGGGCTGGCTCAGGCGTGAGAGGACATCAGTGTGACCACCCAAGCTCCTTGTTCTGTTCAGCTCACCCCATTTTGCTCTTCCTGCCCCTTCTCTTGTCGCCTCTCCCCTGAGTCCATCATTATCCCTGTGGAGGTGTTGCCCCTTTCCCTGCTCAGGTGCCTCTGAGGATGTTCTGGTTTAATATAAAAGTGTCACCAAACTGCAGTGAACTTCCCAGTTCATTCTGCCTATTGGGCAGGGACCTTCTTCCTCCAGGGATGGTCTAAAGGGGTTCTCTAGTTCTCCCTAAAATGCCAGGGAGGAATCCAGCACCAGTTCTGAGCACTGCCTTGTTGGATGTTTTTTGCCTTTGGGTTTTGTCAGCGAAGCCTAAGAATAACTTCAGTGTTTAAATGCAGAGGAGAAGGCTGTGGGAGGTGCGCTGAGCAGCCAAATTCCCGTTTGGAAAACGAGCAGGGTTGACATCCTCATTTCCTTAAAGCTGGAGCTGCATTCAGCTCCTGTGGATGCCAACTGCGTGATGGAGGGCTTAGGAAATCCACCAGCAAGCAGGGGGTGAAGCCAACCCATGAGGCTGGTAACACTGGGCTTCTCCCTGAGGAGGGTTTTATTCCTGATCCTGGAAGTTGGTTGGGAATTGAGGAGTTGGGAGGCCACGCAGCCCTGGATTTCTGTAGTTAGGTGCCAGCCCTTGGTGATCCCAAGCTGTGGAACCCTGAACCCTTCCCCTGCTCTCTGGCACTTGCCTGGCAAGGAACTGTCCGCAGGGGTCGTGTCTCCCTTCCTCTCTGCTCTGCCAAGCTCCGTGTCCAGGTATTTTAATCTTTCCTTGGAAATCAATCCCTCCAGCTGTTATCCATGTTTTCCTGAATCTTTTCCAATCTGCCAATATCCTTCTGACACTGAACAGCTCAGAGCTGGACATGGTTTGCATCAGAGTGCTGGAGAGCGGGCTTGCCCTCCCTCCACTTGGATGAGGGGAAGGAAGAGCTTTACAAAAACTTTGGGAATGTGTTAAACCTCCCTCTCACGATTCCTCTTTCACTCTGACTTGGCTCTGGCCTGGTGAGGGCTGTTTCTGACATGAACTTCTACTTGTTCTTCCTTGTAGTTCTACTTTCTCAAGGCTCTTTATTTTCCCGTCTTCTCCAGCATTTCCCAGCAGATCCCTTTAATGCCCTGCCTGGGTTTATTTGAACGTGTCAGGTGAACAGGTGCTTGCTGCTGCCCTGCTGAGCCCACCTTGGCAGGTGCAGGTTCCTTTTTGAGCTGGTTGCCAGGACTGTGGCAGTTCTGAGTTACTGTGCAATCCCTATGGCACAGCTGGCATCCCTGTGGCATGGCTGGGAGGTGTGGAGGGAGATGGCAGAAATAAAAGGCCGTGGCTTAAAAAAAATCCAACTTCTCACTCATGTCTTTATTCCCATCTCTTCCAAAACCCCTCAAAGCCTGGCCAGAGAAGACCTGGTTGAGGAGGACACTCTCAGGGTGGATAAAAGGGGGTTTGGGGATGTGGTGTGGGGTGGGCAGGGAATTTCCTTCTCCTGTTTTGGAAGATGGGGAAGTTGGAGAGAGGAAGCACAAGCGGGTGGGTGGGGGGTGGCTGGGAGGCTTTGGGGTTGGACCCACATGACCTTTAGGGTCCCTTCCAACTCAAACCTTTTCTAAGAAAGCAAATCCTCCTTCCATCCTCCTTGAAGCCCCAGGAGCTGCTCACAGCAGTTCCAGGGATGGGACAGCCAGAGGAGCAGTAGCTGTGCTGAGGGGGGACAGTGGGGACAAGTGGAGCTGTGTTTGGAAGGGCTCAGCAGAACAGGCTCTGCCCCCACGGGGTGGTTTGTGTGTTACTAAAGGATCTCTGGGTTGGATTTGGCTTTGGACTCGTTTTCTGCTGCATCACATGTGATGCTGCTGCGCATCTGTTTGGGTTTATTTATCCTTCGGACTTTCTTGGGGCCTTATTTTTCCCTTTTTTTTTTTTTTTTTCACGTTCCTGGCACTGAGAATTGAGGCCAGATTCCCAAAACTGCTCTTCCCCGGTCATTGAGCTCTGAACTGTACTGCAGTTAGAGAGAAAATGCTGGGAGAAAATAACCTTTTTGTGACAGACCTTCAGGACTGGGAACCTGTTGCTTCCTGTAATTCATTAATTATTTTCCCCTTGTTTCAAGTGATCTGGTCTTGCAGTTTTGTCTTCAAGGGATGTGTAGCACTATGGGTGAGTGGGGTGGGCTGACCCAGTGGTCTGGGCTTCCCTGGGGAGCCTGAAGTGTTTTCTGTTTGGGCTTGAGGTGTGTGAGAAGCTGCTCAGAGAGACTAAAACACACATTTACAGCTTTGCTTCCCTTCAGATATCAAATGGATTCAGCGAGTGCTCAGAGCACAGCTTTTGCCTGGCTGGTGGATTCCTGCTTGGAGTCCTCAGTGAATCTCCTCAGTTCTTCAATTTCTCTAGTTCTTCACATGGCTTTGTCCAGACCCAAAAACTTCCAGCTTAACCCATGTGTGGCTGGAGTTTGAGCCGCTCCCAGGGGAGCTGCAGGACATGCTCTGGAGGCCACCAGCATTCCCAGTATCCATTCCCAGTGTCCAGCTGTGGAAGTGCTGGTGCCCACAGAGGTTCCTCTCCAAGCCATCAGTTGATGTTCATGCTCAGCTTTTTCTCCTTCTCCAGAGCTGGTATTTATGGCGTGTTTTGCTGCAATTAGTCTTGGCTCACAGGAGTTTGCCTTAATTGCTTCTCTGAAGTTCAATTTCCTATTCTTCCAGGAGGCTTCTTGCTTTTCTCCTCTCCTGTGCACCTGGGGCAGAGCCAGCCCTCCTGTGCCTTTGTAGAGTCAGACCCTTGGGTTTGGAACACCAGGAATTTGGGGCCTCCCCCAGCCCAGAGAGGCTTCAGCCAGGCTCAGCCCAGGTTTAATGGGCTCACACCCCTTCTCTCTAAGCTCTGGGCCGGGTGGTAAGAGGTGAATTCCCTGAGCCCCACATTGCCCATTTGCTGTGGGAGGCGAGCAGGGACACAGGGACAGGTGCAGAGAGGAGCTCCCAGGTGACAGCAGCCATTTCTTGAGGTTTCCCATGTGCATGTGGCTCCCAGGGAGCAGCACAGGGATCGGCAATGGCGCTGCCGCTCCCACTGCAGGAGCCTGGAATGCCACTGGCTGTGAGGGATCTCAGCAGTGCTAGAGCTGCTGTGCCAGCCGAGGGGAGCTGGTTCATGGGCAAACAAAGCTGCTGTGCCAGCTGCTGCCCACAGCCCGGGTTTCTCCATGGAGCTCTGAGCTCCCTTTGTGGGCACGGCTGCCAAAAAACCCTAAAAGCACCAACTATTCAGACTTTTTCCTCCCCTTCTCCCAAAAAAAAGACATTTGAGCTCCTTTAGTGTGAAATGCAAGTTGTGGCTGGAGTCCAGAAGAGAGTGAAGCTTGGAAGGAGGGGGTCAGTGAGGTCTCTTCCAACCCAAACCGTTCCGTGGTTCAGAGTTCGCCCCTTCCCTGCCTCTGGGACACTCGTGGTGCTGCAGGGAGCAGAGCTCTGCACAGCTGGGGCTTTTGTGCTCGTGCAGAGTGTTTCCAGCCCTGGCTGGCAGCGCCCTCGCTCCGAATACCTTCGGCACTGTTTGCAATAACAATCCTACTCCAAAAGCCGCCGTTCACAGCCCTCGGCGTGTCACGGACTTGGCAGCCTGGGTGTATTTATACCTGTGTCACTGAGCTGCCTTATCCCCTTTAACTGCTACCAGAGGGAGGAGAGCACACTTGGAGCAGAACGTGGCTCTTTGGGTGGCTGCCCAAAACCTCCTGTCGGTGCTGAGACTGCTGAGGTGAAGGCAGCAGAGCTTTAATCGCTAAGCAATTAATGGTCGCAATTACTTAAAATCGATTGTTTCTAGAGGTCCAGCTGGTCATGTCCGTGGCTGGACAGCCTTGGAGGTTTGGAAAGTGAGGCTGAACTTCTCCTGGTGATGCTGAAGTAGGTTATGTATGGAGAGGGAAAGCTTTGCCAATTAATGTAATTAATATGAGGTCTCCCCTGTGCCGTTCCCGTTGTGGTGGCATCTGCAGGCAGGTCTGTCAGCCAGTTGCTGCCTGTTCTGCTCTTCCAACAGTAGGAATATTTCTTTGTTTTGTTTTGAGTGTTGGTAAAAGAGATGAGTGGAGGGAAGTGAGATCCCGAGGCAAACTGTCACCAGGGCTTGTGGAATTCACTTGGGATGGGAGACAAACTTGGAAAACTGGCCTCAAAATTCCCCACCAACTACCTGAGGATTGGCCTCAGTGTTCCACCAGATATTTTCAGGATTTTGAGGTGTTTATGACTATTTTTCACTTATTCTGTGCTGTCTTTTTCCCTGGACACTCCCGTGGGGAAGCTCCAGCTGCCACATCTGTCCTGGGAGGTTTTCCTTGGATTCTGTGATCCTGGAGGTCTTTTCCAATATCACAGGATGGTTCTTTTGCATGTATTGGGTTTTTTTTCCCCCTCAAAAAGTTGCGGGTGGATGGTTTAGAAAGTTTTGGCTCTGGAACTTGATGCCTTCCAAGCAAAGTCTCTTTCCCCACAGAGACATCCCTGAGGAGGTTCCAGAGAGATGGAAGGCGAAAAAAATGGGATTTCCTTCCATGTGGAGAGGGGAGAAGATCCTGTTTGGGGTGTGGGATTTGTTCCTGAGATGCTTTACGGTGTTGTTTTTGGCAGCTCTGTTCCCAGTGCCTGTAAAGCCCCCATTTGCAGGAGCCCATTTAGGATGCCTCGTCCTGCACCACGTGAGGTCTCGCCTTTGAGTTATGGAAACTCCTGCCTAGGAAATCATGGCTTTGTTCCCCACCAAAACGCAGTCCCACAGCAGCTCCAGTTAAACAACTCACTGTAATGCCCCAGATTTCTACACATTGCTTCCATTTGGAATATTTCTTGCTCCCCTCTGATTTTAGGGCTCATGTATCAAATAATGGCGACATAAAGCGTGTGCGCCTCTGAATGCTGGATAAAGAAAAGTGCCCAGGTGGGATGGAATAATAACAGGTGGGACGGGATATTTCTCCTTTATGAGCAGAGGAGCACAGGGCCTTCCTGGCCCCGTCCTGCTGCTGCTGGTTCAGTTATTTTAATTCATGGACAGGAGTTTTATCTGCAGGTACTCCCTTCCATACGAGGCTCTCCCGTTCCTCGCTCCAGCCAGCCCTGACTTTGCTCTTCCCTTAAAACCATTCACACACATTGCGGGGAAAATACGTTCCAGCTCGACTTGGGCTCTTACGTCTCACTTGCAGCAGCTTTTTTTTCTTGCTTTCATTGAAACAAGGGCTCTGAAGTGGCGAAATAATTTCAGGAAATGGGACTCCAGTTTCTAGGTCACTCAGGCATTTCCTAGGTAAAATACTGCGTTCTCCAAGGCTTGTCGTGGCTTTCTTGTAATTATCTCGGCTCGGGAAGGAACAGTGGGTCTCAGAGGCTTTTCCTTCCTTCCTTAAACCTGAGTTATTTCTCTCTCCTGTAGTAGATCTCTGGCACTGTGCTGTCCCTGCTGGGAGGGAGAGCACGGCTGAAGATGGATTGCTGTTAATGAAGACACACGAGGCGACCCGAGAGCTGTAGTGCTGAGATCCAGAGGCTGCCTGCCCGTGTCTGGGATTCTGCCTTTGCAATAGCTGTGTGCTGGGCTGCCTGGGTTCAGTTGAGGTGTGTAGGAGGAAAAAAAGGCTTTTTTGCTTGAGCTTGTGGAGAAGTTTGTGCTGTGTTCCTTGGCTGGAGTGGGATAGGACGTGCTCTCGCCTGTTGTCACCTGGAGTTCAGCTGTAGGTTGTCCCCCTGCTCCTGGGGAAAGATGGACCAGTGGGTCTGACCAAAGGCCCAGGCTCAGAGGTGGCTCTTCTGACTTCAGTGGAGGGCTCAGGGACTTCCCCTGCAGTTCTTCCCATTCTGGGGAAGGTCTTGGAGCAGCCATTTGCCCACAAACAGTGCCGGGGCTGTGCTGCAAGCCTGGGAGGTGCTCACCAGGCGCTGGAAGACAGGTCCTCAGCTCATTGGGAATGAGCAGAGGGACCTCCTGAGGGTTTTTCCAGATCACCTGAGCCTCTGGGTCTCGTTTGCTTTTTACCGGGATAAAACCTTGTTATCCTTCCCTTTGTGGTGTCCAGGCAGACCCATGGCTTGGCTGAGGTGACAGGGGACATTCTCAAACAGCTCACTCTGAAGGCAGAGGTCAGGCCAGACGCAGCCTGGAGGGTGGCCAGGCAAGGAGGCCTCCAGACATGGAGCCTCTCTAAGGTTTTTATCCTGGCAAACCCAACCCTGGAGGCAGCGCTGGCGAGTGACACCTTGTTGTGGTAACGGTGAACTCAGAGTGTTGAGTGAGTTGTGTCCTTGGGAGGACTGGTGGGAATTGTGCTGGGAAAAGCCTCGGGACTGGCTGGAGCTCTGAGCCGGGGGGTTTGTTGCTTTAATGCAGAGGAAAAGCTCTTCTGCCTGGGCGAAGCCTCCGATGGCTGATGTGCCAGTTTGGGGCCCGTGCTACCCCCTTGGCTGCAGTTTGGTTTATGTTTGACAGGACACTGACAATGCCTCCCTGTGCCATCGCTCACACTGAGGGCAGGAGAGCAGCTCTGCGCCCTGGCTGTACCTTCATGCAGGCTCTGACCCTTCCTCAAAGCACATGGGAATAACCTGCAGTTTGTTTGCTCCTGGGCGAGCTGAGGAGCAGCTTTTAGAGCCACTTTAGGTCCAAACATATGTCTGGTGGGAGGAGGTGGTTCTTCTGACAGGGCTGGTGATGCTCCAGAGCACTTCCAAGAAGAAGTGACGGTTTTGTGCATCTTTGACCCTACTGAGGTGATCATGGTCTGGCTGCTTGGGCATGCTCTTGTGGACAGGGGATCCTCTACGAGCTCGAGCAGTGCTGAACACCCAGAAAGGGGGGTAAGTGGTGAGACTTTGCGTGAGGTTCACTGTAATGACTTGTTTAATACTGTTTGGCTGTGGGGGATTTGCTTCAAGCATGTTCTGTGCCAATATTCCAGTTTATACAGTTGGGTTTGCTTTATCAAGCTCACGAAGCAGAAGGGTGTTCTGCCTCCAAAGCAGGTTTTATAGCGTTGGCTTTTGGCCTTCTTTCCCAGATGACAATTTTAAGCTCTTGCAGCTTTTTGGTTACAAAGCAAACACTCTCACTCCTTCCCTCACACCCCAAAATAACTTGAAAGGCAGAGTTTAGGCCTAAGAGCCGCCTGTGCCTCTGTGCTGAGCTGTACAGGGGCCTCTCCCTGCAAAGCTGGAAGTCTTTCGCAATCTCTTTGGGTGTATCACAGCTGGGAGGGTCCAGAGGGGCAGGACGAGCCCTGTGCCTGAGTCCTGCAGACACTGAGTGTAATCTGGGGTTCAGCATTTGTTCTGGGGTTCAGCAGTCCTTCCCCAGTGGAAATGAGGTGCCAAAGGGGCTGTACAAAGCAGCTCTTGCAGGTTGGGCCCCCAGCCCTGCCTGGCAGGGCTGACCCTGCACAAGGGAACCTCCATGGGAATGTAGTTTTTCTTCTTGTTTTTTTTTTTAAGGAAGAACTTGACCTATTGGTTTTTCCTGTGCATGAGGATGGGTCATGGTGCTCCCAATCATCACTGCAGTGCTGGGTGTTAACCCAGGCTGGGACAGGGACTGTCAACACCAAACCCTGGCCAAGGGCAGGGGAGGGATGGGGTTCCCTCTGTGTGTTCTCTGGGTGCTGCTGCCTCAGTGACCTTGCTGATCCCAACCCAACCAGGGTGTCGAGTTGTTCTGAGGGTCAGGAAGCTCAAGGCAGAGAGCTGTTAATGACTGCACTCAGAAAAATAACAACGAGCCTTTCCTGGCCTGGCCTCAAAGCAGTGTGCTTCCTTCCTTGCATTTTAGTGGAAATCTCGTACTATTTTGGAGAGCTTGGGGCAGTGCCTCGTGCTTCCTTCTTTCTCCTTGGCTGGAAATGGCTGTCAGGCTGCCTTCCTTTCTCTCCTGCTTGCCAAAGAGCAGTTTGGTTTGTGATTGCAGCCAGCCTCTCCTCCAGCTCCCAGTGGCAATTACGGAGTCTGCCTGCGATTTGTGTATTGTCCTGTAGTAAGAGGATTCTGCAGCCCGGATTCAGTGCAGCCATCTATAATAATCTCGTTTATTGTGGGTTTCTCTGCTCTCCCCAGCAGCAGCAGCACTGCCTGTCCTTGGGGCTGGGCTGGTGTCTTGAGCACCATTTGTGTTTGAATGGGCTTGTTTGTGCTGAGGCTCTGGTTGTTAGAGCTCCTGGCACGGCTCCCAGGGCTCAGCAAAGTTACCCAGATGGAGCTGGGATGGCCTGGCGACTCATTAGTCTCTGAAAATTAATCCCATGTAGCTCAAGCTCATCAAAAGTTAACTCCTGCCTCTGTTTTACCTTTTGCATTAAACTGCATGTGAAAAGCAGAAGAGCAGCAATGACTCAGTCAAGGAGGAAATGTGCTTCACCTGCCAGAGGTGCAGTAGAACCTGGGCTGGCCCTGACAGTGATGGAACTTTCTCTTTTTTGGATAAAACACTGTTTTTGCTCCAGCTCTGCCTTTGCTCCACTGTCAGTTCTCCTGACAGCTGTAGTTCTCCTACTAAGTCCCAGCCCTCCCAGGATCCTCCAGCCTTCTTGAGGACTCTTTGCCCTATTTAGTAGTCCAGGATGATTGCAGACAGGTTTTTGCCACTGCCTGTTGGTAGAGTCACCTCACCCTTAGCTGCACCTCTGCTTGGACTTGTTCCTGCAGGCCCAAGGGCCATGGGGCTTGTAACTGTGCAGGGAGCTTTTTGTTTGGAAGAGGAAACCGGCTGTAATCTCTGTGCAGTGTGTGTTCCTGCAGGGATACAGGACAGGGCTGTGGCACTGAACCAGCTGGGTTTCCTCTTTTTGCCCATCTCAGGTAACTCCTGGAGCTCCTGTTGGACCCTTTTTGGGATGCTGGGTGCCACAGCCAGTGTAGAGTCAGCACCAATCCCAGCACAGGCACTGGCAGTTGTTTGCCCTGTGTGGGTTTGATCCCTGTACAGCCTGTTCACTGAAGGGTTGGGCTCAGTGATCTTTGTGGGTGCCTTCCAGCTCAGAATGTTCTGTGATTCTGTGTGTCTGCCTTTCCCCACCACCACTGCTTCCAGAAGGACCAGAACTCTTGGCACACTTATAAAATCAATGCTGAAATGCCCCCAGTTGTCCCTTTTATGTCCTTTTGGAGGTTGCAGGTCGGAGGGATCAGTGAGAGCCTTTCCTGGAACCTGAACAAGAACTGCAGGAGCTCTTGCACGTACAGTATGGAGCGAGGGAGGTTTGGTGGTCCCTGCAGGCACCTGCTCCCCTGCTGGAAGCTGACAGCCCTTCATTGCACCTTTCCCTAGGGACAGCCTTGCTCTTGATGTCCCTCTCTCCAGCACTTTTCTTTCTTCTGACTCATTTTGCAGCTCACTCCTCACTCAAGTCTTCCTAAATCTTAGCAGAGAGATTCTGTCAGCAGAGCATGCAACGTGTTTTTGTGTCTCTTCTGTTTAAGCCTATTTTTAGGAGTTTGCTCTACAGCTCTTCTGGTTTTGTTTCATAGCTGGTGCAACCCCCAGCTTTAATTTTGTGGTCATATTAATGCAAAGTTTATCCTTGTGATTTATGGGCATAAGCCATAAATATGCTTGTCCTGGTATAGGAGTGAAGGATCTGTTCTGGGAGGGATCCATGTCGGGGAGGGGATCCCTGCTGGCAGACTCGACACAGAACAGTGTTTGTCTGTGCCCACATATTGGGATCTGGAGCATTTCAGCTTGTCCTGCAAGGCCCAGATGCAAGTGTTGGGCACAAACATTCCTGCAATGACAAGTCACGTGCAAGGACAACAATAGAGCCTTATTTTTAGACCATTTTTCAGCCCAACTCTCTCCCCAGTGTTCAGCAGAGTGAACGACACAGAAGCTTCCATCTTCACACTGTGGTTTAAGGAAAAGGGTTTGTTTGGTTGGGGTTTTTTCAAGGTGATGTAGAAAATGAAGGGATTTGCAGTTGGTGGGAGCTGTGAGGGTACAACATGGGACACCATCAGAAGCAGCTGGACACAGGAGTGTGAGAGACCCCACAGCATCCTCGGGGGGAATGAGGGGCCAGTCACTCCTGACTTTGGCAGCCTGGAAGAGTTGTGACTCAGATTTACAAATCGTGGCTTGAGGTTGCCTCCAGCCTCAGCTCCTTCTCAGGAATTCAGCTAGAACAGGTCTGGGGAAGCTTCACCAACACACCGCCCGATTCTGACACATGTGAGTGCCCAGGTGTGGGGTGGTTGTGGTGAGGGGTGTGAAGGCAGTTCTGGGTGACAAGCTGAACACAATTACAAATCTTACTGTGTCCCCTTCTGTGTCACCAGGCTGATGCCACCCAGAGTCATGGGCACACACTCCTCTCTAAAGCTCAGGCAGTGCAATTAAAGGATACAGAGCATCCTGGAGGAAAGGCTCCATAAGTGCCAAACGGGCTTTGGAAATCTCATCCTGTTTCTCCTGGCTCTTCCTAAGCTGTTTCCAAATTGAAGTTTTTCAAATGGGTTCCATGAGGTGCCAGCACATGTCCTGGGGGACATGCTGTTCAGGAAGGCTGGTCTTTGATTGCTGTTGTTGATGCATGTAATAAGTCTAATTCCTTTTAAGGGACTTCAGATATTCCCCCCTGGTGTCTGTCTAGACCAGGATAACAGGCTCTGTTTTCTCTTAATGGGTTAGTTAACATGCTTTGGGACCACTTGGGTTTATGGACTGATGTACCGTGGGGACAGCAGCATCTGGGCTGGCTTCAATGTCTGCAGGAAGGATTAAACTTTGAAATAAGTGGGAATTGTGGTTATTGAGGTGAGCAAAACCAGCTCATCCCAGCCCAGGGTCCCACCTGGGTGGTTCACGATGAACAGGGGCTCTGATGGGCAGCAGGAAGGTTCTGGTTTTCAACAGATACCTGCAGGATGTGATGGGTGGCCTTGTCCTGGGGGTGGACAGTCTGGTTTGGGTGAAAATGCCTCTCCAGTTCCCCCAGGCTGGCAGCTGCCTCTCAGGTATGTCTGGCTGAGCTCTGGAGCGCTCAGAAATCTGCATTTCTTCCTCCCCTTGCTGTGTCCAACATGCTAAAAATCATCAAAACAGTGAAATACTGTCCTGCGGCTGCCGGAAGAGGGATGGGAATGTGTTCCCAGTATCCAATCAGCTCCTTATTCTGCCTCTTCTTAAGGACAGAATTTATTGAAGCAATTTATCCTGACTAAATGTGACATAAATCTGAGCACATGTATGTACATACTAGTCATATTCTGCAGTGAACGAGCAGCTAAATCTTGCTTTAAGGAATGAGCAAATCCTCCTGACACTTTGCAAGCTCAAGGAAACTGAGGCTTTTGCAGTGTGTTGGCCCAGGTTTATTTTTTCCCTGTCCTGCTCTGGGCAGCTGATGTGCCATCGGCTCTGGGATGGTTTTTCTGCTCTCTGTTCCGGTGCTATCAGAGCCCTGGGAGTGACAGCTGATCCTGGTCTTTAATTTCTGAAATAGGTTTTATGGAAGCACAAATATGAGGCAGAGAGACCTCGCAGTTCTCCGTGCTGGCGCTGAGGACACATCTCTGACCTGTGTTAATTAAAAAAGCCTAGCTTGACTGCCCTGTGAAATCAGCATCTCCCTCCAGCACAGCTCTGCTCGTGTTTAACACTGAGATCTGTTTGCTGATGGAATAAACACATCCCCAACCTCATCCCACACAGCCCAGTTTAAACGTGGGAGGTTGATTTAAAGACTCTTGAGACACTTCCAGCACCAGCCTGGCTCTGGCAGGGAAGAGCATCCCAGCTGCCCTTCAGTGCTGGGTGACTGTGCTGCTGCCCCAGTGCCACAGCTCTGAACTCGGGGGCTGCCCTGGCAGAGAACCTCTGATTGATTAATTGAGAACAAACTGCAAGAGCTGGTGCCTTTGTGGAGCAGTTCTGCAGCATCCCCAGCCCTGAGGGCTCCGAGAGGGGTTTTGGGCTCCACATGGTTGAGCTTTGCATCCACCTGGACACCTGGCAGTGCTGGAGCCAGGAGTTCAGGTGTGGTGGCTCTGGGGATCAGCTACAATAGCTTTGGGGTTCAGGTGCAATAGGTCTGGACCTCGAGTGCGGGTGACCTGGTGTTCAATCCCTTTTGTACTTCTCTTTACCATGTCAGGGAGTTGATCTGTGCAGTGGTTTGGTGTCACAGGAAGGTTTGTCCTCTTCATCCCTCCCTGCCAGAGGCTCCTTCTCCATGTTCAAACTTCCCAAGGAAGGCTGAGCTGCTCCGAGCCTTTGGAGCAGGTCATGACAGCGGCTCGTGTGTCCACTGTTGGGACACAGCAGATGTGTGGGAGGCAGCTGCTCCGGGGCCCCAGGGGGAATCCTCTTGGAGGAGAGTCAGGTGGCTGTGGATAGAGAGGGGATCCCTGTCTCTCTAGCAGTGGGTCAGCATTTTGGATTCTCAAGTTCCCAGTTTGGAGCCTTGGTAGAAGTTCAGAAGGGTGATATGGAGGGTTCTGTAAGGTGTCCCTGTTCAGACTCGTTTTGGAGTCACCTCAAGGCTTGCCTTGGGTAGGATTTGCCCTTTCTCCTGAAGGTGCTGCCATCCCCTGCCAGGCCACCTCCAGCTCTGCCAGCCCCCGTCACTTCTGGGGGCTTCTCTGCTGAGGTGGGTGGATGCTCCTGAGCCATTCGATTGCCTTTTGTTATCCCTGTGCTGGGGCGGGCAGTGGTTTGGCTGCCAGCCCGTTCCGTTTGTGACAGGGACATTTATCCTTTCTGAGTCCTGTTTGCATAGGCTCTGGAGTTCAGCTTAATAAATCCAGATGCAACACAGCACTGTGGATGTCTCTCTTCTGTTTTTGTGGGAGAAGAGCTGGCAGCTCCTCTCTCATCACACTTTGGTTGTTGCTGCTGGGGCCAAGGGGAGGGAATTCACTCCCTCCAGCTCGTTTAGCTGCTCACTGCCCCAGCAATAGAAAAATAACCTATTTTTTTCATATTAAGCAATAATTGATTCCTGTGCCTTTTCAGTGAGAGCAGAAGGGGCTGTTTCTGCAGCACATGCTCCCCCTCCGCTGCCGAGCCACATTCTTGGAGCACTTTCTCATAGAGCTCCTAAAAATACCAGCCCTCCCTCCCTGCCCAGCCTGGTGCGGGTGCTCAGGGCTGGCAGTGCAGAGCCCATGGCTGTGCTCGGGGCCTTCCCCAGCTCAGCCAAGTGCCCAACTTGGAGCAGGAGATGCTGCAAGCAACACAAGCAGCCCAAGCGTGTTCCCACAGCAACCCCCCGAAGAGAGAGCATTTGCTTTATTACAGCTTTTTAAAAACCTGCTATAAAAGTATCAGTGGGTGGAGGGAACCGTTATTTCTCGAATTTGGGGGGGGGGGTTACTTTATTTACTCTTATTTTTTATTAATAAGAATAGCTTCACTTGTAGCATAATAGGGCTGAGTGTTTTGTTATCCTTGGCTGTAATCCGTGATAAACTACCCCTGCCATCAGCCTTGTAGTTTACCCACTGGGGAGCCAGATTATTGCCTTGTAAAACGGAGCACCACTCCTATAATCCCTTAATTAATTAAATGACAAATTTTAGTTCTCTCCCATTGAAAATATAACTGGTACAGAGAGAGGACTTGGATTTATTTGATCGCTGCTTGCTTGCACTTTGTTTTCCTGGAGATTGTCACTGTCTTCCCTCATGTGTTTGTGGGGGGGGATTCTTGGGCTTGTCCTTTGCAGAGCCAGGAGCTGGACTGGATGATCCTTGTGGGTTCTTTCCAGCCCAGGATATTCCATGATTCCATGTGTCTGTGTGTGGGGAATTCTTGGACTTGTCCTGAGCAAGGCCAGGAGTTGGACTCTGATCTTTTTGGTCCCTTCTAGCCCAAGATATTCCACAATTCCATGATACTGTAAACACTAAGGGAGGGTCTGTGGGGTCTTTGCTGCACTGGGGTGAGCATTGTCTCCATCTTGCAGGAGGTGACACTCAGCTGCAGAAGGTCCCTTGATCCTCTGGGCCTTGGTGGGAGCTCAGGTGTGGGAAGATCCCACACCTTTCCAGACCTGCCCTGTCCCAGTTCCCTTCCTCCATGAAAAATCATCTCCTCAGTCTTATTTAAACTTGGGTTGGATTAATTCCTCTCCCCTGGTTGTGTCCAGGGCACAGCGCTGATTAATGACAGCCCTGCAAAGGGCAGCTTCTGTTCTCAGTATTTGTAATTTTTGGAGCTTATTTAACAATTTCCCCTTCTCTCCTCTCCCAGCTCAGCTCGGCCGTGTGAAATATGGGTGACGACAGGCCGTTCGTGTGCAGCGCCCCGGGCTGCGGACAGGTACGATCGGGGGGACTTTATGTGAGCGCCGTGAATCAAAGTGGCTGTTTTATCACGGAGCCAAAGCACTTAAGGCCGGTGTTTTACGTGATCCCGGGAGGTAATCAGATCACAGGATTTGCAGTGTGTAAATCCCCGTTACGAGCAGTGCAGATGCTCAGAGCAGAGGAGCCTGCCTGGTTTGGGGGCTCCTTTGTGCTGCTGGTGTTTGCCATGAGCCTGAGGGGAACTCCTGGATCCCTCAGAGTGCTCCTGTGAACTCTGCTCCTCCTCTCCCAGGGGACAGACCCACTGCCCCCGGGGTGAGGTGGCTCTAGAGCCTGTCCTGTGGAGCAGCTGGGAATGTGACAGGTGATGGTCTGTGTTAGGTGAGCCCCAAACTGACCGGGGCTATTTCGGGATGGCTTTTCTTGCCATCCTATTGTGAATTTCTCCTCCCTGGAGCTGTTGCTCCCTTTCTCAGAACAAGGGATCTGAACGAGACCCATCCCCTTCCAATCACCTGCCTGGGAAGGCACCTTCCCATCCCATTTTCCTTGGGTTTGCAGTGAAACTGGTGCTGTCCCACAGCTGGGCTCTGGATCTCTCTGGCACTTGGGGCTCACATGTCGTGGTACTGGGAGGAACGGGGGATCATGGAATTCCTGCTGGGGCTGATTTCATGGGAGCTCTTGGAAGCTGGGGCTGCTGTGAAAGTGCAGCCCCACGCAAAGGCCAGCAAGATGCCTTTTCTAGGGGAAGAAGGCAGGAAAAATGTGACTTTGAAATAGGTATTCAATGATGTGCTCACTTGGTTTCCTGGCTGCAGCAGTTGGGTGTTGGGTTGCCAAACTAGAATGGGATGGGTTTGGGAGTTGATACCCCATCATAGGGTAGTCTCCTGTGTGTGTTTCCCCAGTACTTTATTTTATTTGGTCCCTTAATGCCTCCTGTGGGTCTCTCAATTGAAATTAAAGATGATTCTGCATCCCCAGGGCATGTCCTCTGAAGCTGCGTGTGGGTTCTGTGATGCTGTTTATTTTTATAGCACAGAAATGGGTCAGAGACCTTGCCTGGTAACTCTGGGGACTGGGGCTCTTTGAAAACACAGAGCAGAGGCTTCCCAGCTTTCTGGTCCTTCTGGCACGAGCCCCATCCCGAGCCTTCTCTACCCACTTACAGGTGATCTTCCTCCTTTTGCCTTTTTTTTTTTGTAGGCTGCTTTTTATCTGAAACTTCTTTGCCTGTGAAATTGTGCAAGTCATTTATAAAATGTATTAGCTGTGTTTGAGCACTTAATGGTGTGAGCACTTCAATCATACAGCCTTAAAATCGGATTCAAACAAGCAATTAAGGCAAACAACAATGTATTTAAATTTAATCTCCCACAATCTCCCACAAATGACATATAAAGGTGGTTGCTTCCTCCTTTCGCTGTTCCAGCCTGCTGCTTATGGGTAATTCTGACAATTCTTCATGTTAATATGGAAATGTTGGAATCCGGGTAATTCATACCGGGATGATTCATGGTGATCCAGCCTGACCTCGTGCACAGTTTCCTAGAACGTCCTTCAATGCCTGTTCAAACCAGAGCAGGTATTAAATGTGATGATCCAAGCTTGATGTAAAATATTTCCAGTGATGGAAAATTCACCACAGCCCTCGGTTAAGTTGCTCTAATAGTTAATTGCTTTTGCTGGGAGGGAAAACTGATGCCTTATTTCCAGTCTGAACCTGTTCAGCTGCAGCTTCCGGGCTGGGGATGGAGTTCATGTTTGTTTGTTGGACAGAAGATCCTCCCTGTGGAATTCCAGGTGTTGGGAGGTGTTTGCTGGCTGAGGGGTCATCCCTTCCCTAAACCCAGCGAGCTCTGAGCCTGTCTCTGTGAGTCCTGGTGTCTTACCTGCATTTTTTGTCCTCTGTCCTGTACTTCAGCTCTGTGTTGAAAGTTTTTACAGAACCACAGAATATTCTGAGTTGGAAGGGACCCACAAGGATCTTTAAGTCCAGCTCTTCAGTGAATGACCCCTCCAGGGGCTGCACCCACAATCCAGGCATTATTAGCACCTGTCTCTAACCAGGTGAGCTTATCTCAGAATTCAGGAGCTTTTACAAACCCTGCTTACCACTTACACCTAGTAGCAAAACTGGAGAAGCACAGTGGGACCCCAGAGCTGTGCACAGCATCATAGATGAGCTGAAGCTAATTCTGGCTGACCTGAGCTTCCTGAGCCACTGGGATCATTGGGGTGAGCTGGGCAGGGCAGTACAGGGCTTTGAGGAGTAAGGATAAATGTGGATTTGGAGCCGGAGGCTGCAGCTGTCACAGGGCTCAGAGACAGGGCCCACACTGGTTCCCCAGCAGCTTGTGGTGCCTTCTGGCACTGAACCCTGACCCTGGACAAGTCACTGGAGATCATCCCATCGGGAATGGCTTCTCCATGTGGACCCAAGTTAATGTGGAGCCTTGGAAAGGTTGGAGGGGGTTACAACCCCCTTGTGAACTTTGGGCACATTTTGCTTTGGAAAAGCCACTGGAATGGGAGAGCATCAGTGGCTGTTGAGCCTCTTGGGTTGTTGGGGTCAGCATTTTTGGGATGACTCCTGACCAGGTCCTTCTATGCTCAGTTCCTTTCAGTCTACTGGCCATGGGAAGAGGAGAGAGGAGAGCTGAGCCCAACAGATCTGAATGCTCTGAAGCCAGTGGTGATTCCCCCCTTTAGTGTAAAGGGAAAAAGTTAATTATGTTAATCTTGGAACCATCAGCTGCTTTGTTCCCTCTGTAGCTGGTACAGCCCCAGCTCTTACACCTTAGGCCCTTTTTCCTCCTTTTCCTTCCCTGTTTCCACATAGCAAAAAGGCTGCAAAGCTGTTCAGGGCAGTGGGGAGGGAGAAGGGGGAATGGCCACCAAAAATAGCCGAGCAGATCTTGCCGTGCCTGTGTCGCCGCAGCCGGGGGTGCCGTGGGCTGTAAACATGTTTGGGTTGCCAGGGCTGCAGGGGGGGTTATTTTGGGATTCTCCCGGCAGTCCCTTCCCAGCAGCATGGCCGTGGTGGCACAGCTGACTCGGAATGTGCCGCAGATGCTGCTGTTAAAAAAGATTCTTCTCAAGGTCATGTGTCTGGTTCCTTCCCAAGCAGGACAGGTGGCACATTTTCCCCTTCCCCCCGTGCAGAGGGAGTGGAGCTGCTCCCAGCAGGGATGTGCCCCCATCTCAGAGCACGGGAGGGAAGGAGGGAGCTGGAGCAGGGCCCTGCTTCTGGAATGCCTGCGGGAGGCAGAGAGTGATGCCTCGAGTCATCGAATCTGTTCAGTGAAATTAATCTGGGGTGGTGTGTGCTGCTAATCACTGTTCAAATCTCCTAATCCCCTTGCAGTGGTGAGAGGCTCCAGCGCAGCCGAGGGCTCGGGAGGACTTGGGAGTTGCCACTGGAGTTGGAAGGTGTTACCGAGGTCTGTGCAGTGGGACAGCTCCACCCCAGCAGAGCCAGGGAACAAAACCTTCATCCAGCTCCTTACAGGGCACAGGGCTGGGACAAGGTGGGGCTCGGTGGGTTCTGGTGCTCCTTCAGCACCAGCAGCCACAGGAAAGTTGCTCCGTGTCTGGCTCTATCTCCTCCCTTGGAAAACTGTACCAAACCCTCTGGGGGGCCCAGCAGCTGCCTGGGGCACGTGAGCTGGCACTGAAATGCGGGTTGGGGATGGACATCCCTTCTGCTCCAATCCCAGAGGCCTTGGGAGCTCTGGGTGCTCAAGGCTTTACAAAGCATCATAGTGGAAGAATATCTTTACTAATGAAACTGTTTGTCCACTCACGTTGCCCACACTAATGGAGGGGCCATAATATTGAATATATTTGACTGGGAGCAAGACTTCCCCCAGCCCCTGCCTCCCTCCTCCACACCATTTTACTTTTATAAGTGACACAAATCATCACTCCAGTCCTTATTCCAGAGCTCCAGTTATCCAGGCCATTTCCTCAGACAATCGTTTCCTTTTTAAACCCACCCTTAATTTACCAATTTATTCCCCCTAAACCCGTGCACGGAGGTGCTGCTCATGCAGTGTCCAGGAAACGCCAAGCCCAGAACTTTCACGAGGCCAGAAAATGATTTTTCTTCTTTGTGGTTTATTGTATCCTCTTATCTTGTCATATAATAGAAATAATGTTTATGGCATCGAGGCCTCAGCATCACTTGGCATTTAACCAACCTCAAAAGCAGTTTATTGCTTTGTATACTCTGCTGCCATGACCATTATCCCTTAAATCTCTATTGCCCAGTAATATATGAGGCACCAAATGGCTCCTGCGATTGGGTGAACGTGGGTCAGAGGCTGAGGTGTGTTTTGGAGCTTGTATAATCCAAACGAATATGGATTATTCCTTTTATGTGGTGTGGAGAGGGAAAACCAACCCCTTCCTCTTCCCAAGCTCTCCCTGTCACCAATCCAGCTTTGGGGTGGCACCATGTCCCCAGTGCCTTGGCCACTCTGGGATTTCCAGGTGTGTCAGCCCGAGCTGTGACTTGTACTGGCCCATCTTCATCCCACTGAAAGGCAGGAACCAGCTCCACCATCCAAGGAGTGAATCCTGTCCCTGGGACAGCTGGGACCAGATCAGATTGTCCAAGACCAGCTCCTGTGATGGAAAGAGGCAGGATAAAAGGGAGGCAGGAGTAGGCAGATATGGAGAGAGCCCAGAAGCAAGAGGGAGGAAGGGCCTGTGCCCTTTTGCTTTCCAACAAAGCATCAGTTCTTGGCTGTAAAGGTTTGCTTTGCACTGTCCTTCTCTCCTTCCAGTTATGGCCTAAAGCAAAATATTCCTGGTCTGGAAGCTGCCAGGAGCCACCTTGACTCCAGGGATGTCTCAGCCCATCTGGAGCTCGCTGCCAGCCTGGCCCATGGGGGTGCAGGACACGGATGTGTCTGGTCTGGAGATGAGACAGAAACACTCCTTGGTTCAACAGCCTCTCTGGGTTCTGCCTCTGGAGGCTGTTCCTGAGGCTTAGGAAGGGAAGCCAGACAAACTGCCTAAGGAATTCAGGTTGTTAAAATCGAATCTTTAAAAATCTGCAGCCCAACTGGCTCCAGGCTGTTGGGAGCAGACTGGAATTTAAATGGTTATTGCGCAGAGTTGTGGCACCCTGGCCTCCAGCAGAAACTGTTCCTGCCCTGGCAGGAGGGGAAGTGGGACTGGCCTTGGACACGGGCGCAGGGTGTTGTCCCTAAGGAATTCAGGCTCCTACCAGCCCCTAGTGTAACAAGTGGGAGCCTTTGGAAATCTGAGCCCTACTGACCAGGAAAGCAGTTTCTGTGGAGCTGGGTGGACAGAGCTGGATGGGCTGGTGGCCGTGGCACGTGAGGAGCAGGACTTGGAACTGCCCATCTGGGGGTTATAGGCGAGAACCACACCAGATCTCAGCTCAGGGACCCCTGGGTGACCCGACCCCGTGGTGCTGGCCTGGGCTCCAGCACCCCCAGGTGACCTGGACACCAAGCCCAGGGCTGGATGGCATGGGAAGCAGCTCCCATCCTTCACCTGCAGCCACGCCAGGCAGTGCAGAACCTTTCCTGTGTGTCCCAGAGGGTCGCTCCCTGCTGGGGATGAGCTGTGGCTGATCCCCCCCATCCCCAGCCAAATGTTAACATGAGAAATTGTGAAATTTAACGACGGAGCAAGAATAAAATCCTCCTTTTTGTTGTGCTGGGGCACAGCTCCCCCTCGCCTGCACTTAGCATGCAGAGGCACGTCGGAGTCGTGTCCCTACGGCACCCAGGTGGGTTGGGGAGCTGAGCCATAAACCAGTTTCACTTCTGTTGTTTAAAGCAAAGGAAAATCTGAAGCTCCACGGTGAGGAATTCCTCGCTGCACACGCTGGCTCCTTCACAGCTGCAGCTTTTATTTGAAGCTGCCACAGCTGATATAAAATTCTACAGAGAAACATCTCGCTTAAAGGTCTTCCATTATTTTCCAGGAATGCAGGTTTCCAGAGTTAATTATTTATTTCAACTGAAGGCCTGTACAGCTGCAGGACCTGCAGCTCGGGACAGAGTGGCAGATGCTGCACAAAGCTCCCGACGTTGAGGCCAGAATGGCTCCATGTGGAAGTAGGGTTGGCTCTAGGAACTCTTTAGTTTTTGGCAGCAAAAGGAGGGAATTAATTTGGGCTGTAACTCCTGTATTGTCAGCAGAGTGAAACGATGTCTCCCACCTCTCGCCGAAGGTACTTTTTGGAGGTGGGGAGGGGAAAGCTAATTTTGAATAATAATAAGCTTGAGAAGGCATCTGAAACCAGTAAACGTTTATTTTTTACACTCCTATAACTTAAAAACGGCCAAGCCAATTTAAACCAAATTGGATAATAAAAAATATTGCTCCTAGGCTGAGCCCCTGTTTGCCAAGTTCCAGCCTAGAATGAATTTTTATGGCCAAATTATAAACCCCCTAGAAATGAAGGTTTAAAATGGAAATGTTGACAGACCTTTAACTACAAAAGCGCTGTAATAGAACTTCTTTTTTTATAAAATGGCTGGCTTAAAATATAATTAAGACTTAAATATTATTTAATAGCAGCATTTCCTGTAAGTTAAAATCTTTATCATTCCTCTGGCTGGGATTCCTTGGCAGTTCTTGGAATGCCAGCGCTGCTCTGCAGTGGGAGCACGTGTGAACCACAGACTCTCGTCTGTCACATGGAGACGGGGCTGGACAGCTTTCCAAATTCCAAACAGGAGCCCGGATGCCAAAGGACCCGCCAGGCTCTGCGCAGATCCTGCAGCTCTGGAAGGGGCGGCCGTATCCACCTCTGCCAGACTGGGCTGTTAGTGCCTCCTCTGCCAGACTGGGCTGTTAGTGCCTCCATGCTGGTGGTTCCTCCGTGCAGGAGAACGGGTCTGATCCCCTCTGGCTGCCCTGCTGTCGATGAGAGGCTGTGCTTCCCAAGGGCTGGCTGTGTCGGTGTTCCCAGCACTTCCCGGGCTCTTGGGGAGCCTCGTGCTGCAGGGTGTCCTTGCAGGAGAACCAAAGGCTTTTCTGCTGCAGGGCCCTTGCTCAGGCTGCTCCCTGCTCCACTCCTGAGGGATGCATGGCTCCATCCTACCCTCTGTTAGAATTTCTCTGGTTTCTTGCTCTCCTTTCCCTCCCTCCCACCTTTGGAGAAACGAGGTTACAGACAGCCCAGGGCAGTCTCTGCCGTGCCTGGTGCACCAGACACAAGGATGGCAGTTCCTGCACTGCCCTCTCCCTTTCCCTGCTGCTTGTCCTGCTTTCTGCCGTCCTGCAGGTGGAGAAGCTTCCTGGCTCCAACCCTGCTGCCAGGTGCCTTTCCAGGGCAGCCAGGGGTGCTGCAGGAGGTTGCAGAGACCCATGAGAGTGTCACCATAATCTCCTGGGTGATCTGTTTTATGCAGGTTGGGAATTTTTAAAATCTTTGTCAGGAGAGGACATGAGGTAGAAAGCAACATGGTTTAACCTGGAAATTGGGAATGTCTGTAGGTGGGACTCTCTGATGTCCAAGGACACTTGTCTGTGCACATGCTGTGTTTGCTCAGCCACAGGAGCTGCCACTTGTGAAGGGACCTGTGTGGATGAGCAGTTTGTCCCTGCCACAGAGGGGCAGCCAGGAGCTGGGAGAGACAGGAGCTGGGAGAGACAGGAGCTGGGCCTGCTGCCCCTACAGCTGTTCTGGGGCTGTTTTAAAGGGCAGGCATTGAAGCACTCTTTATCCACAAAGGGTGGTTATATGTATTTTAGATTCTTGCAGTGTCCCCCTGCATATGCCACACTGGAATGTAACTGGGAAAAGGTCTTTGGAAGCCACAGTGGAGATGCTCACTAAGGCTCTGCTGTGGAAACTTCCCAGATCTGGTTGATGAAATGTCTGTGGGTTGGTTCTGTGTGTGTGTGAAGTCACTGCTGCCTCGCACGTAGAGGAGGTAAGTTCAGCTCCTGTCAGTTCCTTTCTGGTTGGGGTTTTCCCAGAAACATCAGGCTGTGCGTCTGGCTCCTGCTCTGGTGCTGCAGTGAGGTCTGGCAGCAGTTTCTGCCTTTCTGCCCTGGTGAAGGACCGTTCTGGAACGAGCCCTCCGTGGGGTTTCGTGGCTGTGCCGGTGCTGCCGCAGTCCCCACCAAGAACTAGCACCACGTGCTTTTCCCCTCTGTCTCAGGGATGCTGTGCCGAGGCTGCAGAATCCCTAATCACAGCTTAAAATATGCAGAGGCAGCTCAGTGCGGGTCGTGTCCGGAGCAGCGGGAGGAGGCTGAGCTGTGCTGCAGAGCCACGGCAGCCACACTCCCCTGGCCCTTCCCTGGCACATCTGCTCATTCTGGGGGGAAAACAGAGGCTGTAGGGCAGCACCCAACAGTGAACCTATTCCATGTGCAGTAGAAGAGCCAGTAATAGAGCAGATTGCCCTCCTGGAGCACCGTGTGTCCCAGAGGATCCTCCAGCAGGTCCCAAATTGCACCCAGAGCACAGCGGGACTGCAGGTTCTGGTGTCACAGAAGGGCCCTTCCTGCAAGCACAGGTAGCTCAGGAGGCTTCCTCAGAGCCCCTTCAAACCCAGATTGACCTTCCTGGGTTTGGAGAAGGGTGCTGAGCCGTGGGGCACCGGGCCCCATTTCCAGGGAAGCTGGGTTGTGGAGCAGTCTGCTCCAAGGGGAACTGCAGACTCAGCAGCTATAAATATATAGAGAACTGGACTGAATGCCAGGACGTGGCCCTATATAAACAGCCATATATGTGCCTCTCCACGGGAGTGTGTATGGACAGGAGCTCTTGGCTGCAGCCCCCTCGTGCAAACTGTGCTGCCAGCATGGAGCCAAAAACTGAGCTGGGCTCAGGCATTAACCTGTGATGAGACTGACTCAAAGGCTTGGGTTGTGTGCTCAGGAGGAGCACAAAGCTGCACCAAGCCAAACCTGGAGTCTTACCGTGGCTTTGAGCTGGACCTGGGCTGGGCTTGACCTGTGTGTCATCCCTCCCTAAGGGGGCTCTGGGTTTGGAGGGTTGGAAGGCAGGAGGCTACTTAGGAAGTGAGAGAGGTGTCTTCAGATGTGCCCAAAGGTACAACCAGAGCTGCCAAATGCTCAGGGTTGAGCTTTTCTTCCCTCTTTTGAGCTCTGGGTGTTTTCTTGGCCGGTACAATATTTCCTTATGTTAAAACCAGTATTTTGAAATCAAGGCAGTTTGGTTTTGAAGCCTCATTTGCTCCCTGCCTGCTGCTCTGAGACAATTGTAAATCCTTTGTATTTTACTGCAAGTACAAATCACTTATTCCTCAGAGCACAGCTTTGACAAAGGCCTCGTTATCGGTGTCACGGATATCCCAGAAACAGAATCAGAGCAGGAGTAAGGGTGGAAAGGAAAAGGATATATCCAACTCTCAAAAAGGTGCCTGAGTTTGCAGGATTTTCTGTAAACTCCTTGTATAAAATCCAGCCGAGCTGTCACTGCAGGACAAAAAAATAAGCAGGATGGGGGGGACTCTGCCTGTGTCTTCATCCCCTTCCCCAGCAGCTGCAAGAAAGACCAGCAGGTTTCCCTTTGGCTCAGCTGTGCTGGGGGTGTTGGGACTCGTCCCTTGGTGTCCTGATGTTATTTCAATAACCAAATAATGGAGGAGGGAGTTTGTTTTCCTGAGCCCTGTTCGTGTCTCAGCCCAGTCTGAGCTTTGCAGAGACACGAGGAGGAGGCAGCTCCACAACTCCTGCAGCTGAAATCCTCCCTTTTTCTCCCAAGGATGCTTCGCCCCTCTGCGGCAGCCGCGCCATCCATGCAGCTCTCCCAGCCCTGGTGGCAGGAAGGAATACTGGGAATGCTGGTGGTACTGGGGCACAGGCAAACAGGAGACATCTGAGTGCTTGAGGGGGAGAAACCCCCCAGCATCTCATTGCTGGACAGCAGGGTGGAAAATCACTTTTAAGTCGTGATTCCTGTATTTTTAGAGATGTGGGATTTTTAGTTGGGCAGTTTTTATGCTTTCAGGGGGGTTTGGGCTCACACTTTCCCCCTCAGTCCGTGCTGCTTTGTGTGAGAACCTTCCTCAGGGCTGGGTCTCAGGTCAAGCTGTTCAAGCTCAATAAACACCGTTCTTCAGCAGCTCCTGTGCCATGGGAGGTTGGAGAGGCTGGGTGGATATGCCAGATTATCCTGCTGCAGGGCTGGAGATGCTGCTGCACAAAGGACTGGCAGGAAAAAAGCGTGTTTTGGGCTTTTTCTTCACTGTGCATAAAAAACAGGGCACAGGGCTGAGCACTGACATCCCCCATGTGTCCAGGAGTCACCCCTTCTCTGGGTTAGTGTTTCTGTCGGGTTGAATTTAGGCTAAAGCAGGCTCCGGGTGTGTTGTAGAAAAGCAGAGCGGTGTAGGAGAGGCTGAGCTCGGCTCAGGCACATCCCACCCCTCTCAAACCTCCTTAAATCTTGGGCAGAGAGGGGCATCGTGTGTGTTTAACACCTGCTTAAGCACCGCTGCTTCCGAGCTCCTGGACCAGCTGTTGTGCTCAAGTGATTTTTTTTTTAATATGCCGGATTAAAACAATAAAAACATTAAAGTCCTAAAATTCCCCCTGGGAGTAAACATGTAGACAATAAAGAATTGTGTGAGTAGGGGCTGGGGTGGGGGAGCTTCGCAGCAGCGCACGAGGAGCTGTGAAAGGATCTCAGCAGTGAGCCTGCTGAACAAAACCCCTTCATCGGGGAAGGATCTTGGAGCAGCTTTGGGGCACTTAGAGAGTTTTGGCTGCTTTACTTGGGGTTATTTATAAATGGTGCATGTCTGGCGTGGCTGTGGCTGTGTCGGGGCCGGGTTTAGGCAGGGATGTGGGTTCGTGAGGGAGGGACGGGATAGACAAGGGAGGGTTTTATGGTCACAAGAATAATTGTAAGGAATTCAGAGCATCATCCCTCATTGCTTAAACCCCCTTAGTGTGGGCTTCGGGCGGGGGATGAGCAGTTCCCAGAGCCCTGCAGGAGGGAGCCCTTCCCAATGCCCTTCCCAGTGCCCTTGCAGTGCCAAGGACTCACATGTGAGCTCTCCCTGCACCACAGCTCTGGTTCAGTCCCTTCTGCCTCTGCCCTTGTGAAAACCCTGCTCGTGCTCCGCCCTGGGAACTCACCTGAGCTCCTGGCTCTGCAGCTGGGGAGGCAATTCCTGCACACGGTTTCGGTGCTGAAACCAGTCTGTGCCTCTGCATCCTCCTGTCTCCCTTGTACAAGGCTTGGGTGATGTTTGCTGTGAATCCCCAGCGTTTGTAAAGCTGCAGAGGAAAATTTAAATGCATTTTGCTTTGACTGCGTGTGAGATTTTATTACCTGCAGCCCGAAATGTGGGCGGAAAAATGGTTTAGACCCTAAGGATGTGATTTTGGTGACCTTGGCTGTGTATTTCCACATCACTGAATCATCACCTCACAGGGCTGGATGTTGGAGAATGGGGGGAAGCTGCTGGAAAAGAGGCTGGACTCCAGCTCCTCTGATTTTCCTTGAACTTAAGAGTTTATCCACTTCATTTTATTTAGGACTGCAGGTGGGAAGTGATGGGAAAGGGTTTGGATTAGCCAGGAGGTGAGTCCAGGGCCAATGCAGAGAGCAGTTGGGAGGCTCCAACCTTGGGGAGGCTTTTGCTGGGGGTTTTGTCGGGTCAGTGGATGCACAGACCAGCTCTGTGTTAATTTGCTCCTCGAGCCTCATCTGCCCTGGAGATGGCTGAAACCTCCCAGCATGAGCTCCTGGGATGGAAAAGAATGGGAGAAGGGCAAGCAGCCTTTCCCTGTCCCCCAGACACCTGACCCCACTTGCTGGGAAAACTTGGCATCTTTTGAAAACCAGTGCAGTTGCATGATTGCAGATGATTTGGGAGGTGAAAAAAGGGATCCAGGAGCTCTCCCAGCATTCAGCTACAGGCTGGAGTCAGGCAGAGAGCTGGGAGTCAGACCCCTCCGCAATAGTTTGCTCTGAGAAATCATAAATCTCCAGGGAGAAGAGGGTCACTGAGAACCTCATCAGGGTGGGAGCAGCAGCACCGCGTTAATGTGCCCATAAATCCACCTGTTCCGATAAAACAGGTGGCTCTTCCGAGAGGCAAAAAGAGGCAAATGCCTATTTTTCTGCTGCTGCCTATCTCCTTTTAAAAGCTTAATTACCGCAGTGCGCCGGTGTCTGACGGCTCAGCACGAGCAGTCAGGGCCTTTAGGAAATACAGGAGTCAGGTTTGCATCCACATGTGGAAAGCAGGGGCAGGGAAAGAGGGAAGGGCACTGCAGGTTGGCCAAAATTTCCAGAGAAAGGTGTGGAGAGGCACGAGAATGGCTTTTCATACATGGTTTGCTGGAAAACTGTTGGTGCTTTAAGGAAATAAAGAAGATGGAGGGAGCTTCAGGGTGGGTTAATCATGAGGGAAATGGTGCTGTGGGAAGAGGTCTGGGAGCTCCATTAATAGGAGACAAACCCCAAACCTCTAAGTCACTTGAATTCCGTTTGGATCTGATCTACTGCCCTTCCCAGGCTGCTGCTGCTGCTGGAGCTTCCTCAGAATCTGAGATCCACAAAAAAACCCGCTTTTCCAGATGATAAAACCATCAGCAGAGGCTTACACACCATGAACGGGTGGGCACATTCCCAATATTGCAATGAATTGAAGGAAATCACCATTCCAGGGCCTTAAAAACCTGAATGGAGCCGTGGCATCCCCTGTGGAATTGTGGTGGCCTTCGAAGGTCAAGGCTGAGTCACGGCGACACTTCCAGCCCAGCACGGGAAGAACCCATTTCCACTGGAGCTGACTTTTGTTTTAGGGTCGTTTTTCTGTTAGTCCTGAAACAATAGTGAGTGGAGAGAGTGGTGTGAAGCCTCTTCCAAGGGGAAAGCCACCAAACCCCTCAGTGAGACCAAATTTGACCTCCTTTCACCAGCCCTGGGGAACTTGCTTTGGAAATGGCCATGCAAGGTTTGGATTGGGGCTGGTGGGAGCAGAGTCTTGGGCTTTTCCTGGGGTAAGCACAGAAAAGAGGTGCCAGGTGGGCACAGCTGCTCCCCACAGTGCCATCTGTGAGCCATCCACATCCCTTATCCTGACACACTGCACTGGGATCCCAAGATCCATGGGAGACACCCAAATCCAGGCTTTGGCTCCATTCTGGCACCTCGAACCGCTCGGTTTCCCTTTGCCTCCACCGTTCAGGTTACTGGAGGAGCATCACCAGGTGCAGGGGCCCTGTGGGCTCCAGAGCTCTGCTGCTCCCAGGTTCCCACCAGGCACTGGGATGGGATGGGATGGGATGGGATGGGATGGGATGGGGTGGGATGGGATGGGATGGGATGGGATGGGGTGGGGTGGGATGGGATG
>JAXCLP010000072.1:4737499-4760051 GCA_035584035.1 Lepidocolaptes lacrymiger | reverse complement strand
AGTAGGAGCGGGATCATCCCCCTGAGACCCCCCGAGACCCCCGGGCCCTGCGCCCCCTCCCCAGGCCCTCCAGCCCTGCCCCGGATCCCCCGGCGTGTCTGCACGTGGGGAGGGGGCTCTGCCCCCCTCATGAGGGGCTGAGGAGGGGGCTGGTTGTGCGAGGGGGGACACACGTGTGTAAGGGTTGTGCACACACGTGTGTAAGGGTTGTGCACACACGTGTGTAAGGGCTGGGCACACATGGGGGGTGCAGAAGTGGGTGGCAGGGGGTGCACACACGTGTAAAGGGGCTCACACACGTGTGAAGGGGGGCTCACACACATGTAAGGGGGCTCACACGTGTAAGGGGGTGCCTGTGGGTATGGGGTGCCCGAGGGCACACAGAGGTGCCCGGGGTGCCCCCCGCCCCACTGACCCCGTGCCCCGCAGGCGGGCGGGGGTCCCACCATGGCCTGTCTGCACGAGACCCGCACGCCGTCGCCCTCGCTGGCGCTGCCCTCGGACGGGACCCCCGAGCAGGAGCTGACGCCCACCCAGTGTGTCCTGCGCGACGTCCTGCCCGCCCCCACGGCCCCCCCCGAGGCCTGGCCGCGCCGGGGGGGTGCCCGGCCCCCCGAGGTGGGCACCGAGGCTGCGGGACCCCTGACGGCCGAGGCTGCCCACCTGCGCTGCCAGGCCGGAGGGGGCTTCCTCGAGGGGCTCTTCGGGTGCCTCAAGCCCGTGTGGACCATGATCGGCAAAGCCTACGCGGCCGAGCACAAACACCCACCCGAGGGTGAGGGGGCAGGGGGAGCTGGGGGCAGAGGGGGACTTGGGGGGAGAAGGGTGATGGAAGGGGGCAAAGGGGGGTGTGAGGAGGGCAGAGGAGGGTCCAAAGGGGTAAAAAGAGGATATGAAGGGGACAAAGAAGGGTGTGAGGGGGCAAAGAAGGAATCAGGGGGGCAAAGGAGGGTGTAAATGGGGCAAAGAAGGGTGTGAGGGGGGCAAAGGAGGGGGCAGGGGGGAAAAGGGGGGTGTTTTGGGTGTGCAGGTGCCATGGCTGTGGGTGCACCAGGGGTACCATGGGAGCTGTGGGGGTGCCAGGGCTGTAAGTTTGGAGGTGCTGTGGGTGCCATGCCCTGGGTGCCCACAGACCCCTGGGAGGTGCCATTTGAGGAGATCCTGGACCTGCAGTGGGTGGGCAGCGGGGCACAGGGCGCCGTGTTCCTGGGCCGCTTCCACGGTGAGGAGGTGGCCGTGAAGAAGGTGAGGGACCTCAAAGAGACCGACATCAAGCACCTGCGCAAGCTCAAGCACCCCAACATCATCACCTTCAAGTGAGCAGGGGGCTGCCAGCACCAGTGGGGCGCACAGGGACACTGTGGGCACAGAGCATGGACGTGGGATGGGGCAAGGGACATGGTGTGGAGCATGGTCATGCCATGGTCATGGAGTGTGGATGTGGCATGAGAAAGCCGTGGTGATGGGGAACACCATGAGCACGGGGTATGGACATGGCGTGGGGTGTGGAACATGCTAGAACATAGACATGGCATGGCCAAGCCATGGACACCAGGCATGGACACACCATGAGCATGAACATGGCATGGTGGACATGCTGTGGTCATGGGGAATACCCCGGACGGGGCATGGACACGGCATGGGCATGGCCTGGGCACAGGCACAACAGGAGCACAGCATGGGCATGAGCACAGACACAGCATGGACATGGGGCGTGTGTGACCTACATGGGGACCCCCAGCATGGCATGGACTGGGGTGGGGGGCACATGGCGTGGGCACAGGGCACTGGCACAGGGCCCACTCCTTGGGTGTCCTGCATAACCTGGGGGTCCTGGTGCCGCGGTGGCCCCACGGGTGCTGAGGTGCCACTGTGCCCCCAGGGGCGTGTGCACCCAGGCCCCCTGTTACTGCATCATCATGGAGTTCTGCGCCCAGGGACAGCTCTACGAGGTGCTGCGCGCCGGGCGCAAGGTCACCCCATCCCTGCTGGTCGACTGGTCCATGGGCATTGCTGGCGGCATGAACTACCTGCACCTGCACAAGATCATCCACCGTGACCTCAAGTCGCCCAAGTGAGCGGGGGGTGGTGGACTCGGAGCCCCCCTGGGTGCCGGGGGGTGCCCCGGGGGTGTGGCTGCGATGGGGACGTGCCCATGGTGGGGACGTGCATGTGGTGGGTGCGTGACGGTGGCGCTGCCGTGCCCGCGGTGGCTGCATGCTGGTGACACGGTGGTGTCCTTGGTGGTGCCGTGTCTGTGACGGTGCTGTGCCTGTGGCAGTTGCATGTCCATGACAGCAGCATGTCCGTGGTGGTTCCGTGCCCGTAGCAGTTGCATGACCGTGGCAATGCCCTGCTCGTGGTGGTGGCTGTGGCTGTGCCTGTGGTGGTGGCATCCCCAGAGCAAGACAACTCATGGCAGTTGCATGGCCATGGTGGTGCCATGCCCGTGGTGGCATCCCATGGCAGTGCCATGTCCATGGTGGCGTCCCATGATGGTGCCATGTCTATATTGGTGTCCTACAGTGGTGCCATGCCCATGGTGGCATCCCATGGCAGTGCCATGCTGGTGCTGTGCCATGGCATTGCCTTGCCCATGTTGTTGTCCCATGGTGGTGCCCTGTCTATGCTGGCATCCCATGGCAGTGCCATGCCCGTGGCGGTGCTGTGCCACGGCAGTGCCTTGTTGGTGTTGTCCCATGGCAGTGCCATGCCCGTGGCGGTGCTGTCCCGTGGCGGTGCCGTGCCCGTGACCCAATGATGCTCGCAGCAGTTGCATGCCCGCGGCGGTGCCGTGCCCGTGTCATTGGCGTGTCATTGGCGTGGCGCTGAGCGCGTGCCCCCCAGCATGCTCATCACCTACGACGACGTGGTGAAGATCTCGGACTTCGGCACCTCCAAGGAACTCATCGACAAGAGCACCAAGATGTCCTTTGCTGGCACTGTGGCCTGGATGGCCCCCGAGGTCATCCGCAATGAGCCTGTCTCCGAGAAGGTGGACATCTGGTGAGGACATGGGGACACTGGGGACACTGAGGAGCTGTGGTGGCATTGGGGACGCAGCAACACACAGGGCTTTGGGGGGACAGTGGGGACAGTAGGGACAGGAGACATTGTGGGGACACCAGGGACATGGGGGGACTGGAGATGGGGATACTGGGAGTGACACTGCAGAAACAGGGAACGTTGGGGACCACGGGAACCAAGGGCACTGTGGACACTGGCATGGGCAGCAGCAGCACAGGGGAACACAGGGGAAGGGGGACCAGGGGACAGCAGGAGGACACTGGGGATGTCCTGCCATGGGTGACAAGGTTGTTGGTTCCCCCAGGTCCTTCGGGGTGGTGCTGTGGGAGCTGCTGACGGGTGAGATCCCCTACAAGGACGTGGACTCATCGGCCATAATCTGGGGCGTGGGCAGCAACAGCCTCCACCTGCCTGTCCCCTCCAGCTGCCCCGATGGCTTCAAGGTGCTGCTGCGCCAGTGCTGGTGAGTGCCCAGGGACACCCTGGGGAAAACCCTGTCAAGGGCAGCCTGTCCTGGGGACACGCCGTGGGCACCCTTGCCATGGACAGGTGCCATGGGACCTGCCACTGGTACCCCAGTGTGGGCAGGGCAGGAGGGACACCTGGTCGTAGAGGTGCTCCCACCCTGGGGGTGCCCCATGTGTCCTTTGTGCCCTTCTCTGCCCCTGCTCCCCAAAAGCCTCAGCACCCCCCAGCACCCCAAGGGCCCCGCTGTGCCCCGCAGTGCTGTGCCACTCCCCCCAGGAACAGCAAACCCCGGAACCGGCCGTCCTTCCGCCAGATCCTGCTGCACCTCGACATCGCCTCCGCCGACGTCCTCTCCACCCCCCAGGAGACCTACTTCAAATCGCAGGTACCCATTGCCCCAGGACCCTGGGGCCCAGCACCCCATGATCCCAGCGCCCCAGGATTCCAGAACCCAAGGGCCATGGGACCCCAACACCCCGTGCCTGCAGAAGGCAGGACCCTGGGTGCTCAGTGCATGTGGCAGCTGATGCCCAGCATGCCCAGTGCCCGGGGTGCCTGGTGCCCACGGTGCCCGTGTGCCACAGGCGGAGTGGAGGGAGGAGGTGAAGCTGCACTTCGAGAAGATCAAGTCCGAGGGGACGTGTCTGCACCGGCTGGAGGAGGAGCTGATCAATCGCCGGCGGGAGGAGCTCCGGTGGGGCCCTGCGTCGGGACACTGGGGAGCACTGGGAGCACTGGGATGGGGTGGGACCAGGGGCAGAGGGTGCCAGGGGGTGTTGGGATGCAGGGATGGCTGTCGGGTGCCTGTCCCTGCTCTTGGTGGGTATTGTGGGATCTGTGGTGTGCCTGTCCCTGCACGTGGTGGGTGCTGTGGGATGCGTGTGCCAACCCCACGTGTGCCCGGGGGGCCAGGCACGCGCTGGACATCCGGGAGCACTACGAGCGCAAACTGGAGCGTGCCAACAACCTCTACATGGAGCTCAGTGCCCTCATGCTGCAGCTGGAGCTCAAGGAGAAGGAGCTGCTCAGGTGAATGGGCACCCCCAGCACCCAACAGCACCCCCAATGCCCATCCCATGATCACTCCATGGCCATGCCCAACCCTATCCACCCCATGGCCGTGCCCAGCCCGTACCCACCCTGAGCCCAAGGCCAGCCCTTACCCCATGGCCACCCCAAGGGCATGGCCGCCCTCCCAGGCCCCCGTGGCCCGTGCTGGTGCCCACGTGTGGCCCGTGGCAGGCGGGAGCAGGCGCTGGAGAAACGCTACCCTGGGCTCTTCAAGCCACGGGCACCACGGGGGCTCCTGCACGGAAACGCTGTCGAGACCCTCATCAAGAAACGCAACGTCCCCCAGAAACTCTCGCCCCATGGGAAGAGGTGAGCCCGGGCTCTGGGGTCCCTCGGGGGGCAGGGGGAGCCCCTGGGGCCTTTGGGGTGGGGGTGTCTGGGGTGTTTTTGGGGGGAGAAATGCTCTGAGTGTGCAGATGCCTGGGGACTTCAGGGTGAGAGTCTGGGGTCCCGTGGGGAAGGGCTGTGGGCCTGCAGTTGCTGATGTCCCTTGGAGGGGGGTCTTTTGGGGCGCCACGGACATGGTGGTCCCTCCTGGCTGGGTGGGGACATTCCAGGAGCTGCCTGGGTCCCCCCACCCCACGCACAGCCCTCCCCCGTGTCTCCCCCCCAGGCCCGACATCCTGAAGCCGGAGGTGCTGCTGCCCAAGCTGGACGCGGCCATGGCACAGGTGGCCCTGCCGGGCTGTCCCAAGGGTCCCCCCTCCCCCGGGCGCAGCCGCCGGGCCAAGGGTCGCCACCGCAAGGCGGGACCCCGGGGGGGCTGCGGGGACCCGGGCCCCGAGGCCGGCACCCCCCGGGGGCTGCCCGTGCCCCCCGCCACCGCTGCCAGCCCCGACATCCTCGGGGGCACCCTGGAGGCTGCGGGTGCCCCCCCGGCCGCGGTGCCCGACGTGGGACCCGAGGGGGCGATGGGCACCCAGGGGTCGCCCCCGCCGCAGCCCCCCACGCCCGGGGAGCCGGAACGGGACAGCGGGGCCGGCCGGGGGGGCAAAGGGGGCGCCGGGCAGCACCTGACCCCCGCGGCTCTGCTGTACCGGGCGGCCGTCACCCGCGGGCAGGTGAGACCCCCAAGCACCCGGGGCCCTTTCCTTGGCGAGGGGACCCTGGGCACGACCCCCGGGGTCTTCCCAGAAGTGGGAGGTGGGACGGATTCCCCCCGAGAAGGTGGGGGGTCCCTGCTGAGGGGCAGCAGGACCCCAACACCCCCCTCCTCTGCCGCCAGAAGCGGGGGGTCTCATCGGAGGAGGAGGAGGGCGAAGTGGACAGTGAGGTGGAGCTGCCCCTGCGGCAGAGGTGGGTGTTCCCTCACCCGTGGGTTCCTCTGGGTGTGGGGGTCATTTAGGGGACTGGGTCCTTTGGGTGGATTTGGGATTTTTTTTGGGGGGGGGGGGGATATTTTTGTCTGGGATTTTTTGGAGGGGGGTGTGTAGTGCGGATGACTGGGGGTCTCGAGGTTGGGGTGGAAACTGGGGGTGCTTGGACTCCTGGGAGGGTGCAGGAGGGTCTGTGGATGCCGGGACACCCCGGTCCTCACTCCCTGTCCCCCTCACCCAGGTGGCCCCCGGGTATGAGCAAGCGCCAGTCGCTGTCAACCTTCAGCTCGGAGAACTTCTCTGACGGGGACGGGGACGAGGGGCACACGAGTGAGCCCTCGCACAGCGCCACGCCCGACGTGGGCAGCACCAACACGGATGAGCGCCCCGACGATCGCTCCGAGGATCTGCTCTCCCAGGGCTCCGAGATCCCCCTGGACGCGGCGCCCCCCGAGGGGCCCGGCCGCCGGACCGGGGGGCTCAGCCCCAAGGTGATCCCCCCACCCCGGGCAGTGCTGGGGAGCACCCACAGCCCCCCCAGGGATGTGCACCGTGGGCTGGGGGTCCCCAGGGCTGGGGGGTCCCGCGAGCTCCCCCAAATGGGGGTAGCAAGGGGAAGGGGGACCCCAGGGCCCCTTCAGGGATGGTCACCATGGGCTGGGGGGTCCCCCGAGTTGGGGATGATGGTGGGGGGGGGTGTCCCTGAGCCCCCTGGATGGGGCTGGGAAGGAGGGTCCCCAGGGGTGGTCACCATGGTCTGGGGATCCTGAGTAGGGCTTGCTGGGGGGAAGGGGGTGCCCAGGGCCCCCCAGGACAGGGTTAACAGGGAGGGGGGATGTTTAACCCCACTTTGTGTCCCTCCAAAGGTCTCCGAGGACTCGGACTGTGACAGCGCAGAGCTCGACCACTCAGGCAGCGGCGAGGGTCCCCCCCGGCCCACAGCCCCCCCCGGCCTGTGACCTGTGTGCCCCCTCACACCCCCACCCCTGCACCCCCTCACTTGTACAGCCCCAAATATTTATATAAATATCTATCGATCTCTACTGCTGCTGCTGGATTGAGGGGGTGGGCACTGCAGGGGGATTGGGGGGTGGGGGGTACAGCACTGGGGGATTGGAGGGGGTTTTTGAATTCGGGCAAAGAACAAAGGGAAAAGTTGTCTGTCCTTCATTTGTTTATGAAGGTCCTACTGTAACAACACCCCCCAGGGGTGGAAAAGGGACCTGCCCCAATTCAGACCAGGGCATAATTTGAGGGAGGGGGCACATTATATAAGGGCTTCAGCCTCCCCTATAGTCCCCACCCTTTCTTTACTGGTGGCACTGGGAACACTGAGCTGTGGACACCCAGGGGGAGGCAGGGGATTATCACCGACAAAGGTCCTCGGGGGATTCCGGGTGGGAGAAGGTGGAAAGCAAAGAGGGAACAGAACCAACTGGGTGGGACACCAGTTTCCACCGAGTTTGCAGAGAACGGGGAGAGGAGAGACACCCCCAAAATGCATCCAGTGGATCAAAGTTCCCTTCTCAGCACTGGTTTATCCCAGTCCAGCGGGACCCCAAAGCCCATTTGGGCCAGAGTGGAAGCAGTGGGCTAGTCTATCCCTCTCCCCAGGGAACCCCAGCCCTGAGCTGGGCCATACTGGGAGCACTGGGCTGGTTTTATCCCTCTCGTGAGGGAACCCAAAAACCAGCTAGGCCGTACTGGGAGCACTGGGAAGAGCCAAGGGGGTTCAAATAAAGACGGAGACAGGCAGATCCATTAACCAAAATATCCTGCAGGTTCTATTCACAAGGAAAAGCTCCAGTCCATCTTTTTATTCAGTTTTTTTTTGAAAAATTTCCTGACGTTACAGAACTAAACTGAAATGTTTTTTTTTGATTTTTTTTTGATTTTTTCCTTTTTTTTTTTCTTCCACTCTTACATTTAATGACAAAAACAGAAACTTCATGAGCCGAAAAAAGGGGGGAAGGAAGGGAGGTGCAGGGGGGGTGGGGAGAGGAGAGAGAAGCTTTATAAAACTAAGATTTGGGGTTCAGCAGTTTTAAGAGCTGAACAAAAGGAATTAAAATGCTTTTAATTCAAAAAAACCCGAAAAACAGAACAAAAATTAAAACAAACTGAACCTGGTGAGTGGCGCGAGGCTGGAGGAACCGAAAATGTACAAACTAGTTAAAACCTGGGTCGGTGCTAAGGGGCCGCAGATGGATGGCGAGGCGGGGGGGTCCGGGGCCCCCCTAACTGCTGCCCATGCCCCCGGTCTCCGAGGAGAGCCTGCAACGAGAAAAGGGCGTCAGAGGGACCCCCCAGTGACAAAAGGGGATGTCAGAAGGGCTCCATCAACAAGAAAAAGGCATCAGAGGGACCCCCTGCAACAAGGGCATCAGAGGGCCTCCCGAATGAGGAAGGGGGTGAGAAGGGCCCCCCAATGAAGAAAGGGCATCAGAGGGACCCCTGCAATGAGGAAAGGGTGTCAGAGGGATCCTCCAATGAGAAGAGGGCAGAGGGAACCCCTGCAAAATGGAAAGGGCATCAGAGGGGACCCCCCCCAATGAGGAAATGGCATCAAAAAGGATCCCCTCCATAAGGAAAGGGTGTCAAGGGACCCCCCAATGAGGAAATGGCATCAGAAGGGACCCCCAACAAGGAAAGGGCATCGAAGGGGTCCCCTGCAATGAGAAAAGGGGACCCCTGAGGAGGAGGGGGGTAGGGAAGAAGGTAACCCTGTGGGGAGCACCTGGAGAGGGACATTCCCTCCAGGAGGGAAGGGAGGGGGTTTGGGGTGTGGAGGGGAGTGGTTTATGCACAAGCAGCGAGGAAAGGGAGGGGAGGAGGGGGGTGCAAGTTGCTGCCCCCACAAAAGGGCACCTGAGGGGCTTTCCCAGGGGGCTGGGGTGGGGGGGAGGGTCCAAGCTGATCATGGCTGGCAATGCTCCAAGCTTTTCTGGAGGGGGGAACTCAGGGGAAGGGGCATCCCCAAGGTGCAGGAATGAGGCAGCAGGGAAGGGAGAGTGCGAGGGCAGGGAGGGCAGGGGAATGAACCCCCAGCAGGAACCTCTTGAGTGGGGTGGGTAGGCAATGCAGGGGACACACACACATTGCAAGGGCATCTCTGAGCAAGGGGCAGGGACACCTCCAACCACCACGAATCATGCCCTGCACAGGCTGCCACCTTCGAGGTGACTCAAAGCTTCTCCCTCCCTGCAATTTAAGGAGTGGGGAAACCCCAATCTGGATGGCACAGAGCCCCCCCCTCAGCAAGAGGGGACCCCCTCGGGGCTGGCCCCCCGCTTCGGCACAGATCTACCAGAGCAGGTTCTCACCGTGGCAACTTTATTACAGGTACAGACAATTAAGAGAGGACAGGTGAGGCCCCAGGGATGCATTTTCCCCCCAAAATCACGTATTCCCCTCCCTCCCTCCACCTCCCCCAACCCACAACTGTGACCAAGCTACTCAAAAATGGAAAGAGGAGGAGAAATGAAAAGTAACAAGCGACAGCTACAGGCAAGCAGAGAAGGAATCAACCGATCACAGGACAAGGGGACACAGTCTCTCGGCCGGCAAGAAAACTCTGCTCTAGGAGCAGCACAAGCTCAATTTTGGAGTAAAAAGGAGGAAAATAAAAAAAGAGAAGAAAGAAAGAAAAAAGAAAAAAAGAGGAAAATAGAGAAAATTGCTGTTCCAAGTCTCCTCTAGAGGGTCCCGGTGCTGCCACCCCTCTGTGGGTCCCCCGAGCAGCCTCAGTAAGGGGAAAACCTCTGCTTCTCCGTTTTCAGTTTGTTAGTGACACAGGGCACGGCCGGCGCCGCGGCCCCTTTGGCCGCAGACACGACATTTAGCGCCAGGAGAGGGACAGGTTTCATGCCAAGCAGACTGGAGACACAAGGGGCGGTCGGAAGAGGGTTGGGGAGGCTGGAGGGTGCGTCGGAGGCCCCCGCGGTGGCGAGCGAGGGGGTGGTGGTGGAGGAGGAAGAAGAAGAAGGGGTGGAGGGTTGAGAGAGGTTGATGCTGAGGTGGTCAGGGATCGTGACGGAGGCTGCCTGGGAGGAGGGTTTAGCGCTTTCTAAACTGTAACAGAGGAGAAAAGGAACAAAAAAACAAAACAAAAAAAAAAACCACGGGTGGGTGGGAGGGAAGGAACAGCACAAAATGCCAAAAAAAAAAGGCACAGGACAAACAGCAAAACGGCGCAGGAGCCGAGCTGGGGGCGGGAAGAGGAAGGGGAGGAGGGAGGGAAGGAGGGAGGAAGGGAAGGAGGGAGGGAGGCAGCACTGCCAGGCCTGGCCGAGCCGCACATGGGACCCCCACGCCCCCCGGGATGAGCTTGGCTCAGCCATGAGGTCACACCCTGGGCACCACGAAGGGAACAAGCCAAAACCCAGAGACAATTACTGGCAGCTCCTGCTCTGCCCAGGCAGGAGTGGCAGTGCCACCCTGGCATCAAGGACACAGCCCCAGGGACCCCCAGCACCTCTGGGCCATATGGAGTCAGGGGGGTACAACTCCCAGATAAGGGCAGGGAACATGGGACACAAGGACATGGGTGGCCTGAGCCGAGGCCCCACCACTGCTACCCCTGGCACCAGAGCAGAGCCAGGTGCTGCCAGCAGCACCAGCCACTCTCTGGGATGACAGCATCCAGAGGAACAGGGCCAGGCAGCTCCTCCTGTCACCCCTCAGCATTGCAGTGGAACAGCAGAGACCAGCAAGAGGCTCTTCTGCAGCCACAAACTCCCACCAGCCCCATGGCCAGACCTATTCTGGCCAGATCCATCACCCTGCAGCATCTCAGAGACCCTTAGGTGACTGTGGTGGGGAAACTGGGACAGCGGGCACAGGGAAGGGGAACAGGGAAAATGGGAGAGAAAGCCCCTTCCCCTCACATGGGGCACAGGGAGGGGACCCTCGGCACCACCCGGAGCTTCGTCAGCGGGGACTCACCTGACATTAATTAGATACTGGGCCAGGCTGATGCTCGCTGCAGATCCAGTTATGGTCACCTGCCGGTCAGTCGATCCTTCCACGGGGTTGGCAATCTTGATCTGCGCCCCAGACATCTGGCGGATCTCGTTGATCTTGGCGCCCTGACGCCCAATGATGCAGCCAATCAGCTGCAGGGGGGAGACAGCAGCAGTGTTAATTAACCCAGCCTCATCCTCAGCTTCCAACGCCCCACCTGTCCTACACGGCACACCCAGACATCTGGGGTTGGACACTGAGGGGAATTCCTTCACAGAAAGGGCTGTCCAGCTCTGCCACAGGCTGCTCAGGGCAGGGGGCAGGAGTCACTGTCCCTGGAGGTGTCCCAAATCATGTGGATGTGGCTCTTGGGGACACAGTGCAGTGATGGCCTTGACAGTAGTGGGGGAACAGCTGGACTTCATGGTCCCTAGAGGCATTTTCCAACCTTAACAATTCTGAGGGGGAGAGGGAAGTTAAGGAGTCGGAAAAGGGAGTTTAAGGGGTTGAAAAATGAGTTTTCTGCCTTAAAGCTCACTGGAAGGGGGATAAGGACAGTGGTGACAGCCAGAGTGGCTTGAGGTAGCAGTTTGGGGTGCATCCATGAGCCCACTGCAGCTTTAAAGCCGAGAACAGGCATCCCACACCCCTTTGGTTAAGAGGGGCAGATTCTGGGGACCCTCAGGGCCAACAGGCAGCTGTTTGTCCACTGTGCCCCCACCCCCAATCCCCTGGGATACTCACATCATTTGGAATGGTGAGTTCATGGGAAGTGGTTTGAGCAGAGGCATCCAAACCTGCTCAGAGACAGAGAGAGGGGGAGCAGGTGAGGGGGGTGTCGGGCAGGGGGTGCAGCACCCCAAGTGCTGCCAGGTTCAGGCTGCCTGGGAGGGCTCCAAGCCGGCTGGGGAGGGCAGAGCAGGCTGGGAGGTTACTCCAACCCCCTGCTGCTCCCCACCCCCCTCCCCACTTTCCCCCTCCTCACTCACCCTGATTTCTCCCTCCCTTGTCCCCTCCCCATATGGCACTGCAGGATTCTCCATCCAGGAGCAGAGCACTGGCACTGGGGGGCTCCAGCCGGGCACTCAGCTCTGCTCCCATTCCAGTACCAACTTCCAAGGACTACATTACCCCTCCTCCTTCTCCTCGTCCTCACTGCAGCCCGGCAGGGCAGTGCTACGCCAGCCAGCACTGGGAGGCCACTCATGCCTTGCATGGGGCCAAGTGTGTGTGCCAGGTGTGTTTTTTCCATGTTTTCACACTCTTCCCCCTCCCCAGCTCACTCCCTGCTAGGGGTAGCAGCAGGAGCCTCAAGACTTCACCCCAGGGTTTTGGTGGGGGTGGGCTGTGCTATGGGGACACAGCGTGTGACCCGGTGCTGTCCCACCACACTAACCCACAGGGGTAGGACAGCTCTGGCTCCTGACAGGTCCAGCAGCTCCTTGGCTGGGGGTCACTCCCCTCCATGTGTTTTTTGAGGGATTAAAGATACAGGCCCACAGCTCAGGGACAGCTGAGCCTCTGCTCAATCCTGCTGCTCTCCACTATCCAGCTGAGCTCCAGGGCACAGACAGCTGAGCCAGGCTGCACCTCCAGCCCGTCTAGGGCTCCCCTCGACCCTCTTCCCTCCCACCCAGGCACAAAGGCAGGCAGCATCTATCAGGGAGAACGAGACCCCGGGCAGCATCAATACACAACAGAGTAACTACAGATCGTGTGTTTGGATCATTACCCCAATAGCCTTTCACCTCTGGAGAGCTGGAGTCAACGCCTGTTAAGATACAAGTCACAATGAGTTTGGCTGTCTCAGGTTTAGAGCCCCAAATGGGTATTTTTTCTTTTTCTTTTTTTAGCCATCTTAGCAAATCTACAGCAAATTTGGCAGAACTCAACAGTTGCCTGCTCAGGCCTGGAGTAGCTGGAGGGGAGAGAGCAGGTGCTGCGGGCTGGGGGTCTCCCAGTGCATTGGCAGAGCTGCAAAGTACAGGGGGGACGAGGGAGGGAAGCAGTACGGATGGAGGCCCTGCCTGCGCCGTGCTCGGCTCATTCCTACCCCTGCAACACCCAGAAACACCACAACAATCGTTACCTGGCCAGGCCCAGCTCGGGGGAACGTTTGGGTTTAGGTTTTTGAGTGCGAGTGCAGCCCCACAGAGGAGCCAGGGGCAGCCCGGGCCGGGCTATGGCCCGCGCTAGCGCACACAGAGAGAAGGAGTTTCCATACCACTGAATCCAGTGTTGCCATGAGACATTGGAAAGTGTGACTGTTGCATTGCCAACTGGTGCAGCTTGGTCAGCTAAAGGAGGGAAAAGGCAAAGAAAGAGAAAGGCTGGCGTTAGCCATTTCCCAAGGTCAGGGAGGCCAGGACTCAGCCCGCGCACGCACCCGCACGGACACCGGCCCCGCCGCCCCGGCCCCTCCGCACTCGGCCCGGCCCTCTCCACACAGAGGCCGACGTGGGCTGGGCGCTGTGCCCACCCCTCAGTGTAGAGAGGTCTAGAGGAGCTCAGGAAGAGAAGCAGAGAGGAGCAGGAGGGAGCAGGTGCTCGCAGCACTGCAGGGGAGCGGCAGGGAACAGGGACAGAGCAGGGCTCGGCTCCACCACCGTAGTTCTTCTAGCCCAGCTTCCTCCTAGCCCCTCTCCCCCTGGCCTGGCGCGTCAGACCCCCTCCCCTTGCTGCTCTAAGGTGCCAGGAGCAGAGATCAGCCCCCACCGAGCCTACAGAATGAGGATGGGTGCCAGAGGATGGAGGTGTCCGACAGCACCGGGAAAGGCGGCCGCTGCCGGGATGGTCCCTCCTCTTCCGAATGGACCTGCCAGGCTGGCAGCAGCCCCGGGATGGGCTGGATCCAACCCCCTCCCCGACTGCCACCTGCGCCCACTCGCTGGGCCAGCTGTCCCCTGCCCCGGGAGAGCCACTGTGACAGAGCCACTGTGTGCTGGGGGGGGCTGTTCTGGTGCCGAATTCAGGGAGGAGGAAGCGGAGGGGCAAGGGAAAAGCCGGAGCTGGTGTGAAATGCCAAGCCAGGGAGAGGTGGGTTTGGAAAAAAAAATATAATAGGAGCAGGGAAGTGTCAGAGAGGAAGTGAGGGGAAGATCCAGCGAGAGCTCTGAGGCTGGGTGAAGCTGGCTACAGGAAGGCCAACTGAGGGGGGCAAGTTGGTTTTTTTTGGGGGGGGGGGGTGTGTCTCGGATCAGATCAAGTATTCAGCCCAAGCTGAGCAGCTCGAGTGGAGATAGCAAGGAGAAAATTTTGGAAGGGGGGGAGGAAAAGGGTGGATTTCAAGACAAGAAGTTGTAAATAAAAACTTACATCTGGCTGTGGAATGGCATACTGTCCTTGAATGGTATAGGCCTACAAAAGGAGGAAAACAGTCCTATTAACAACCATCGGACAGCCACCCAGGGACAGACAGATTTCAACTAGCCAGGAAGTCAGAGAGCCAAGGTGGAGAGTTCTCCGGGGCGAGGGAAGTGGGGCAGGAGAGGCAGGGGACGGATAAATGCTGTCACAAGCAGTTTCTAGGCTGGCGGTTACTCGAATTGGCCTGACATGGCGGGTACAGGGAGGGGGTGGGCAGGATCGGTGCCGTTCCCCCCCCCAAAAAAAAAAAAAAAGAAAAAGAAAAAATAAAAAAAGGTGGCAGACAAAAAAAAAAAAAATAAAAACCAACAAGAGAACGGCTGGGATCTTGATGAAGATGTTATGGTGTGGTGAGTCCGACAATGCTGCTATCCCTGCGCCCCCGCACAGGCAGGGAGGATCCAACGCCCTGCCGGCCCTGCTGCTGCTCCCGGCCCCTCTCTGCCCCGGCCCAGCAGCTCCCCCGCCTCCCCCCACCCCAAAAAAAAAGTTGCCCCGTTCCAAGTCCTCTCGTCACTTCACACGCCTAGGACAACGTCGCCGGGCAAGCTACAGGTCAGTGCTGGCGCTGGCTACTGCTGCTCGACACGGCCCAGCGCCCAGAGGGGAACAAGGCGAGGGCCTGACCTGCCACAACTCCGTGTCTTGAGGTTAAGGGACAGCCACAGACTTCAGATTCCTCCTGAAGCTACCCAGAAAGGGCGAGTCACTGGCTGGGGCCTGGCTGGCTAAGGTTTGGGGAGGTCTGGGGGGGCCGGGCAGGTGGGGGCGGGTGGGAGAGGAAGGGGAGAGGGGGGTACACAGCCTCACTTCCAGGTCACCGGAAGAACTGCAGCCCAGGCTGGAATTGGCCCAAGTTCGTTGCCATGCAGTGGCTGCCGGGTGGCCTGCGTGAGGAGAGGTTGGTGGGCTCAGAGTCCAGTTCCCAGTGGACAGGAGTCCACAGCACAAAAAGCCACCGTTGTCGGTTTTGGGGGACGGGGATGCCACCCTTGTTGGCAGTCTCAGAGAGGCCAAGGATTGAACGGGCCGTGGAGACTGAACTCCCCTCTCACCTCCTGAGGTGGTCCCTCCAAGTCAGAGTTGAGGCACATGGATGGGGCGGTGTGGGGGTAGCTCGCACTGCCGCTGCTGTACCTGTCCTGTGGATAAATTAGAGGACTTCAGTCTCCAGGGCTGTCAATCCGAAACCTTTCGCTAACATCAAACTCACATCCACATTAGCTCAGTGCTGATCGAGGGCTCGCCCTGCTCTACGCACGACTCTGAGCTGCGAAGACAGAGCCCGATGCCGCCAGGAGCGGGGGGGCCCGGGGGGCTGCTGCGGGCTTGGCCGCGGCCCTGGGCCAGGGACGGGGGCGGAAAGAAGGAGGGGGGAGAAGAAGGGGAAGGGGAGGGAAGAGATGCGTGGCCATGGGAAGCCTGCTCCTCACTGCTCTAACGGGGAAGGCGGTCGGCTCCCGCCCCGGGGGTCCGCGGACACGGCCCTCCGCTGGCAAGGGGCGCTTCCCCCGGGGTGCAGAGCGGCGGGAGAAGCTGTCGGGGAGGCAGGGGGGGCTGACCGGGTTCAAGGAGGGGAGGAAGAGGCAGGGAGGGCAGGGGTGGGGGAGGAAGGGGACGGCAGCAGGTCCGTCCCCAAAACAAGCATGGCCTGGCGTGGCAGGGAGAGCAGAGTCAGGCCTGGCTCTCAGGGAGGCCGGCAGCAGCTACCCCTTCCCTGATCCCCTTCCCTGCCTACAGAGGCCTCCATCTACAAGCCTGCGCAGGTCCTGGGCCAGAGCCCAACCCCAAGGGGTCTCCCTGGCAGCAGGAAGGCAGCGGATACTTTTGCACGAGTTGTGGTTTCCCCGAGCGCTACAGCAGCCCCGAGAGCCGTGGGGGGCGGCAGGTGACCCACACCTGGGCCCAGCCTCCCAGCCAGCACCCTCCACCCCAAACAGGGCAGGGGGATTCAGGGCTTTACAGCAGACAGGATCCCAAGGGAGCCCTGTCCCCTCTAGCCTGGCTCACAGCAGGGAGCAACTTCCCAGCTAAGCTCAGCACAGGAGGGACTAAACCCCAGTCACCTGACACTACTCCTAACTGACACCCTCCCCTCGTGCGAGACGAAGCCTTTGCACATCCCAACCCTACCCACGGCACAGGCTGAGCCTTTGCACCCCAAGAGCCAGTCACAGAGGGCAGAGAAGCCCCAACCTCCGTGCCGGTCACCCACAGCAGGTCACACCGAGTCCTTGGAGCAGTCCTGAGGCAGAGGGGCAGAGCCCGGGGTTGGCAGCTGGAGCCTCAGCCTGATTCAAACCCCCACTGCTGCCACCACACTGTCAATGTTTTTTGGCTGGTTAACTCCAAGAGTGTTCTCCAGCATCCCTCCTCCCCAATCAGCCCTTTCCCTCGCTCCCATCCCTCAGCAGGGATGGCTGGAGCTGGCTCTGGGAGGCCGAGGCCCAGCAGAGCCGCTCTGGGCCAGGGGCACGGAGTGGGTGACGGGCACGCGGAGCGGCCGGGGCACGCTGGCAGCTCGGTACGACACCCCCTGCCCCCTCCCCACCCTGCACCCCAGGAGGAGAGGAGAGGCCTTACCTGGCCGCCTGCAAAGATGACAGGAGAGCTGGATGGCTTGGGTCGGTACGGGATAGTGACACCCTTCGGGGGAGACTGGATGACAGGCAGAGAGGGCAGGTCAGACACCGAGCGCCGCTGGCACCACGAGTCCCCTCCCCGCACCCCACAGCTCCGATTCAGTTTTTAAAACTGGCCAGTCTTGGGACCCAGAGCAATGATGTTTTTTCCCCATCCTGGGTACAGAGCCCAGGAGCAGAGCAGTGGGACAGTTCAGTGTCACCGTGCTGGACAGCACGACCAGTCACCGCGAGCAGCAATCGAGGCCCCGCTCGACCCCGGTTTTAAGTAGCTCCAAGCCTCACCTGGATGAGGCTGTAATCCCCAGCTATCCCTTTATCCCCCAGCAGCCATTTTCTCCACCCTCAGCATTTCCACCGTAGAGGAGCCGTGGCTGCCAAGGGCAGCGGGATCCCCTGCGGCGCAGGCCCGAGGAGGGGCCCTACCTCAAGCATGACGACGCAGATCTGTTTGACGCACTCGATGATGGACTGTGGGATCCCAGCAATGGTGATGGCTCGCTCGGTCGAGTTGGGCAGCATGTCTCCTGCCACCTGGACCTGCGCCCCCGTGCTCTGCCAAGTTTAGGGTTAAAAATAACCGGTCAGACCCCAGGGAGGGCTGTGACCTCAACAACGAACCCCGTGGACGGTTATACATAGCCAAAACTGCTCCCTCCTTCTCCTTTCCCCCCCCAAAATAAGTCCTTTAATCCCGGCTGGATACAATTTGGTCACTGGGAGCCTGAGGCAGCAGAAGGGGACCTGGGCTCAGCCTGTCCCTGTAACCCAAGCCAAGCCCATCTCCACGCCAGCAGGGCTGGGCAGAGTTAATCCAGCAGCACCCAGTGCTAAATAACATGACCCAGGGCAGAGTGGGCCTGGCAGAACATCTCCCCCTCCAAAAACTGGGAGAAGGCTGTGGAAAGGGTAATCAGGAGCCACGGGAAGGGGGCACCAAGTACTCAGGCATCCAGCTGTGGGGGACAGCACTGGACAGGGAAGGGTCTTCCCCAAGTCTCAGTTTCCTGAGCACTAAAAATACAGGGAGCTCCAAAACCTCCCAGTGATGCCACATCCCTGCCATGCGGGGGCACCCAAAGCCCCACGGACCGCCCTCCCCTCCCCAGCCCGCCCCTGGGCTGATCATGACGCACCTCTCGGATCTCCTTGATCTTGCAGCCTCCTTTCCCAATGAGGGACCCGCACTGGCTGGCAGGGACCACGAGTCGGAGGGTGACTGGGGGCCGGCTGGCAGCTGTGCTGTTGGTCATGGAGCTGCTGATGTCCTGTGAGGAAGAGAAGGTGCTCAGAGGGGTCAGCCCGGCCTGGTGCCATGCCCTCGCAGGACGGCCCCAGCATGAGGCAGGGACATGCCCAGCACAAGGACAGGGAGATGACGCTGGCACGAACAGCCTCAGACAAGGTGACCCCAGGGCCTTCTCAGTCCCACTTCCCAGGAATTCCTTAACAGCCACGTTTCAGGGAAGCAGCAGCCAAACTCTGTTGTCTCAATGGAAACAGGTTCAATCTCCCCACTCCTGGCTGGGTCACAAAATGGGAACGATCTGGACCACTACTAGAGGGGGAAGAGGGGCTGGGGGCTTGGAGACCCCACAGCTCCCAGTTCAGCATAGAGTCTCCCACTGCACCAGGGATCAAGGCAGGAGCTCTGGGAAAACAATCCCTGCACCGATTACAGCGATCATGTGCTGGCAGGGGGAGGGGAGGCACAAGGCCAGGGCTCAACTGACCTACTAAAAGCAAAGCTTCAGTTCCAAGGCTGGTGCCTGGAGCCACACGGCCATGGAGCCCTGAGAGGACTCCAGCTCTCGGCATAAAGCACAAACAGCTCCAGGCTCTGCAGCCTTTTAGGCCGCAGAAAGACAAGGAGGGTCTGGGGACAGAGCTGCCAGCACAGGGCTGTTCCTTCCAGAAAGTATCCCAAATCCGGAGGGCAACAGGATTTGTATCCCCACAGGTGAGGAGGTGAGGGCGACAGAGCTCTGCCCCACACCAGGCAAGGAAAACTCCCACCTCCCACTCTTTCCAATGCAGAGCAGGATGGAAACCTCCTCAACATCACAGCCCTGAGCAGGCACTAATGCAGCCCAGATGGACCCAGGTTACCCAAGATCAACATTGCCCCTGGAAGTCACTGATCCAATGGGAGCAGGGGCAGGATGCAGCTCCTGCACTGCGCAGCCGCACGCCCTGGCCCTCTCCTCGGTGGAGTCAGGGATGCAGCCAAGCTTTGGTCCCCACTCGGGCATGTCAGAGGGGAGTGGCACCAGGATGAGCAGAGCCAGGGGGATTCCAGGCCCTGCTCTGTCCAAAGCTGTTTAAGCAGTGTTCAGGGAAGCCCCTGTGGGGCTCTGGCTCCACCACTGCCTGGACCTTGACCCAGCTCCCAGCCGGGCAAAGATCGGGGGCCCCACAGGGAGACACCAACCATCCATGCAGAATGGCCCATCCCACTGCTCAGCCGCGAGGACAAACCCCTCCTGGGTCCAGACCCCCCAGCACACTGGGGCACATCCCAGGGTCAATTTACCCAGGAAAAGGGGCAAATGGGGGCGGTGACTGCAGTGCTGGGTGGGGCTTGTGCCACAGACACACCTCTTCCAGTTTGTCAATGATCATCGCAAAAGCTTTGAAGATGGCGTTGGTGGGTCCCGCGAGGGTGATGATCCTCTCGGGGCAGTTCCCTTCCGAGATGTTGATGCGAGCTCCACTCTGCAGGAGGCAAACGCCACCTGAGCACTCCGGGCCCCCCTTGGTCCCCCCAGGGCAGCCGCGGGTCTGCACAGGGCAGCCAGAGTTCCCCAGAATCCCCCGCCTGGGACGAGCCCTCCTCCTTCCCTCCCTCCCTCCTCCTCCCTCAGCTCGAGCAGCCATCTTCTCCTCCTCGGCTTCCTGCCGCGCCTGCCCACACCTCCCGGCATTCCCCGCGCCGCCGCTCCAGCCGCGGCCTCCGCGCTGCCTGCCGAGCCCTTGGAAGGCCCCGCGCCGGCCCCTGGACCCCCCTGCAGCCCCCTGGCCCCCCCTGCAGCCCCCGGCCCCGGCACTCACCTCCTCACGCATCTTCTTCACGGATTCCCCTTTCTGTGAGGGAGGAGAAGAGAGAGAGGCGTTAGTGTGGCTGCGTGGTGGTGGGGGGGAAATGAGGAGAGAAGGGGAAGGCAGGAAGAGACTGTTCGTTCCTCACTTACCTTCCCAATGATGCTTCCCACCTCCTGGGATAGAACAAAAGCACCATTAGTCAGCGTTTTAAGACCTCCTGGAGTCCCAAGCCTAAACTCTCCCCTTTTATAGCCAAAAAAAGTTCCTGAGCACTTGAGATCTGTGCCCTCCAGACACCCGGGATCTGCACTGACACCTTTCTCCCACCTGAGTTCCCTCCAGGTCACCTCTCCCCCACCCCCAACTGTTATTTTCAACCCTGGCTCTGCTTTTCGGGCACTGCTGCTGTGCCCGAGGAGCCAGCTGGGTGCCGGGAGCACATTCCTGACTCCCCAGCAGCTCCAGGAGATCCCCCCACCATGGAAGTGCCCAGCCCACCCCCTGCCAGGTGCGAGCTAGGGATGGAGGGCCCAGGGACACGAACCTTTCCGTGCATGAGTAGCCGGATGGTGAGTGTGACATTGAGACCCCCTTCGATGACTCCGGTGTCCATGTTGGGCCGCGCGGGGTCGGCTCAGACTGCGGCAGCACTCGGGCCTTGGGCAAGCGGCGCTGGGGGCAAGAGGGGCCAGGTGAAGGGCTGGGGCCAAGAGGCTGCTCCAATCCTCCCCAGCCACTCTCAGGCCCATTCCAGCAGGAATTCCAACCTCCCTGAGCTTCTTCTCCCCTCAATCTCCCCCTGGAAGTTTTAGACTGTGTGCCTCTCCAAAAAAAGAGCTGATCCATGGTGGTTTGGCTGCTCCTCCTGCCCATTTCCAGGGCCGAACTGGCCTGGTCCCACCTGGATCCAGCAACTCCAGGGGCCACAAGGGTCCTGCTTGGCCTGCCTCCTCCCAGCCCTGCTCCTTGCAGGGGCTTCCTCTGGGGACAAGAGATCCCGAGGAGGGACTGAGAACTTCAGGGTGACCCCCAGGTGGGACTGAGGACCTAACATGGGCCTCTGAGTGAGCCCTATACCTCCAGGGAACCTGCCTCTCTCTGCCAGACCCACACCCTCCCCCAGCTGCCTGAAAGGAGCAAGCATCCCATTCCCGAGGGGTTGACCCTTTGGGAATCCGGGATTGGGAAGAAAATAAACCACATCCACTTCCCGGAGCCCTGTGCCTGCGCGGGGCCTCCCGGAGCAGGTTCCGAGGCGATTCCCTCGGACTCAGATAAGGCCACATGAGCGCACGATCAGGTTTCAAACCGCCTGAGTCGGCAGTGGTTGCAAAACAGCCCGGCCGACCCTAGTCGGGCGTTTAATGGGAATCCGGTAAATAAATTCCATTTCAGTCCTCGCTTTTGCCCTATCAAAGTTTAACCACGGCCGGGGCAGAGCTGGGGATTCGCCTGCGGGCCGGGGCTGCGCTGCCTCGCTGGCAACCAGAGGGTTTTGCCACGGCCCGGAGTTGCGGCCTCCATGAGCTCAGCCCGACATCCCACCGCATCCAAACTGGTGCTGCTGGCCCGCCTTGGGAAGCAGAGCCCGAGATCGGACCCCGGGAGAGGGGTGAGGGCAGAGCCGGTCCAAATTCGCCCGGTCCGAGCCCGGCCGGTGCCAACCCGCCCTCCCCGGCAGCGTTTCTGCCCGTCCCACGAGTCCCGGCCGGTCCCAGGGACAAAAGGGGCCGAGGGACCCCGGCCCGGGCTCCCGGCGAGGCTCCTCCGAAGCGAAACTTCCCCGAGCTCCCCCTCGCCGGATCCAACCCCCAGGCGGGACCCTCGCCCCGACCGGGGACCCCCACGGGGGGATCTGGTTGCTGACGCTGGCTCCAAAACGAGCCTGGCCCTGAAGCGGGGCCGCGGCTCCAGAGCCAGCTCAGCCCTGAGCGGGGATGGGGGGGGGGAACCATCCCGGGGCCGGGGGTCCCGGCTCCGAGCCCGGTTGGGGGGACCGGGGGAGGAACGAGGGCCATGGATCGCCCCTCGGGGCCGTGATGAAGCGCCCAGCGGGGGCCCGACCACAAGGCGGGTAAGGGGGGGGTCCCGGGCCGGCGGCTCCGAACTGGCCCCGGAGCCCGGCGGGGGAAACGGGCCGAGTGCCCCGGGGAAGGGCTCAGGACCCTGGAGCGGGCCGGGGGGCACCGGGCTCCAAAAGCCCCCCAGAAACGGGGAGAAAGCCCCGGCCGGGGATCGTGGCTCCGCACCGGGGAGGGGGACCCGGATGCCCCGGGGGGGGCAGCGGCTCCGGCGGGCCCGTCCGTGTTGAAAACAACAGCGCGGGATGGCGGAGAAGAGGGAAAAAAAAAAGCCCTACAAAAAAAAAAAAAAGGAAATAAAAAAACCGGGCCCGGCCGAGAGGAGAAAAACTCCCAGAACAGTAATAATTATTAAAAAAAAAAACAAACCTGAAATAAAAAAAATTTAAAAAAATTAAAGCAATATTAAAAAATAAAACAAAAAACAAATTTAAAAAAAAAAAAAAATCCGTTTGCCCGCCCCCCCCGCAGCCGGGCCGGGCGGGGGGCGGCGGCGCCATGTGACGCACGCGGCGCCCCGAGCCCCCCCGGTGCCGGTGCCGGTGCGGGCGGGCCGGGGGGGGCGGCGGCGGCGCGG
>JAXCLP010000072.1:4715210-4735570 GCA_035584035.1 Lepidocolaptes lacrymiger | reverse complement strand
GGGCAGCCTGGGGACTGTGGGGTGTGGGGGAGCACTGGCGGACTCCAGGGGTTGGGGGTGCCGTGGGGCAGTGGGGTGACACAGCGGGGATGTATGGGTTCCTGGAGGGTCGGGGGGTGCAAGGGGGTACAGGGGTGCAGTGGGGGATTTTGGGGTGCAGGTGGGGTTTGGGGTGCAAGAGGGTACAGGGGTGCATAAGGCGATTTTGGGGTGCAGAATGGGGTGCAGAGGGGGTGCCAGCGGGGTTTCGGGTGCGGGGGGATTTTGGGGTGCAGGAAGTGCCCAGGGGGGTGCAGGGGGCGCTCGGGGTGCCGAGGGGGTCCTGGGGGGGTGTCCTGGGGCTCCGCTCCCACCTGCGCTGCGGCCGCGGCCCCTCCGGGCAGGAAGAGGGGGAGGGGAGGGGCGGCCCCTCCCCCCGGGGCGGCACCGGGACCGGCCCCTCCCCCCGGGCGGGCTCCCGGACCCCCCAGTCCCTCCCGGAACACCCCATTCCCCCCCGGTGTCCCCCCATTCCCACTGGTGTCCCCCCACTCCCCCGCCTTGTCCCCCCAATAGCCCCCGTGTGCCCCCCCACTCCCCCCACCCCGTACCTGTCCGGGGTCCCCCGGGGGGGGCGCAGGACCCGCCGCCAGGCGCTGCAGCCGCTGGAGCGCCCGCTCTGCCGAGAGCCGCGCCTCGGGGTCGGGGTCCCAGCAGTCCTCCAGCAGCTCGGGCAGAGCCCCCCCGGACTGTGGGACCCCCCCGTGCGCTCAGAGGGGACCCCCGGCCGAGGGGAGACCCCCACGCCCAGGGGATGCCCCCAGGAGTGACACCCCCGAATGGGGACATCCCCCAAATAGGGACCACCCCCCAGTCAGGGACACCCCTGGCACCCTCAGCATCCTTGGGCACTGCGGAGACCCCCCTGGGTAGGGACCCCTCTGGGAAGGGGCCCCCCACAGACATGGGCCCCCTGAGTCACCCTGCACACCTCTGGGCATGGGTCACCCCCATGGGTCACCCCCACCCACGGGCACCCTCAGCACCCCAAATCACCCTCGGGAACCCTGTCGGGGGCGCCCCGCGGGGTCTGACCTGGGGGGCTCGGTGCCAGGCAGGGGGGATGAGTGGCCGCCGCCTCTCGTCCGCAGCCAAGCGCCGGAGCTGCGCCCCGGTGGGGCTGGAGCCCAGCTCTGCCTCGTATGCCAGCTGAAAGGCTGGCACAGGGGCTCCTGCGGGGCAGGGAGCGGGTCAGCAGGGCTGGGGGTCTGCAGGGAGCAGGGGGAGCCTCCCGGGTGCTCACCGGGGCTGAGGGCCTGGCAGCGGGACAGGATCTCCCAGAGCAGCAGGGCCAGGGCGTAGACATCAGCCTGGCGCAGGGCCCGGCCCCAGGCCCGCAGGTCCAGGCTCTCATCCAGGATCTCAGGTGCCAGGTACCGCTGGGTGCCCGCCTGTGCCCACCAGGGCCATGAGCCGTGTACGTGGGTCTGGGCACAGGGGCACCAGCCCCCCTGCACTGGCACCCACACACCACCCTGCTAGCAGCATCAGGGAGTCCCATCCTGTCACCTTCCCATCCCCATCCCACCTCATCCCATCCCATCCCCTTCACACTCCATCCCATCCCACCCTATTCCATCCCGTCCTAGCTCATCCCATCCCATCCCCTTCTCACTCCACCCCATCCCACCCTATTCCATCCCACCCCACCCCACCCCACCCTGCTGACCTTCCGGATGGACACGCCGTGCCGGGCACTGGTGCCATCCTGGGCCCGAGGTGGCAGCGCCAGCGCCAGCCCGAAGTCCCCGATGGCGCAGGTCCCGTCCTCCCGCACCAGCACGTTCTGGCTGCTCAGGTCCCGGTGCACCACGCTGGGCTTGTACAGCCCTGGTGGGCACAGGGGGGGCGGGGGCGTCAGGGTTTGGGGGACAGAGTGGGGGGACCCCCCGGCAGAGCTTGGGGTGGGGGTGCTGCGCTCACCATCCCGCCAGAGCTCCTGGTGCAGGAAGGCCAAGCCGCGGGCCAGGGACAGTGCCAGGCGCACGCTGCCTGCCCATGTGCCCACGTGCTGCCCCAGGAAGTGGCGCAGGGACCCCTGTGGACACGGGTGGGACACGGGTGGGGACGTGGGGCACCCCCCCTGTGGGTCAGGGCACCCCAGATTCTGGTGTGTGCACGGCAGGGGCCTGACCAGGGTGGGCACCTCCACAGCCCAGGCACACCTGTGCACATCTGTGCACCCCCCCACAGCCTGGGCACACCCCCCCAGCCCGTTCACACCTATGCACGCCCCCAGCAGCCTCTGCCCCGCGCTGTGCCCACCCCGTGCCTTGCACGCTCACCTGCCCTCCCCGGCCCCCCGGCCCCCACTCACGGCCGGGTAGAGCTGCAGGACCAGCATCCCTCCGCGGGCCCCACTCGTGCCCAGCAGCCTCGCCACGTTCTCGTGCTCCATCAGCGGCAGCGCGTGCACGGCGCGCTCCGCCGCGAACCGCCCGCGCGCCCCCGCCGCGAACGCCTTGATGGCCACGGGGCGCTGCCGGAGGGTCCCCCTCCAGACGGCCGAGAACCGCCCCGACTGCAGCACCTGCCGGGCATGGGGGACACACACCCCGCGGGCACTGGGTATCCCCGACCCCCGGCACCCCGACAGTCGGGGGACCCTCATCCCCCCGCCACCCACGGGTGTGCCCGCTGTCGGTGCCCCGAAGCCCGGGCACCCTCAGCCCTTGTGTTTCATCGTGCCACCCTCAGAGGTGCCTCCCCACACTGGTGTCCCACGTGGGTGACCCCTCAGCATCACCTCCTTAAGTCCCCTCCCACCTGGGTGTCCCCCCGCGCGGGTTGCCCCTTGCCCCATGGGTAGCCCCCTGTTGGATGCTGCCCCCTTGGGTACCCCCTGCCCATGAGTGCCCACCCAGATGGGTGCCCCGCACCTGCAGGAAGGTCAGCGCAGGCAGGTCCGGGCTGGGGGGCTCCGGGGGGCCCCCAATTCTCTGGCCCCCCCGGGGTGTCTGCCCCGTGCGGGCCCTTGTCCGTCGCAGCCCTGGATCAAGGACAGGGGGGATAACGGGGGCCTCCCACCCAGGAACCCCCCCAATCAGTAAGTAACACGGGTCCTGGGGACACCGGGGACCCTTGGCCACTCCACCACCCCGGGGACAGGAGGATCCCCATAATCAGGGACTCCTGGGGACACTGGGGACACCCCACTGGGACCCTCCCACCCAGGACACTGAGAGTCCCCCTGTCCCAGGGACAAGGTGACACACTTGGGAACCATCCCCACCCCAGGAGACCCACACCCACATCAGGGATGTGGCATTTGGGGACACCCAGGAGACACAGGGTAGGGGACACCTGTGCCCGAGGGTACCCGCCATGTCCCGGTCCCTACCGAGGATGCCCAGACAGGTGAGGAGGATGAGGAGGAGGGGGCCGGCACACCAGAGCCACAGGGTCCCCGTGGACCCTCCTCGGCCAGGCACTGGGGACAGAGGCCAAGGTGACACAGGGCCCCCACACCTGGTGGGGACCCAGCCAGACAGGTGGGGGACCTTTTCAGAGGATCCCATGGGTTCCTCAGCCCCCCGCGGGTCTCAGCTCCCCTTCATGGACCCCCAAGCCCCCCATGCAGCCCCCCTGTGTCCCAGGTCCCTCCCATGGGTCCCCCCAAGTCCCATATGGGGCCCAGCCCCCCATTTGGGCCTTCATTCCCTGATGGGCCACACATCCCCCCATGGGTCCCCTGAAGCTCTCGGGCTCCCATTGCGGGTCCCCCCAGCCGCCCCTGTTTCCCCAGCCCCACCCTTGAGTGTGCCCAGAACGCCCCCACTCCCAGTGGGTCCCACACGGCCCCCCAGTTCTCCTGCCCATACCTGGGCCCTGGGGGGGCTCCCCCAGCCCCACGGCCGTGCCCATCCCTGTCCCGGTCGCGTTCCCGTTGCAGAGGTGGCCGTGGCACAGGCACACGAGGACGGCACCGCCGGGGGGTCCCGCGGGGCTGGGGATGCAGGTGGGCGAGGGGCAGGCGGCCCCCCCGCCCCCCCAGCAGCCTGGGGACACCATCGCTGTCACCGGGGCACCCCCGGGGGGCTGGAGAGGGGTGGGGGGCACCTCGAGACTGGGATGGGGCAGGGACACAGGTGGGACCCCCCTGTGCGGAACCCTCCCATGCCTGGCGCCCCCCTCCCTGGCACTCCCTTCTCCAGGAACCCCCCGCCCTGTCCCGGGACCCCCGAGCAGCTGCTCCCTCCCAGCGCTGCTGCAGCCACTTCTCAAGGCCAAGGTCAGGCACAGGCTCTCGGGAGGGACCAGCACCCTCCTCCAATCCCTCCCAGGGCAGGATCGGTCCCCGCTCCCTGCCCGGCCCCTTCTGCCCCCCCAGTCTCGACCCTTTTCTCCCCAGGCCCCTTCCGTCCCCCCGAAATCCCCCATGGCAGGACCAAGCCCCTCCATCCTGCCCCCCCAAACCCCGCCGGGGCAGGATCCCCCCCCGCCGCCGAGCCCTGCCCAGCCCGGGGGTCTCACCCTGCACCAGAGCGTGGCTGCGGTTCCAGATGCCGATGCAGCACTGCCCGGGGGGGCAGCGAACAGCGCCGGCCGCCCCCCGGCCCGTGCCCCCCAGCCCGCCCCGCACGCTTGGGTGCTTGTAGGAGATGCAGCTCAGGTTGCGGGGGCCTGGGGGGGACACACACGCAAGGCGAGGGCTGGTGGCTCTCAGAACCCCCCCAAAAAGTCCCATCCCACCCGGGTTTGGGCCCCCCAGCACCCACCTGGGCGCCCCATGGGAGCCTCCGCGGGGCCGGAGCGTGCGGGGGCCGGTGGGAAGCAGAGTGGCCGGGAAGGAGAAGGAGGAGGAGGAGGAGAAGGAGGAGGAAGCTGCTGCCCCCACACCGGGGAGGAGTGAGACAGGGTGTCCTGGGGGGGACGCCAGCACTGGCTCCCCGCCCTGCATCACCTGGCACCCCCCAAAGCACCACCAGCCCCCCAGATCGAGCTCCCTGCCTCAGTGCCTTCTGTCCTCACACCCCACTCGTGCCGTGCCTCAGTTTCCCACTCTGAGACTGCACCCCTGCCCTCCCCCCAAATCGACCCCCCTGCAGACTTCCAGACAACGCCAGCGACTCGTGTTTATTACAAAAGAACTCATCGTTCCCCATTTACAAAGGAGCCCCCCAAAACTAACAATTTTATCTAAGTCTTTTGTACAAAAAAATAGCACTTTGGGACCCAAAAAAACCACCCCAAAAATCAACCTTTTGGGGTTTCATGACATCAACCACCAGATTTGTAAAAACCAACCCCCCTCCCCCCAAAGTAAAATAGAACAGAGATGGGACGAGATCAAACAGGGAGAGAATTATTGCCAGTTTGGGGGGGCCAGACCCCTAGGGTCCCCCTCACTGCATAGAGAACCGGCCCCGGCCCCCCTGGAATTAAGGGGTGACAGTGGATTAAAGCTGGGAGATGGGGGCAGCCTAGGGGATAGCCCCCAACCCCAATAGCCCCACCAAGCCCTTGGGGGGGCAGGAGGGGAGTGGGGGGGCCTTGTCCCCAGCCTGTCACCCCCTTATCAAAGGCACGTTTGTGTGTGTGTCCCCGGGAATAGCTGGGGGGGCTTCTGGGGGAACTGGGGGTGCCACGGCAGGGTTTGGGGGATGCTGGAAGCAGGGAAGGGACTCCGGTGCCACAGAGCCTAAATGGAGATGATTGAGTCCTGCTGCCCCCCCCAGTCTGGGAGCAGGGCTGGTGGTGTCCCCATACCCCCAAACCCTCTGATCTCCCCCTCAAAACAGAGAGGTGCAGCCCAGGCTCAGTGCAGAGCCCACCCCAGGGTCTCCTGGGATCCCCCCAGCTGCATTTCTATGGGAAAGTGAAGCTCCATCAGGGACAACAGGAAACATCACCTGGGAGGGGAGCAGGACACAGGGAACATCACTGGGGGGACACACATGGGGGACACCCCAACACCCCAAGCAGAGCCCAACCCCCAGCAGGGGTCCGGGATCGGGTTTGGCACTTGATCCCCACTGGGCATGGGGGGGCTGGGACGGAGCAGAGTTGGGTTTAGGGGGGTCAGGGACCACCCCCCCACCCAGGGTGGGGGAAATCATCTATTGACAATTAAATTAAGAAAACTCCTTGTTTTCTCCCAATCCTTTGTGGTTTCCAGGGAGGGGAGCTCATAGTGCTTCACAGGGTATTAAAATACAAACGCTTAAAGTTTCCTATATAAAAATATACAAATGCAAAAATAGATATCAAGAGAGAGAGCGCGGGGCGGGGGGGGGGGGGGTCGGGCCCTGCACCCCCACCCTGCAGAGCTTCTGCTGCCTTTGCTTTTTAAAAAAACCCCAAAATAAACCAGCCGTGCTTCACAGTTTGGCCTCGCTGGCTCGGAGGTCCCGGGGGGATCTGGGGGTCTCTGGCTCCTGGGAAGCCTCTGAGTGTGGACAAACTTGGGGAGCAGGGGAGCACGGGGTGCTGGAGGGCCTGGCTGGTTGAATTCCCCTCCAGAGGGTTTCTCAAGGGACTTTGGCACCTCAGCCCCTGCTGCCAGTGCCCACCTGGCAGTCCCAGCTCTGCAGGAGCACCTCTCAGGAAAAGGGGGTGTCCTGGGAGTAGGGTGTCCCCAGGAGTGGGGATATCTCCAGTGTGGGGTGTCCCAGGAGTATGGCAGTGGGGTGGCCACTCTCCACATCCCACGGAGATTGTGGGATATCCCCAGGCAGGGAAAAACAACCTATTTGTAGAAAATGCTCCAGCAGAAGCCCTGAGGGGGGAGGACGTCCCAGGCAGGTGGGATTCATGGCTCCTGGGGGTCCTCTCCTTCTGCACCCCCAAGAGCAAGGGGGTCACACACTGACCCCAACACTATGAATGGGGATGTCCCCAGGCCCCTCCACCACTGTGGGACACCTTCCTGTGAGCTCAGCGCTTTCCTCATCCCTGGAGCCAGGATAATTCCACATCCTGGGGTCATTCCTAGGACCCCCACCCTAATCTCTGCTTCCCCCTCCAGCTCAGTCTGACCTCCTGCTCCGCTCACCCCAAAACTGCTGCTTTGAAAATAGCTGAGATTTCCCCCAGCAGCTCCGTGCAGCCTCCCGGGGGGAAGGCTGGGATCCACATCCCCCATCCCACCCTGTCTGGAATGGGATCAGCCCCCCTGGCCTGTTCCCAGCAGAGGGAGCACGGATATCATCCGGGGCAGGAAGAGGAGGGTGTGGGAGGAAGAACGGAAAGGATCGAGCAGTCCCGACCCTCCCATGGCGGGAAGAGCCAGCATTGGAAACAACAAAAATGTTTTTCCTGAACTGTACCCCATTTCCAACATCCTTTTTTTTAAAGGAGCCACCTCCAGCAGTGCCACAACAAAACCCTCGAGTGCCAACCCATGTCCCTGCAGTGCTTCCCCCTCACTCTGGGCTGAATGAGCTCTGCTGAGGCTCCTTTTCCCCAATTATTATTATTATTAACACCAATGTTGGCTGTAAAAATAAATCAAAGTTTCACCCGAGGAGGCTCCAGCTGCCCCCAGAGTGGGTCCTGGCCAGGCCTCAGCTCCCCTGCCCACGACCTCCCACCAGAGCGACTCCATGTGCTCCAATCCCACGGGACAGGCATCCCAGTGCTCCACTCCCACGGAACAGGGATCCTTGCCAAGAAAACGGCTAGAAAAAACAAAGATCCAAAAAAAACTTCACCAAGGTCCAGTGCCGGCAGGGGAGGGCAGCGGGAGTACAAGGGTGAAAAATACAGCAGGATCTCCCCCAAAAGAATGACAAAGGAATTACAGAATCACCTCAAAGAAAAGTGTCCAACAGCCCAGGAGGGGGGGCCGGGGGATTTTTAGGGATTATGATGTAAAATGGAATACAAGAAGGGAAGGAGAGCTCGGGCACCGTCCGAACCGCCCCGGAGGGACGACCTGCTCCAGGATAAGGCATCAAAGGGACCACGCCATGGTCGCAGCAACATCTCTCTCCTCTCTCAAACGAACACATTTTATATTTTTATATATATAATAATAATATAGAATCTTTTCTCTTTTTTTTTTTTTTTTTGGCTTTTGTTGTTTTTTTTGTGTTGTTTTGTCGGTATTTCTGTTGGTTGTTTTTTTTGCTAAAAGGATCATGTACTTTTACCAAGGCATGAAGGCGCCAACGGCGGCTGCGAGGGCGACGGACCTCGGGCAGGGAGGGAAGGAAGGGAGGGGACAAAAAAAATAATAATAAGGTCAAGCCGAAATTAAAAAATATATATATATAGCTCTGGCCTTCGCGTGTGGTGAGTGGCCCCGGAGGCGGCAGCGATCCCAGTCGAGGAGGTGGGTTAGTGTTGGGTGCCGAGGCCGCGCTCAGAAGCCGTTGCCGCTGATGTTGATGGACTGAAGGTCGGCCACCTGCATGACGTTGATGCCGCTGCTGGCCAGGCGGGCGATGCCCTCGGGGCAAATGGCCTCCATGGCCACCATGTTGGTGGCAATGAGGGTCGAGGGTGTGGCCCCCCCGTTGCCCTCGGCCGAGGCCACCGTGTCCATGGGGACGGCCGAGACGTTCATGGCCACGTTGGTGGCACCTCCCTTCTTGTTCTGGTGGGTCTTGATGTGCTTGGAGAGGTGGTCACTGCGCATGAAGCGTTTGGGGCACTCCGAGCAGGCAAATTTCTTCTCCCCTGGGAAAGGGAGGGAGAGGGCGGTGAGGGAACCCAGGGGGAGAGAGGTGGGATTTTGGGAAAAGGATCCTCCCCCCGAGAGTGGTGGGGCCCCGGACAGGTTCCCTGGGGATGCAGTCTCGGCCCCAAGAGCTAACGGAGTGGTTCACAGATGTAATTTCACAGAATATTGAGTTGGAAGGGCCCCACAAGGGCCATCCAGTCCAAGCCTCGAGGGAATGGCCCACACAGAGACTGAACCCACAACCTTGGTGTTTTAGCACCAGGCTCTAACCTGCTGGGCTCATTTCAGGCTTTGCACAACACTCCCAGGGGTTGGGATTTCGGGATGGGGGCGGGGATCGCTGGGGCTGTCCCGTGCAGAGCCAGGAGTCAGAGCGGGCAGTCCTGGAGATTCCATGACTCCCTGGGGGTGCCAGGAGCCCTGCAGCCCCCCGGCCCTACCTGTGTGCGTGCGCTTGTGCCGCTGCAGCTCGTCGGAGCGGGTGAAGCGCTTCCCGCAGAGCATCCAGGTGCAGATGAAGGGCCTCTCCCCCGTGTGCCACCGCAGGTGCGCCCGCAGGTGCGAGGTCTTCCCGTACACCTTCCCGCAGCCCGGGATGTGGCAGATGTGCTGCTTCTTTTTACCTGGATCCCCAGGGCTCCTGCAAGAAAATACGAGGGGAAGAGTTAGACCCGCCCTTGGAGGGAGAAGCGAGTTCTGCTCCATCCTGCTCTCACCGAGCTGGATCTGAGTGCTCTGAGTGTGCAGGTGACACCGAACTGGGAGTGGGGTGTGGATCTGCTAGGGATAGGAAAGCTGTGCAGAGGGATCAGGACTGGCTGGAGCCATGGGATAACAGGATTCCATTGGGGGTGCCGGATCTGTGGCAGAGCAGCCTCACCTGCCCTCTCCTTCTTTGCAGTAGGGACAGGTACAGGCTTCCCTCCGTGTTTTCCGTCCCTGCTGGGGCTGTCTGTCGGGACTGGTCTCTCCCTCCTCCACAGCTGCGCTCTCGTCCCCCAGCCCGTCCCCGCTCGCACCGTGCAGACCCAGCTGAGTCCCGTGATCTCCTGCAAGAGAATGGGAGGTTCCATGAGAGTTATGGCAGGTTCCTCATCCAGAATTGACAGGCTTTCCCAGGCCTTTTGACAAAGCCAAGAGGGTCTCAGCTTGACCAAGTTGTAGGAATTATTCATGTCGGGGAAACAGCAACAGCCAACACTGCTGAGGGAAACCTGGGATTCTCCAAATCCCACACTATTGGCATCACCCAGATCCTTCAACCCCGGGGGTGTTTCAGGTTCAGAGGCAGTTTTGCCTTCCCAAACATGCCTCCCACTTACACCTGATGCAAGCACCAATCCACAGAACAGATGGGAACCCTCCTGCCAGCCCTCCACCCCAAAGAAAAGCAGGCATAAATAAAGTAGGACAGAAGAGCAGCATCCATCAGTGATGATGCTGTCGGCGGTGCTTGCTGGGTAATTATCATGTCCCCAGAGGTGATGGTGCCTGGACAGAGCTCCATGGAGAAGCCAGGCAGGGACCCACACCCAGGGATGGATCCCCCGGGCTCAGGGAAGGACAAAAACCACCAGGGGTGGATCCTCCTCCTCCCACCCTGTAAGCATAGAATCACAGAATCATTTAGGTTGGAAAAGCCCTTTAAGATCAAGTCCAACCATTAACCCAGCACCACCATGGTCACCAATAACCATGTCCCCAAGTGCCACATCCACACTTCTGAATGCCCCCAGACATGGAGCCTCCACCACTGCCCTGTTCCAAGGCCCAAACACACTTCAGTGAAGAAATTTTTCCTGATATCCAAGCTAAACCTTCCTGGCACAGCTTTAGGCCGTTTTCTCTGGTACTGTCACTTGTTACCTGGGAGAAAATAAGAAACAGGAGCTCCACTCTCCCAAGCAGAGGTAAACAGGGAGGTTTGGCATTAGGGTTGGCTGCTCGACCCTCAAGTCCACAGAGATCCAGATTTCCTGGGAAAAGCCAGTGCTGGGCAAGCCCTTTGCTGTCGAGGACCAAGACAATCAGAGATCAAAGCAGCAAACGAGCAGCGCTGCAACCCAGGGAGCAGAGCCTGACTCGGCTCTGCCCACGTCACAAGGCACAGGCGGACAGGGCACACAGAGCAGCTGGGATGTCATCCAGGATGTCATCACGTGTTTGTGCTCCAGCATCCTGTGTCAAAGCACGTGTAAAATCCAGATATCCCTGCAGAGCGTCCCCTTCAGTCCCCTTGGGTCACTCAAGGCAGGAGGAAACACTCGGCTGAACCCCAGTCTGAGACTAACACCTCAGAGCAGGTCAGCCCTGGGGCTCCAGCCCTCACCCCACAGCCCCAGGATGCACAGGAATATGGTCCCAGGCCAGGCCTGCTTGGCTGATGCCACCACCGGGAGGACAAAATTGTCCCTCTAAAGGTGATAAAATTTTAAACCTCACTCGGAAATCTTGGCTGAGCCCTCCACATTCCCCTGCTCCTTACAAAATTCAGCAAATTTAGGACAAAACCTTTCCAGTCCCCTGCTCCAGCTCCTGGGACGTGTTTACAGTCAAATCCCAGCATGGAGGGAGCCAGGGAGGAGTTTTTAAGCTTTCTAAGCCAACGCCAACAGCTTGTTACAGCCACGGATTAGAGATTTCCCTGCCGACTGGGAAGAGCTGCTGTAAAAAGGAAGGAGAAAACACACGTTCTCTCCCAAAAATACACCGGGGAAGGCGAGAATCCAGCCCTGACGCCTTGGAATGGCTTCAATCCTCAAACATGCAAAAGCCCACGCGGCGTTTTTCAGCCTGTTGGCTCATCAGGCAGAGGGGAACAAACCCAGATCCTCCTGCTGGTAATCTATGGCTGCATCTCATCAAGGTATAAATACAGGACAGTAAAGGAAGGCAGATCCCTGATGTACATGGATCATCCCTCACCAACCAGGAGAGCCCAGATCTCCAGAATACGGCAGGTTCAAAGGAAAGCTTGGCAGAAAGGAACCGGCCAGATAATTCATGGTTATTATCCCCACTAATACACATCACGGCTAAGACTAAAGCTTCTCTGGAGGCTCCCAGGCCCCTACTCCATGCTCAGGTCAGCAAAGCCCTGAAAAAATATATTAATAGAACAAGGAAAGGGGGTTTAATCCTTGGAAAAGCCTGGGGAGGAAAGAGGGACTTTGGGAAGGCAGGAGATGGGAGCTGATACCGACCCTTGAACCTGGCTCTGCTCTGCCAGCATGGAATGACAGACCTCTGAGACCTCCCAGAAACGGGGCAGTTTGCTGGTCTCCCACTAAAAACCCCAAAGCCCGGAGTCTTGGCCTGGGGATTCTCTCCAGACAAGGCATTCCTTGTCTCCTACCTCTGCTCAGAGGAAAAAGCTTCGGTTTGGTCGCTTTATTTAGCAAAGTAACAGGAGGTGAGAAATGCCCAGTGGAGAGGAAAGAGAGGAGCTTTCACATCCACCCCAGCCGACCTTGGGAAAGGGGAAACAAACCCGATGTTCATTTTTAGGGAAGAGCTGGAAATAAAACCCAAAACCAACAAACCAGGGCTTCTTGTGCAAACTCTGCACCACTGGCAGAGGCAGGAGAGGACGAGGTGGGGGAGTTGTCACCACGCACGATGTGGCTTCCAGGCAAAAGAACTTTAAGGCAAAAAGAAAGGGAAGTAAAACCCAGGGACATGCAGCCCTGGGGCTCCCCCAGTAATATTCCCTCACAGCGAACACCAGTCATGGAAAAAACCTCCAAAATCCACATTTTCTAGCTCACAACTCGAATTCTCCCCATTTCACCCCCAGTTTTTGGGGTATCTGCTCACTGCTTTCCTGAGGACACACCAGAGCTGCTCCACACAGAGAAAAGGGCCAAAGTGGGTTTGGAGTGACAGCCCCTTGATTTTTCACTCATCTGATTTGCAAAATGAGTTAATCTGCACTAGGAGCTCCTTCATGTAAATTAGCCAGGGTCTGGCTCAGCAATTCCTCACTCAGGAAATGCAGGGCCAGGCTGCACAAGGATGGGGCAGGTGGGGAGTCTGCAGCTCTTCGAGTAATTGTGCTTTAACTTGGCATTTAACAACTTGAGAAGCCAATGACCTGCTGGACAACTCCTGTAATTGCCAGAGGTTTCTGTTCCTCACAGTAAGTGACACTTAACTTCAGAGAAGGAATAAATAGGGGTGGAGCTGATGGGTCAAGAGTGAAGTGGCTGTGAGGGCGTAGCTGAGCCAGGGAAACACCTTGTCCACTTTGCGACATCCCTGAATCCCCCTGGGCTTACCAAACACATTTGTTGTGCTGCAGACTGACAGACAGAGCTCCTTTGCTTTCTTAGCTCCCATCTGGACTGTCACAAAACTGGGATGAAGCCTCTAGTCCTGCCATAGCCTTCACTGGGGCAAAAGCACCTAGAGCACCCTCACCCCATAACGCAGGCAGGTCCCCCAAAACCACCAGGTGAGGTAAAGAGAGAAGTCCCTGAGTGAGGAGCATGAAATGAAGGCGGAAATGCCTGGCTGAGACAGGGAAGGGCAATTCCCAAGTGGGGGAGCCCCCGAAGGCATCTTCCACCACACCTGAACCTCCGGATGCCTCTCACCCACTGCAGACACGGGCGGATGCTTTTCCGAGCCACAGATCCCGAATTTTTAATCACATCCCTCCACAGAGGAGGAATCTGTGCCTGTATCACTCACTGCATCTAACCCAAGCATCTTGGGATGGGATGGGGAGTCGGCTGAACGGAGCGAGCCTTGCCAAGGTGGGAGCCGACGCTCTGGAAAGGAGCCACATGGGAACTCCCCCAGCCCTGGGAGCCAGGACACAGCTCCTGCACAGGGTGATAAGGACAAGGCTCCGGCAGGGCTGGGGCCAGCACAGATAAAAGGAAGAGACAGATCAGGGCCTGGCAGACGGTCTGGAGCTGGGAGAGGGACCTCTCCTGGGAGCAGTCACGGGGTGGGTGAGCAGCACCCGACCCGTCCAACCGGCACAGCTGCCAACCAGCCCTGAGCCCAGCCCTGGCCTGCAGCAGGAGGAGGAGAAGGGAGGAGGAAGGGGATCAGGGCTGCCGCATGAAACCCCTGGACCCACAGGGATTTTGTGTGGAGCACAACCTCCCCGAGACAAAGCTGCACTGCATTAACATGGGCTCTGTTGGGATCACTCCCTTTTCCCAAGCAAACCCTGGGATCTCTTGGGATTTGTTTCAGTCCTTCTCTAAATGACACAGAGAGAGGTCAGCCAAGGAATCTGGAGGGGATGTAAAGTCCAGCGCAGCTGGAATTTAGAGGAGGAAGTTTCACAATATGATTATTTTCTGACGTGATGTCATGGGCACAATGAAACAAACAACAACGGCACGTCACGGAGAGATCCTGTCAGGGCTTGATTCCCGTTTTCCCCTCCCCTCCACACTCCATGCCATGTAGTTGGCTCATCAAGGCCCTGCTACAAAGCTGCCCTTAAAAACAGAAAACAGGAGACAATCAGGTCTTTGTGGCAGTGCCCCAACACTGGGAAGAGCCCTGGAAGGACAAAGTGGCAGCAGAGAGCCAGGATGTGTATCATGAGCACATTTCCAAGGATTACTTCCCCCAAAAGGTTTTTTTCCTTTCAGGACAGTCCTGATGTCCAACTGCTCAGTTCCCCCCCAGTCTCCATCCAGAGCCCTGGAAGGGACCTCGTCTTGCTCAGGCACCCCTGGGCAGGGGCACATCTCAGGGGCTGCTGCACCCCCCAGACCCACCAGTGCTCTGGGCACCCACCAGTTCCACACACCCCAAGAATCAAACATTCTTCAGTGCTCCCAAAACAAGGGGGTTTAACTCCAGAGCTGAGCATGGAAAATCACAGCAGACGCCTGTTTACCCAGCACATACCTCAGCCAGGTAGGGCTCTGCCAGAGGCAGGGACAGAGCTGTGGGGGCAGAGCCACCAGCATTATAGGGACACAAAACTAAGAGCAGTCTCTCTCCTCCTCCTTACAGTAAAAGGGGAAGAGAAACCCGTGTCACAAAGTCCCTGCCACCCCCGACCTCACGCAGGATGTCCCCCTCCCGAGTGGGCCCGGGGTGACACTGGGGTGACACTGCTCACCTGGCTCAAAGCCCCTCACCTGTGCCCAGCAGACCCCCACAGAACCCACAGCCCCTGTTCCTCACCGGGGCCAGGACTGGTGCCAGCCTGTGTGGGGAGCACTGGTACCAACCCTGGGGCGGGTTTTGGGGCGTTGCCAGCCCAGGAAATCCCCTCCCCGGCTCTGCGGGCGCCCTCCCTCAGAGCAGAGCCGGCTGTAGGGCCTGTTTGCCCACATACCAGCCCCTGACAGGCACAGACCTTCCCATGCCTCCTTCCAGCCCGCTTGAGGAGGAGGAGGAGGAGGAAGCAGCCTCCGAGCCACTCATTAACACAGACACTGAGTTACATCTGCATCTGCTCTGCCTCACACCCAGGAGCAAAAACTCAGAGTTCTAAGGACCTTTTCAGGTGTCATTTTCTGCCAGGGGGAGACCAGCTACAGTTTCCCCTCCCCAGCAAGCCTGGGGTTCATTTTCCATTCACCTCCCCCATGAGAAGAGGAGCATTTTCTGCTACAAAAAACCCTCCCAACTCCTTGCCTCCAGCAGAAAGTTCCAGCACACGTGCGGTGAACTTGCAGCCACCACGAAGGCCTGCATGGAAAACACTTACGGATTTGGACAAGAGGCAGCATTGGTAACAAAAAGCTCTGTCAAACTGCCATCAGAGGGCTTGGATTGAGAAGGACCCACGCTCACAGCCCCTGGTGCAATGGACCCAGTCCCAGGTTCGGGGGGGGCTCAATACACCCTGGAGAGGGCTGGGGGACAAAGGGACCCTCGCCATGTCTGACAGACACGGGTGGAGAAAAACTTCTCCTGCCTGGAGTCAAGCCATGTAAATCCTGTCACTGGATCAGCACCAGGAAACTTGTCCTGGCCACAGCTTTTGCCATGTTATTCCAGCTCCTGGACCATTCCATTGAGCTGGGTCTCCCCAAAAACGCTTGGAACCCTGCCCCAGCTTTTCAAATGTCACGGTGGAGGCATGAGCGTCATGTCCTCGGGGCTGGGGCAGAGCCAGGCTGGGAATTCGTCACCGCAGATCAAGAGCTGAACACGCTGCTGAGCTCAGGAGGAGGAGGGGGAGCAGGAGAAGGAGGAGGAGGCGGTGGCTCCCCAGCGTGAGCGTGTCAGATGGGTGGTCTCTAGAACGTTCCTCCCTGTCCCACCTCCAAGGGCAGAGCCAGGCACGAATACAGGAACTGGGACTCGCCCATGCGTTTCTCCAACGCCTTCAAAACAAGGAACAAGCTCGGCCTTGGCATGAGCAGCCCCAGGCATGGGGATCGGGGAGGGGGGACCACGCAGGGACTCCCCACTGCCCTGCATCTCCGTGGATCAAAGAGGTCATGCGTGTAACACCCTCTCCGGGTGGAAAACCGTGCGTGCCCGACTCCCGTGGGTGTCTCTGCTCAGGGAAATCCAAGGATCAGGCTAATCCCGATGGTGGCCGGGGCTGTAGTAACCCGTGGGTGCCTGTGAGCCAAGCTGCTGTAGCAACAGCCCAAAATAATGCTGCAAAACAACCCCGGGAGAGCGGCCACCGCCTCTCGCGAGAGGGGAGCACGGGTTGGATTGAGCAACATTTTCTGCTGCCTCTCAACTGTGACTAAATCCAGCAATAGCCCTTTTAGCCAGAGCCAGAACAAAAAAAAAAACCAAGGAAAACAGTGGAAAAGCAAGCAGAGAGCCTTCCCAGAACTGATTCCTTCCGAGGAGGGAGCTCATAGCCTCTCGTACTCCAGGCACAGCCCCTCCAAGAGAAGCCAAGCAGCCTCCAGCTCATTCCCCACACCCACATATCCCCCCCTTCCCGGGCTGTGAGATGGTGGGACAGATCCAGAGCTATCTGACCAGGGTGCCCTGTGCCCATGGGACCATCTGAGTCACAATGAGGTCACAGTGTCCTGCAGCAGCACCCAGACACTTAACGAGCCCTTTCTTCCACCCCTGCAAGGAAATTCCCCCCGACTTTGTGACTGTGTTTGTTTTGACAGGGTTTTCAGTTAATCCCGAGCTTTCTATGGCCATGACTCTTTCTGCAGGCTCAGCCGAGATGCTGAGTTGGACTCAGGTCCTCCCCCCAGCCCTGACCCAAGACCCCCTGGATGGTCGTCACGGCAGGACAGTGGCCTCACACAGAACTGCATGTGTCCCCCTTGTCCCCCACCCTCTCCCTCACAGCCATCTCCTCACTTTCATTTCACTCAATCAGCCACCCAAGAGTTAATTAATTAGCCCAGAAACTCCCCCAAAGGAGTTTTACTGTCTTCTGGGGATCAACAGAGCTTTCATACTCCCTCCTGAGGACCAGTCGCCAACTCCATTTGGCACCAACCACCCCCAGCACAGCTCTGGCTGCACTTGGATGGGTGACGGTGCTTTGCCTTCGACTTCCTCTGCCTGGCTACAAAACAGGAACTGAGCCCAAAGCACTCACCGGGGGTGTTGGCAATGGCCAGGGGCAGCCCCTGCAGCTGGTGCACCTGGATCCCGGACGCTCCCAAGGCACTGAGGTTAATAGTCTGGAGGCCCGGCACGGAGGAGAGCTGGGCAGCGTTGACGGTGACGGTGCCGCTGGGGAGGGAGGCGATGGGGGTCAGCGTGGTGCTGGTGCTGCTCGTCTGCCCCAGTGACACTCCCTGCATGGGGGCCAAGGTGATTGTCTGGGCCTGGGGGTTCTGCACCTGCAGGTTCTGGAGCTGGATGGTCTGCCAGCTCACCTGCCCGTTGGGACCCACCGTGGGCGTGCGGATGATGATGGGGCTGGAGTTGGGGACAGCTTGGAGCTGCAGGTTCTGCAGGGTGTCCTGGGAGATGGCTTGAGTAGTAAAGGTCTGGCTGGAGAGCGGGGTGGTCTGGAGGGTCTGGATTGTCTGCCCTCCTTGGACCAGCTGTGGCTGGATTAGGATCTGCTGCTGCTGCTGTGACTGCTGACTCTGATCCCCCTCCTTCTGCTGCCCTGGCTGCAGAGCCACCCCGGACACCGGGCTCTGCAGAGAGTCCGAGGCTGGGACACTGCTGGCCCTCTGGGGCGTCTGTGCCTGCACATTGGTTCCCACCGTCGTGCTGGTGGAGAAATTCATGACCCCCACATTACTGGTGGTGGTGGTGGTGGAGTAGCTGTTGGCATTGGTGAAGAAGGCGCCAGAGCTGGCCTGGGATGAGGGCGTGCTGGCAGAGCTGCTGGTGGCACCCGAGGTGGCTGGCTGGGAGCTGCTGTCTGGGGAGCCCGAACTGCTCAGGGTGCCCGTCTGGGACGTGGGCGCCAGGGTGGCGGCCACACTGTTGACCGGCAGCAAGGTGATGTTGCCGTTCAGGGCCACGGGCACGTTGGCCACATACTGGGTCTGCCCAGAGAGGCTGTTGTTGGCCAGGCCCACGCCCTGGATGGGCACTGCCTGCTGCAGCAGGTTGGGCATGGCGATGAGGTTGCTGCTGCCCGAGCGGCTCGTGATGATCTGCTGGTTGGAGCCGGGGATGATCTGGAGCTGCCCAGAGGCATCCTGCTGCACGTTGACCTGGGCAGGGGTGGTAGTGAACTGCAGCTGCTGCCCGTCAATGGTCTGGAACTGGGGAATCACCTGGTACTGGATGTTCGGGATCACCCCTGGCAGGCCCGTCAGCACCTGCTGGTTCTGCAGCCCCGAGGCTGAGGTGACCACGTACGGCCCCGTGCTCACGGGGCGGCTCTTGGAGGCATCGCCACTGCCATTGCTGCCGTTGCTGCCCGGCTCCTTGGAGCCTGTGGGCGTGCTGGAGCCAGCAGAGATGATCTGCCAGCCGTTGGCCGACTGGGCGATCTGTGCAGCAGCCGCATTCAGGTCCAGCTCCCCACTCCCACCTTGCTGGCCCTGGGAGCTGTTGGAGTTCTCATTGGGAGACTCGATCCGGCTGCAGGTGGCTGCCAACAGGGCCAGCGGGGAAGGCTGTGACTCCTGGGAAGGAGAGGAGGAGTTAAACAGAGGCGGGAGGCGGCACGAGGGGCAGGCCCAAAGTTACAAAAAAAAAAAAAAAGAAAAAAAAAGGGAAACAAAAAAAACTTAAAAGAAAAAGCAGGGAGGAGCGTACTCAGAAAAGATAAACACTCCTTCCTGAGCGAACCCACCCATAGCCGGAAAAATACAACTGCCAGGCACAGGGCTGTCAGGCCAGGACAGCCTGAACCCACAGGGAAAAGCCCTCTGGGAAGGAGGAAAGGGGAGGGAGTCTGCCTGGGAACGGCAAGAGGAGTCGGCTCCTCCACCCCACAGCTGGGAAATCTCCCTGTCGCAGAACAAACTCCTGGGCAGGACGGTCCTTCCCCGGGCACTCCGACCTGGAGAAGGGCCAGCGGGGGCTGTGGTGTTCCTGGGAGCAGGGGAACTGCGTGATTGCGAAGAGAGCCGGGCAGGAGGGGAAGCCCCAGGGGGCGCAGGCTTGGCAGCGTTCACCCTCCTCCTCTTCCTCCCCCGGCGCCACGCTCGGCTGGGCCCAGCAAACACCTCAGCCCGGCCCTGGACTTTGCCACGAGTTCCCCAGGGCGAGCAGGGGCCGATCCTCCCCGCACTCACCTGGGCCTCCCCACCACCGGCGCTGCTGGTGCTGCTGGCATCGCCTTCGCCCTTGTCGGGCTTCACAGCCGACATCTCCTCGGGACTCTCCTGGTCTGCGCGGGAGGGGAGCAGCAGTTAAAGACATTTTGGGGCAGGAGAAAGGGACACGAGGAGCAGGAGGCCCGGGGGCACGTGGCAGCCTGGCTCTGGGGGGCACCATGTGCTCCAGGCACAGCAGTGGAGGGGTTTGGGAAGCGGCGGGAGCTGCCAAACGGGAGCTGGCAGCGGGACAGGGGGGGAGGACCCGGCCCTGCTCCAGGCCCCAGCTCCTCCCCACCCGCTCGAGACACTCCCTGGCTCCTGTCGCGGTCCTCCCCAGGCCTCCCCTTTTCCCTTCCCTCCTGCCCCGGCCCCCGTGGACCCACCCCGGGATTCCCCACCGCGGACCCAGCCCACGGGATCCCCCGGCTGGAACTCCCCCATCCGTGCTCCCCGTGACCCGCCCCTTGCACGGGGGTCCCTTCTCCCTCCAAACCCTTCCTCTCCCTCCGAACCCTTCCTCTCCCACTGATCAGGAGCCTCCTCATCCTGCGCCGCGCCCCCCGCTCCGGTGGTCCCTGCGCCCCCCCCTCGCCGGGGTTCTCAGCAGCCCCAACGCTGCTTTGGGATGGGGTGGGGTGGGGGGGTCGCACCCCCTGAACGCCGCCCGGGGACCCCTCCCGGGCCGATCGCACCTTCCCACGGCCCCCCCGCTCGGGCCCCCCCGCCCCGGCTCCGCATCCGCCCACGCTGGGCGCCTTCTCCGGGAACGGAGGGGGGGAACCCCCCGGTACCTGCGCTCACAGACGCCCCTCCAGCCCCCCCCCCGCCGCCCCCGATCCCCCGGGACTCCCCCCGGTTCCCGCGGCCTCCCCATCGCCCCCCACGCCGCCCCCTCCTCCGCTCCATCGCTGCCCGGCGCGGCCGCCGGTCCCTCCCCCGAGGCTTTTCCCCCTCCCCCGGGTCCCTCCCCCGGCAGGTCCCCCCGGCGCGGCTCGGGCGAAGGCCCGGCCCGGCGGGGCCCGGCCCGGCCCGGCGGGGCG
>JAXCLP010000072.1:4604919-4715110 GCA_035584035.1 Lepidocolaptes lacrymiger | reverse complement strand
CAGTATGCCCAGTAACCCCAGTGCCCCCCTTGGCCCCACCCCAGCCCCCTGGTGGTCGTAGCCCGGCGCGAGTCTCTGCTGCCGCCTGGCGGGGGCGCCAAACGGAGCCGTGTCGCGACAGTGGCACCGACAGTGGCACCGACCCTGTCTCCAACCATGTCCTGTCCTTGACAGTGTCACCAACCCTGCCCTGTCCCCAAGAGGGTCCCCTACAGTGTACCCATCCCTACCCTGTCACCAGCAGTGTCCTGTCCCATCCCCAACAGTGTCCCCAACAATGTTCTATCTTGTCCCCAAACAGCGTCCCCAACCCTGTCTAGTCACTAAGTGTCCCGTATTGTCCCCAGCCTTGTCCCCAATCCTGCCCTGTCCGGTCCCCAACCCTGTTACTGTCCCTTTGCCATCTCTGTTGATGTCCCCAACCCTGTCCGTGTCCCCATCTGTGCTCCTGTCCCATCCCCGTCCCCATCTCACACTGGCCACGTCAGCACAGGGGACACAGGACTGGGACAGAGGAGCCCTCAGCTCTGGACAGGGGGCGGACCAATGTGGGGCAAACTGGGAGGGGGAACAGGGGCACTGGGGTGGGTGAAGGGGGCACTGGGACCAATCTGGGGGGGAACAGGGGCAGTGGGGTGGGTAAAGGGGGTACTTGGGTGGGTGAGGAGGGCACTGGGGTGGGTAGAGGGGGCACTGGGACCAATCTGGGGTGAACGGGGACACTGGAATGAAGAGTGGGAGTGCAGGAGTGCGTAAGGTGAGCACTGGGACCAGTCTGGGGGAAACATGAGCACTGGGGCGAGTCGGGGGGCATCGGGAACAGCCTGGGGTGCCCCCCCAGCCCCGGGCGCCCCCCCGAACGTCCCCCCGGGGCCCCTCCGGCCCCCCCGCAGGTCGCGGCCGCGGAGGAATCAGGGCGACGCCGGGCGACTCCCAGCAATTTTGGGTTGGGAACCGCAGAAATGCAGCGCGGCTCGAGCCAGTGCGGCCCGGCCCGGGGACAGGGACGGGTAGGGGGGGCCGGGGGGTACCAAAGCACCACGGTCCCAGGTAGCTTGGGGGGGACCGTGGGCAACTTGGGGTCGTTTGGGACCCGGGAGGTGGTTCCTGACAGCTTGGGGGGGTCCTAATACATCGTGGGGGTTGTTTTAGGGCTGGGAGGAGTCCCTGGCAGCTTGAGGGGGTCCCAGAACATCCTGGGGGGCTCCCTTGTGGCTTGGGTGGGAGTCACAGGGATTGGGAGGACATGAGGGGGGTCCTCGGCGTCTTAGTGGGGGGACACAGGACATCCTGGCAGCTTGGGGGAGTCCTCTTGGCAACCTGAGAGGGGTCCTTTGACAGCTGGAGAGGGGTCAGGCCCCCAGTGTCGCCCCCGCAGCCGCCACTGCCACCGCTTTGATGTGGCTTCGGCACCGCAGAACAATGGGAGCCACATGGCGGGGGGACCCACGGCGCGGGGGGTCACAGCAGATGGGGAGCAGATTGACAAGGGGGCAGACTTGGGGTCCCTGTGGTGCTGGGGTCCACCCCTGTCCCCCTGGGGTCTGTCTGTCCATCCCGAGGGTCCATCCCTTCCCCACGCGGGTCAGTGCCCGGGTTCCCCCCCACCCTGTCCCCCCATGGCCCGTGCAGTTATTTCCAGGGATAATTCCCAGGATAATTAGAGGGTGGGAGGAAACACCACGGGCGTGGGCATAGCTCAGTCCCCGGGGCCCCCCTACCTCGGCTTCCCTGAGAGTGGGGACCCCCCACCCCACACCGAGCTCTCCCTGGGCCCTTGTCTATTTTGGTCCCACTCTGTCCCCACAGATCCCCCCATATCCCCTTACAGATCCCCCCCAGGTGCTCCTGGTGCCTGTGGGTCCCCCCAGTCTCCCCCACGTCCGCCCTATGATTCCGTGGGTCCCCCCCACTTCCCCCATGGTCCTATGGGGTCCTCCCATTTCCCCCATGACCCCACATGTCCCCCCACGTTCCCCCTGTCCCTCCACACCCAACAGGTCCCCCCAGGCCCTCCATCTCCCGCCATGGGGAGGCTGAACTCGGGGGGCTCGATGGGATGCCGGGGGTCCCCCGGGGGTGGGCGGGCAGCGTGTCTCGGAGCGCTCGGAGCCTGCCGTGGCCCCCCCGCCCCGCGGGGTCCGTGGGCGCTGGCGGCCGGCGCACCCAGCGCGGGGGCTGCGCTATTTCAGGGCTTCTGACCGCAAGGGAAACATCCGGGGGCCGGAGAGGGCGGGCAGGGGGGACAGGGACAGGGGGACACGGGGCCCACCGCCAGGGGGTCACCTGCCAGGGTGGGGGGGGTGGGGGCAGAATGGGGGGGCTTGGGGTCAGCAGGGTGGGGGGACACTGCTGTGGGGCGGGAGTACCACATTCCCAGTGCCTGCTAGTCCCCACTCCCAGTGCCCATTTCCAGTGCCTCCAGTCCCCATTCCCAGTGCTCTCCACTCCTCATGCCCACAGTCCCCATTCTCAGTGCTCTCAGCACTTGCAGTGTCCGTTCCCAGTGCTCCCCAGTCCCAACTCCCAGTACCACCAGACCCCATTCCCAGTACCACCATGCCCATTTCCAGTGCCCTGCGCTCCTGGTGCCCCCCGCGCATACGTGGAAGCGATTCAGAGGGGGGTCCCCTGGCCCTTGGGATGGGGACAGGGACATGTCCGTCCTGCTGAGGTCCCCCCCCGCTCATGTCAGATCCTGAGCCGGGTTGACAAATGGGGGTAAGAGAGTCACACAGGAAAGAAGAGATGGGAAGGAGGGATGGAGAGATGGAGAAAGGAGAGGAGAGATGGAGAGCAGGACAGACAGACAGAGGATGGCGGCTCAGGGGCTGCCGGACGGAGTGAGGCCGAGCCCTGGTGAAGGAGCCCCCCCCCGATCCGTGTCCCCCCGCCCCCGCCAGGACCCTGCGTCCGGCCGGGGTATAAATACCGGGTAATTGCGGGGGCCCGGCGCGGCCGCGGGGCCGTGGGCGGCAGAGCCCGGCGCCGCCCTGTAATCAGCCCCCGCCGCCGCCCCCCCGCCCGGCTTTGAAGGGTCCCGGGGGACACGGGGGGGTCCCCGCCACCCCCAAGCCTTGGGGAGGCGCCCACCCCAATCTGCACCCCCGTCTGGGCACCAGGCGCTGGGGCAGCTCCCGAGCCCCCTGCCCCCGGTGAACCGAACGCTCGCCTGTGGGAGTCAAACTACCCCTCAAAAACTCATGGGGTGGTGACCCCAAAAGTCCATGGGGTGGTGACCCCAAAAGCCCGTGGGGTGTGACCCCAAAAGCCCGTGGGGTGCCCCCCTTGCTGCTGGCTGAGGAAGAGGAGGGATGGAGCGGCCGTCCCAGTTTGCTCCCAGTTTGTGGGCAGTGGAAGCCCCAGCGAGGGGGGGCCCGGGGGGGGCCGTGGTTGTGGCCTTCGGCGGCGCCGGCGGCTCCGGAGCGGAAAGCCCTGAGTCAGGGCTGGGAAAGGGCCCCGCTGGCTCCCGACTGGCCACGGCGGGGGAAAAACAGCGAAAGAGGGAAATCGAACACAAAAAGTGAAAATAAACGGGAGGAAAGGGGAGTAAAAAAGAAAAGGAGGGAAAAGAAAAGGTGTGAGGAGGGAAAGAGTGGTTGGAACAAGCCCTCCATGGGGGGAAACTGAGGCACGGGGGGTTCCCCAGCTCATGTCCCTTTCTCCAGTCCTGCTCCTGGCACGTGTTCCCTGTCCTTGCCGCACTTTGTCCCATCTCTGTCCCCCGCAGCCCTGTCCCCACTGCATCCTCAGCCCATTCCCAACTCCTGGCCCCATTCCTGGTATCTCCAGTCCCAACCTGGGTCCTTCTGATCACCATTCCTGGTCCCCTCCTCTCCCCATGCCTGGTCCATCTCTATCCCATTCCTGGTCCGTCTCTATCCCATTCCCAACCCTGGTCCACCCATCCCCATCCAGGGTCCAGCTCTGTCCCTATCTCTGCTCCATTCCCATCCCTAGTATCTCCAAGTCCGTCCTTGGTCCTGTCCCCATCCCTGCTTGGTTCCCATCCCTGCTCAGTTCTCATCCCTGCTCTGTTCCTGTCCCTGTCCCTTGTCCCCTCCATCTGCATCCCAGACCCTCATCCCCATCCCTGCACCATCCTACTGATACCTTTTGGGGTGCCAAGCCCTGGGGTGCCCCAGCTCCTTTCCTCTTCCCCACACTGGTCACTGTGCCCCAGCCTCCCCTGGCTTTCATCTTCCTTCCTTACCAACTTTTTCTTTCTCTGCTCCTTTCGTTTTTCTTCCATTTATTTCTATAGTTTCCTTTTCCTCTCTTTTCCTTTTCCTCTCTTTTCCTTTTTTCCTCTTCTCTTTTTTCCCTCCCTAACTTCATACCCTATTTCAATCCCCCGTTCTTTTTCCCTCAGACTCTTTCCCTTCTTTTTTTTCCCCCTTTCTCTTCTTTTTCTTCCTCTTTTTCCTTTCCCTTTCCCCTTCCTTTTCCTCTTCCCCCTGCCCCCCTTCCCCCGGTCCCCCGGCCCCCCCCGTCGGGGGGCGGTTCGGGGCCGGGCTCCCGCTCCCGGCCCCGGTCCCGGCCCGGCCCAGCCCCGCCGCAGCGGCACAGCGGGGCGGGCGGCGGCCGCGGTGCTCCCTCCCTCCCTCCCTCCCTGCGCACCGAGCCCCGGCATCCCGGGACACCGGCACTCCGGCACGGCATCCCCGCCGGCGGGACCCACCCCTGGCATCCCTGGACCACGGACCCCGGAGCGCGGTAAGGAGCGCCGGGACCGGGACTCTTTGGGATGCGGGACCACCCTCCCCCGGGAGCGGGATTCTTTGGGATGATGGACACTGTCACCGGGACAGGAACTCCGGGATAGAGGACTGTGGGGTCGGGGATCCCCTCCTGGGGACAGAGAGCCTTCGGGATGGGGGATCGCCCTCCTGGGGACTGAGAGCCTTCGGGATGGGACATCCCCTCCCTGGGGACAGGGACCCTTTGATACAGGATCCGTGGGGTGCAGGACCCACTCCAGGATGGGAGAGACCCTCGGGATACAGGACCCCCGAAAGACAGGGACCTGTGCAGGGTCTGAGCATCCCCTCACAGTCCCTGTGTCAGGGGACACATGTGTCCCCTGACCAGCAAGAGGGGACAGGGACAGAGGGATGGTGCTGAGTGGCACCTTCACCCCAAACTGTGCTTTCACTGGGGACAGATCGCCCCGGGAGCAGGAGGAGCCAGGGTTAGGAGTGTCCCTGAGTTCAGGGGACGGGGGCTGGCAGTAGCGGGGGGTCGGTGGGAACTGAGGCAAGGGCTGGGACAGCACCTGGGGCCAGGGACTGGGGACTGGGGACCAGGGATGGGGTTGGGGCACCCGGGACTGGGGACAAGGGCTGGAGTTTGGGAACAAGAAACTGGGGACTTGGAGGATCAGGAACTGGGGATGAGGGGACAGGGATTGGGGTACTGGAACTGGGGACCAAAAACTAGACACTAGGGATCAGGGATAACAGACTGGGAATTTAGGACTTGGGACCCACCCCGAGCAGGGGCTGGACCCCTCCTAACCCAGGAGGGCACACAGGAAAGGTCAAGGTCCCCGATAGAGCAGGAGCCACCAAGCCACCGGCTGTCACCCCCTGCAGCAGCCACTCCTGCAGGAGTTTGTGCCGTTCTCAGCCCGCAGTTCCCGGGGCTCCTTCCCTGCTCCTAATTTGCCGGCGCAAGCGGAGCTGATTTATGGGAGTTTGACACTATTTTAAGCGTGCGCCTCCGTTTGCCACTCGCCCTGGTTTTAATTACCTCGGCTCTCGCGGCAGGGCAGCGTTCCCGGGGCACAGGCCTGGCCCTTGTTATCCTTGGAAAACCGGGAGCGCGCTTGCGGCCGCGGCTGAGGCCGGTGTAAAAATAGGCGCAAAACCCACGGTAAAAAGGAGAAGGGGGGGGACACCCTAAAAAGAAAGAAAGAGAAAAAAAAGCTGGAAAAGCCACAAAGTGGGTGAAGGGATAAATTAAAAAAATTAAAATAAAGGGAAACCTGGGGGTGATGGGGGTGAGGGGGCTCAGCCCTCGCAGTTGAAAGCCATGACGGGTATAAAAGCAGAGGAAGTCGCCTGGGGAGGGGGGAGGCCACAGAGTAATTTGATTAAAAGGCCATAAAGGCAGAAGGAGCCGAGATTACGGGTGGAGGGACGTGGTCTGGGCAGGGGGCTCAGCCACCAGCACAACCCCCCTATCAGCCCTAGGAAAAGCCGCTGTAAGGGTGATGCTGGGCTGGGGGACACGACATGGGATAGTCTCAGCTCTGTGGGGGGAAACTGAGGCAGAGCAGAGGGGGACCATCGGGGTGGTGGGTGGCACATGGGGCTGGGAGTAGCTGGGAGGTGGGTGCTGTGGGGTGCCCCCCTGCCCTGGGTGTCCTGTGGGGCCTGATACTGGTGCCCCCAGTGCTGGGTGTCCCCTTGCACCACGTGCCCCATTGCACTGGGTGCTCCGCAGCACCCTTGACACCCCCTTCTCCCTCTTCCACAGGCTGCTGAGCACCATGGCCGTGAGCCCCCGCTGACATCGCCCCGTCCAACACCTCGGGGTGCTCCCACTGCCACTCTCCAGCACCTCAGGGTGCTCCCACCGACGCCTCCATGGGTGACTCCTACGCTGCCGCCTTCCCCAGCGCACCGGGGCTGCTCTCGCCCTCCGCCAGCCCCCAGGCCTCCCCTGGCCCCTACGGCCCTGACTATGGCCCCTTCGGCCACCCCTTCCCGGCCCCCTCTGGCGCCCAGGAGGTGCTGGGGGCCCCTGTGGTGGTGACAGCCAAGGGACACCCCCCTGGCGAGTGCCTGCCGGGGGTCTACCCCTCTCTGGAGATGCCGCATCCCTACAGCTCCTGGTACAAGGGCGGCATCGGCGGGGGGCTGCCGGGGGGGTCGGGGCCAGCAGCCCCTTCTTGGTGGGATGTACACCCCAATGGGGGCTGGCTGGGGGGGCCCACGGGCGCCGAGGGGCTGCAGGGCTCGCTGCAGGGCCAGCCCACCCTCAGCCCCCCGCTCCCCACCTACGGCTCCGAGTTCGGGGCTCTGAACCCCCCACCTTACACCAACACCCCTGCCGCGCCCCCCACCCCGAAACCCAACCCGGGTGAGACCCCCAAGGGTCCCCGCGGCGGCTCCTTAGGGGGACGCCCAGCGTGTGATTGTCCCAATTGCCAAGAGCTGGAGCGGCTCGGGGGGCCCGGGGGGTCCCGTCGGAAGCCGGTTCACAGCTGCCACATCCCGGGCTGCGGGAAGGTGTACGGGAAAGCCTCGCACCTGAAGGCTCACCTGCGCTGGCACACGGGCGAGAGGCCCTTCGTCTGCAACTGGCTCTTCTGCGGGAAGCGCTTCACCCGCTCCGACGAGCTGGAGCGGCACGTCCGGACCCACACGCGGGAGAAGAAGTTCACCTGCCTCCTCTGCAGCAAACGCTTCACCCGCAGCGACCACCTCAGCAAGCACCAGAAGACCCACGCGGACCCCGGCCCCCCCAAGCCGTCCCCCGGTGCGGAGCAGCCCCCGCCCGTGTCCCCCCGCCCGCCGCCTGCCTCGCCCGGGAAAGACGCCGGGAGTCCCGAAGCTGGGAGTTTGTTGGAGATTTGAGCCTTTCATCCTCCATCCTCATCCTCCTCCGTGCTGCTGGGGATATTTATTACGGGGTGCTGCCCCCCCACTTCTCCCCAAGTCCCCCTCCCCCAGTTCCTCCCAGCTCCTCGTTAGCCATTATAATTTATGTCTTAAATTATGGGGGGGCTCTCCGAGCACTCTGGGGCTCACTGGGGGGGTGTCAAGGTGAGACCCCTCCTTTCTTTCTCTTCTTCCCCCCCCTCAAACCTTGTTGCCCCCCAAACCCCACTGGCTCCTTGTGCCCCCGCACTCAGGGACAGGGTTTGCTCCTCTCCCCCAGCCTCGTTAGCACACCCAGTTCATCAGTGCTAATGTAACATATCCCCTCTCTTTTTTAGCTGGCTGCCCCCCGCCCCCCAAAAAAAGCAATAAAGGGATTGAGAGTGGAGCCGGGCCCCCCTTCTCCTGCGGCTGTGGGGCTGAGGCCAGGTGGCTTTGTCACAGGGATGGGCTCAGTTTCCTCCTGCAGTTCTGCTCTCTGTGGCCTCAAAGGGAAACCGAGGCATGGGGGGGACATGGCCTTGCTCAGGGTCACTGTGTCCCCCCCTCTCTGGAGGTGGCAGGAGCTGAGTGGGATTGAGGACAAGCTGGCCTGTCACCGTGTCCCTGTGGTTCCCTGTCCCTGTGTCTTCAGGACACTGGGTCCCCATGGTCCCATGTTCCTCTCCCCGTTCCCAGGACCCCATAGTGCCATGTCCCTTGGTCTCATGACCATCTCTCCCACATCCCCACAACCCCATGTCTCTGTCCCCATGGCCATGTGTCACAAGGACCCAATAGCCCATTCCCCCTGGTCCCACATGCCTCGGTCCCCATGTCCCCCAGCCTGTCCCCACATTCCCATCCTCAGGGACACCTCCAAACTGCTTTTGGGGATCCAATGGGACTTCTCCACCTGCCAAGCCTCACCCTGCACATGCGTGTGCCCCAACACCAGGTGTCCACCCTCCCAGGGACATCAACCCATGGCAACACACACGCGTGTGCAGAGGAACATGTGTGTGCACAGCCCCTGCCTGGCCCAGCCTCGTGCCTCAGTTTCCCCACAGGCACGGGGGCCACGTGGCAGTGCCCGGGCACGTGGCACAGCCATGTGTTACCAAAGACACCCGAAGTTTGGGCGCTGTGGGCTGGCGGGGACCCCGCTGCCCTCCCCCCCTCACTGTGCCCTGGGCTCCTGCCAGACCTTTGATGTGCCCAGCCCTGGTTTGGGGCTTTTCCTGAAAAAAAACCCAAAAAACCACGGAAAAAGGCAAAAGGAGGCGGAAATAGCCTCCTGTGCCAGCATGAAGCGGGGAGGAAGCCCTTGGGACCCACTGCCCTGGTGGGGACATGGGGACAGGGATGGCAGCGGGGCCCTGTGCCAGTGTGGCCAGGCCACGGCCACGTGTGCCAGCCCTGGGTGAGTCACAGTGGCCACGACTCTGCAGAGTTGCCAGGACTCGATGTCCCCAGGGAAAGGGGGACACGCTGTCCCCCCACACAGGGTGGGGAAACTGAGGCACAGAGGGATCGGTGGGGTGGCCAGAGCTCAGTGCCACCACACAGAGGGGGACAGAGCCGTCCCCGGGGTGGCTCCTGGGGGGACTTGGGGGGGTGGGTGCCACCTCTCCTTACAGCCCCCCCAAGCGAGCCACCCCCCTTCCACCCCCCGACACAGATTTGCTTTTTTCGGGGCTTTTCTCCCCAAAACCACCAGCCCTGCTGCCTCTCACCGTGGGTGGGCCAGTGCCAAGGAGGGCAACCAGCCACATCCCTGAGCCAAACCCCGGCCCGGAGGCCACCGAGGGCTCGACCGCCCGGAGCCTCCCAAACCACAGAGCCCAACCCCATCCAGCGACCCCCCCAGACCCCACTGGGGACACCCCCCCTTCCCTTCGGCTTTTTTCCTGTCTCGCTGCCCCACCAGGGTGGTTTGGGGGGGTCCGAGGGACCACGCCAGCCCCTGCGGTGGCTCTGATGTCGGCGCCATCCAAATCGTCGTCTCCTATCGAACCCCGCTCGTTCCGTAACGGGTGAGGAATGTGGGGCCCCCCGGCCGCAGCCCCCCCCTCCCCACCCGTGCCTTTATTTAATATCCTGAGAAAATTAAAATAACTCTTGCGGCCGCTAAGGAAAACACGGAGATAAACAGGATAAAAGCGGCAGCCCCGGGAGAGGGGCTGGGAGGGAGGGAGGGATGGAGGGGGGACACGGGCACCCGTCGGGGGAGCCGGGATTGGGGTGGGGGGCGCGGGACACCGAGACCCCCGCAGGACACGGGGACCTCGAGGAGGGTGCGGGACACGGGGGGGCCCCGGGGGTCTCGGTCCCCAACCCGTTCCCGATCCAGATCCCGATCCCAGTCCCAATCCCAATCCCGATCCCGATCCCGACCCCGACCCCGATCCCGATCCCGGTCCTCATCCCCATCCCTATCCCAGTCCCAATCCCGACCCCAACCCCGATCCCAGTCCCGACCCCAACCCCGATCCCGATCCCGATCCCATTCCCGGTCCCGCCAGGAGAGGGACTCCGCCTTTCTTAAAGGAGCAACACCCTCAGGGTGAACCTCCGTCTGCTCAGCCCCCGTTGCAGCCGCAGAGGGCCCGACTCACCGGGGCAGGGGGGTCCGTCGAGGATCGAACGGGTCTCGACTCACCGGGGCAGGGGGGTCCGTGGGAGATCGGACGGGTCTCGCAGCCCCCGCCGTGGTAAATCGCGGGTGGGGGCTCAGAACGTCCCGAGCCGTGGCCCCTTTAATTCCCCCCCCCACTCCCACCCGCGGCCGCGAGGGCGGGAACCGGGAAAGGCCGAGGTGGAACCGACATGGCGGGACCGGGGGGGCCTGAGGGAGCTGAGGGGTCCTGAGGGGTCCTGAGGGGGGTCCTGAGGGGTCCAGGGGGGGCTGAGGGTCCAGGGGGGGCTGCAGCTCTTACCCCCTCACCTCACCTGTCCCAGGCCCGGCCCCGCCATGTGCACCCTGGGGCTGTTCCCGCCGCCGCCGCCCCCCGGCGATGTCACCCTCTACGAGCTCAACAACGCTCTGGTCTGCGGCCGCCTCAGCGAGCAGCTCCCGCTCCCCTTCCAGAGCCAGGTGAGACCCCCAGAGAGCCCCTTCCCCTCCCCAGGGCCAGGTGAGACCCCCAGGGCCAGGCGAGCCCCCCTGGCTCCCAGAGCTGCGCCAGTCTCCCCTCCAGCCTTGGGGGTGACACATTTGTCCCCCTCAGCTGTGGCTGGAGCTCCGGCCGCTCGTGCTGGGGCTGGGCATCCCCTGGATGTTCCCTTGCTCCTTCACGCCTCCTTGTGCCCCTTCTTTTCTCCCCCCCTTCATGCCCTCTGCCCGGCTCAGGGGTGCTCTGGGTGCTGCCCATCACACCCCTGGCTTAGGGGTGGGGGTGGGCTCGGAGCTGCTGTGGGTGCCCACAGGTGCCCGACCTGCCCGTGCTCAGCCTGCCCAAGGAGCCCCTCAAGGCTCACAGCCGGCTGGAGCCCAGTGCCCGCCCGCCCTTCATCCACCACCGCGAGTCCCTGTGGAAGCGCTGCCTCAGCGCCTGGTGAGTCTCCCCCCAGACCCTGGATCTGCCCCCCAGAGTGCCCCCCCAGACCCTGGGTCTGCCCCCCAAAGTGGGCAGGGGGTGCTGAAGAGCTGTCCCCGCTCTGCTGCAGGCGCGATGCCGGGGTCTGCGGGGTGCTCAGGGAGGTGGCCAGCGCCGAGGAGGAGGGTGAGTCGTGGCTGCTGTTGGACACCTCCCAGGATCTCTGGATCTGTGACCCCTTGGTTCTGTTGTGATGCCCCTGCCCGTGCCCACTGTGGTGTGGGTGGGGGCATCTGAGGGTCTTTTGCCCCCCAGGGCTGCATTGGCTGAGGACAGGCTCTAGCCATGCGCTGGCTGTGTGCCGCTGGCTCTCCTCGATCCACGGATCCCTGTTCCCACACCTCTCCGTGAGTCCTTCTGGGGCTGATCCCTGGGGCTGGATGAGGCCAGTTGGAGTGGTGGGTGGTCCCTTCCCCACTGAAACCCTACTGAGATGCTCCTCCCGGTGATGCCCAGCTCCAAATGCTGCTCTTTCCTCCACCAAAGGGAGAATGCTGCCCTAATGCCTTCCCAGCAGCCAAAGTGTTCAAGAGGGGTCAAAATCTGGGTGGGGGGAGAGGAAAAGGAGAGGTGGGCACAGGGGGTCCTTGCTGCCAGCTCCATGTGCTCTCCCCTGCAGCTGACCAGCGAGGACATGATTGCAGCCTTCTCCCAGGCCGTGGACTGGTGAGTCCTGTGCGTCCCAAAACTTCAGTGCCCAGGCTCTGTAAACCCCCCATGGGGCTGGATGAGGGGTGGGGGTACAAGGGGAGGATGGCCCTGTTTCGGTGGGCTTGGCCTCCCCATTAGATACATTGAGGGCAAATACTCTCCTACTGGCTTTGGCTGCCTTGGTTTGTTGTTGACGGTCAGAGAGATGCAAAGCCCCCGATGTGCAGAAATCAGGGATAAAGGAGATCAGAGACTGCAAGATTCCTTCCAGTTCCAACCCCAGACTGTGGTAACCAGCCCCTCAGCAGAGCCCTGTGAATAACTGCCAGGAACAGGGAATTTCTCAAACAAAATGGTCCCGTTCAGCAGCAAAAAGGAAGTTTTATTTCACAGGGATATGTCACTGGGAAATCCCTTTGGCAGCTCAGGGGGCGCTGGGTGCCTAAGAGCCCATCACCTTGGGCTGCCTTGAGCCTCACTCTGCCCTGTCCCTCCCTCCAGGGCCGGATGCCCCATTCGGGCCTTTGCCTGGCACCCCCACACCAACAAGTTTGCTGTGGCGCTTCTGGATGATTCCATTCGGGTCTACAACTCCAACAGGTGGGGCTGGAGCTGCTGCTGTCTCCCAGGATTCGGGGTGCCCTGGTCCTGCTGCTGCACTGTGGCTGGTACAAGCCAGGTGCCCTTAGCCTTTTTGCCCACCTGGGCACTCCTGGGCTCACGTTCAGCCCCTCCCTGGTCCTTTCCCGCCACTCTTCCCCTTGCCTGGAGCATGAGCCTGATTGAAACCTTGGCTTTCCTTTCTCTCCCTGCTCTCTAGCTCTGGGGGCATCCTATGGGTGACTTAGCCTGGGGGCAGTCACAGAGCCTTGGGGGTCCCACAGTCCGGGGGTCCCATAGCCTGGGGGGCACAGGCAGAGCGGTCTCTAGGGTGTCCTTGAGTCTCCTCTCTCCCCCAGGTCTCCCTGCTCCCCCAGGGAATGCCAATCCCTCCTCAGGAGAAGACTGTGCCGGCTGGTCCTGCATCCCCCTCCGCGCTGCCCTGCTCCAGCCCCCTCCCCCAGCTGGGATTTCTGGCCAGCCCAGGCCCCCTCCTGCCCCAGGGCCAGGCTGGGGGCAGCTCTGGCCAATTGCACCAGGTGTGCTCTGGCTCACTCTGGTGTCACCTGGCTGAGAATTCTGTCCCCACCACCCTGGGAACCCTACCCCACTTCCCACTCTGCTTCTCCCCTGCACTGTGGTCAGAGCTGGCAGAGGACACTGGGACACTGCCCACACTCTTGGTCCTACACTTTCCCCTTATCACATGTCCCCCCTCCCTGGCAGTGCCACTGTCCCTTCGCTGAAGCATCGCCTGCAGAGGAACGTGGCCTCCATGGCTTGGAAGCCTCTCTGTGCCTCCATCCTGGCCGTTGCCTGCCAGACCTGTGTCCTCGTGTGGCACCTGGATCCCACCTCGCTCTCCACAAGGTGACAGCCCCCACATCCTCTGCCCTGCCATCATGATCCTGTTTGGGTTGGCTTTGGGATGTCAGGCAGGTGCCTGTCCTGTCAGCCTGTCCCAGCCCTTCCCAGTGGTTTCTCTCTCCCTTCCAGACCATCATCAGGCTGTGCCCAGGTTCTGTCCTACCCAGGGCACAGCCCTGTCACCAGCCTGGCCTGGGCACCCAGCGGGGAGCGGCTGCTCTCGGCATCACCAGTGGACACGGCCATGCTGGTGAGGAGCCCTGAGCTGGCTGTGCCTCCCTGGGGGGATATGGGAACCACAGATACCCCACAGGGTCAGCAGGGGACAGTTGGGCAGAGGGTGGGTCAGGCAGCTCCAGAATTTGAACTGGACCTGAATGCATCACTCTGTTCCCTAATCCACCTCTGTTCCGCACCTCCAAAGCTGTGCTAATGACCCATCAGCGTTCCAGTTCTGGTGTCACCATTGCCCTCCTTGTCCCCTCCTCCAGGTGTGGGATGTGTCCACTGAAAACTGTGTCCAGCTGCAGTGGTTTGGGGGTGGTGGTGTCACCTACTTGGCCTGGTCACCTGATGGCAGCAAGGTGCTGGCAGCCACCCCCTCTGCCGTGTTCCGGTGAGTTCCCTGCCTGCCCAGCTCCCTTCGCAGCCCTGATCCTGATTTTTGTTCCAAAACCAAGTGGATCTGGGTCCTCAATGTCCTCCCATTCTTTCTGTGGGGGCAAAAGGGGAAATGGGTGGGTGACTGGGGTCTGACACTGTGGGCTCCTGAAGCAGCAGAATTGGGGCAGATCCCAGGAATTCACTTTGCTCACTCCAGCCTGTCTCCTGCAGGGTGTGGGAGGCTCAGATGTGGACATGTGAGAGGTGGCCCACGATCAGAGGACGCTGCCAGGTAGGGTGGATTCCTCCCCCATGGAATCATTTAGGCTGGAAAAGCCCTCTGAGCCTCCTTTTCCCCATGCTAAGCCCCCCCATCTGCTCCTCACACAAGTTCTCCAGACCCTTCCCCAGCTCCATTCCCATCTCTGGACACTCTCCAGGCCCTCAGTGTCTGTCTTGTAGCCCCAAACTGACCCCAGGATTTGGGCTGCAGCCTTACCCTGTAGGGTAGATGTCACCTTCAAGGCCCTCGGGGACACGTTGCTGGATTTTAGTAAAAATCCCCCATTCCCAGCTGGCTCCAAGTGATCCTTGGCCAGGGGAGGGGCCATCCAGAAACCCTTGAGCTGGCCCTGGACCCACTGGAGTCTCCCTGCAAACCCTTTGTGTCCCACAGACAGGGTGCTGGAGCCCAGATGGCAGCCGACTGCTCTTCACAGTGCTGGGAGAGTCCGTCATCTACTCCTTGTCCTTCTCCGAGTACCGGGGTGAGTTTGCCCAAGCTGGAGCTTCCCATGGACTGAGTCCAAGTGATCCCTCAGCTTTGGCTGAAGCTGGGTGAGGGAGCTGGGACACACAGAGGGCGTTTTGGGGGTCTCCCAGAGCACAGAATCTCTGGGGTCAGGTTTATCCCCACCCTCATGTTGCCTCAGTCGTGTGGATAAGATGGGTTTGCAGGGAGACTCCAGAGGGTCCAGGGGTTTGGCAGCAGAGGGGCCAGTCCTGGTGTTTGCTGTCTCTTGTCCTCCATCCCAGACATGGGCAGAGGCTGCTGGGATGCCAGCAGATTGCTGTGAGGAATGGATAATTAATGCTCACTTGGAAAATATTCAGTGGGATGGATGGAGTGACCAGGCTGTTCCCTCCAGGGGAAATGCAGGGGCAAGTGGGAGGCTCCAAATCAGCCTCAATCGTGGCAGACCTGTCAGAGACCACCTTTGAGACACTCTACGGGGACGAGAGGTGGGTCTGGCTGTGACACCTGGGGGCAAGGGGGACCCTGCTTCCCTTGGCAGCAGCCCCTCAGGGCTGGGACACTGGGGAGTTGAGGGGATCTGTGCCCCTCATTCTGGGGATGCCCAGGGGGCTGAGGAGGTCTGTCCCCCCTGATGCTGGGGCTGTCTGAGAGGCCAAGGGGCTCCATGCCCCCCAGTTCCGTGGCTTCAGCGCTGCTCCTGCTTTCAGGATCGGAGGAGAGATTCATTCCATGGTGTGGGACCCCACTGGAGAGAGACTCGCAGTGATCATCAGAGGTGAGTCCTGCCTGATCCGGCACCAGGCTTTGCCTGAAAATCCCACATTCAGCAGGGAAAAGGAGCACCAAGGTGCCTGTCCGTGTGTCCCTGACCAAGGGAAAGCCTTCCTGCTCCCCTCCCTCCTGCAGGACATCCCGACTCTCCAGGCAGCCAGGTGGTCATCGCTGTGTTCCGCACCCGCAACAGCCCCGTGTTTGAGCTCCTGCCCTGGTGAGTCGTGGCAGGGTTGCAGGGTTGGGTGGGTTCACTGCAGCAGGTTTGGGTTCACTGAATACCATTAACCCCCCAGGGGTGTGGTGGGGAAGAGCTGCCTGCCCCTCAGTGTCAGACACGGTCCTGTGCTCCTGCTTCAGGCCCTGCCACCGTTTTACCTCCAAATCCTTCGTTTTGGCCATATTGTCCATAATCCACTCAAACCCCTTGGCTTTGGGTTGTCCTTGCCCAGTGCATTTCGTGAGTTCCCAAATGTCTCCACTTTCCTGTGGCTGGCCCTGGGAGCACGGTGTTTTCAGGGAGTACCCATGGCTGTGCTGTAACCGTGGCTTCTCCCGTGTCCCATAGCGGGTTCGTGCGGGGTGAGCACAGTGCCTGGCCCCAGATCATCGCCTTCCACCCCTGCTTCCCACAAGGAGCCCTCCTGACTGTGGTAAGTCACTGCCCCCTTGGTGCTGGGGGCTTCCACTGCTGTCCCTGAGGGAGACCAGTGGCTGGTCTGAGAGGGCATGGGAAGCTGTCTGGGATCTTGAACTCTCATCCCGTTCTGTGTCCTCTTCCCCTGCAGTGCTGGTCCTCAGGGAAGATCAGCCACATCCCCTTCTTCTTCGTCAGCGCCCACTTGCCCCATGGCAGCCCCCACCGCAGCCCCATCCCTGTTGTGCCTAGTGTGAGGGAGCAGCCCCTCTTCTCAGAGCTGTGACCAGAGCCTGGGGCCTTTGCAGTTTCTCTTCCTCCCTGTGCAGCCTCATCTTCCTCCCAGGGCTCCTGGTGTGGCTGCAGGTGCATTCAACAGCCGGGGGGGCAGAGGGGGCCTCATGGAGTCTTTCAGCGCCGATTAAAGGTGACTTTCCCATCTCTTCTCTTTCCTTGCCCTGAAGGGGCTGAAAGTTTTTGGCAGCGTGAGTTCTGGAAGTTTCATGGGTCTGTGGGTGCTCCAGAGCTGCTTTTGGGGGTCAGAAAGAACTCAGAGTGAACTTAAAGAACTTCCCTGTGCTGAAACCTGTCGGTGTGAGCCCGTGGGTCAGGGCTCCTGTTTTGGGGTTAAAGAGCCCCATTTTGGGGACAGGTGAGGGCAGGGGAGGCTGAGGGGTCCTTGGCTGCACATGCAGCCCCCAGGCTTTGCCTTGTGGGTGGGTAGAGCCCTCCAAAGTTAACTGAAAACCTGTGGGTCCATAAAACCCAAATGTGAACCCAGTTGAGGCTGTGAGCAGGGCTGGAGGCCCCAGGATGCTCATGCCATCCCATGTGAGCCCAACCCCCAGCAGCAAAGGAGGGGGGAGCAGATGGACCCCCCTGCCCAGAGAAGGAATTAATGGGGAAGGGCAGTGTGGTTAAGTCCTGGGATTACATATGGTTAATCCCTGGGATTACGCTGCAATAACAGGGATAATGGAGAGTGCAGGGTCCCTGCTCATCCCCACACCCAAACACCCCCCAGACCCCAAAAATGCTCCCCAAGGTCAAGCCCCAAGGTGGGACTGGGAGCCCCCACCACTCCATCCCAGCAGCATCTGGCCCCTCTATGGGGCTGCACAGGCAGGAAGACCCAGGGGGTAAATTGGGGTATGAACCCACCGCAGCTGCTGGGGCAGGTCTGGGGGGCCTTCACCCCCTGGGACTGCCCGGTTTGCTCCTGGTGCTGCCTCCGAGGAAGGTGCTGAGTGGCTCCTCCTCCTGTTCCCGGTGCCCAGGGGGGGCACAGGGCAGTGCCCGCAGGTATTCCAGGTGCAGCTGCGTCTCCGCTCGGCTTCTCCGCACAAACCGGCCCACATAGACCAGGACGGCCCCCAGCCACCCCCCCATGGCCACCAGCACCACCACATCGGGTGCCCGCGCTCCCCCAGCCCCCTCCAGCGTCTCGTTGTGGCTGCTGGGGAGGGGCAGCGCCCGGGAGGTCCCCCCTGGGCACCGGCAGCCCCCCGGGTGCCCAGGCAGCCCCAGTGCCAGCAGGAGCAGCCAAGCTGCCTGCATTGCCCTGCGAAGGAGGCTGGGTGGCAAGGGAGGGGGGGCTCTGTGGCCCTCCCCAGCCCCTGCGTGCTGCTGACATGCGGGATTGGGGCGGGCCATGGCTGCACGGACTCCGAGTGACACCCAGTGCCACACACGGCCCTGTCCATGTCCCCGGGACACCCCCACTGCCTCAACAGTGCATCCACTGGGCACACACTGGTTTTTACTGGTGCTGGAAACCCCTTGGAACAGGGATATAGCAGGAACGGGAACAGAATCCAGAGAAATAGAACCGGCAAGTCTCTGACTGGGCTGATGCCCATCCAATGCTGCAGGGTGAGCACACTGACACCCCGGGGTGGGGCTGGCCCCCAGCAGGACAGCAGGTCCTTCAAAGCATCTCATTGCAATCCTGTTACAGGAACAGTCCCAGCCATCCCTGGAACCCCCCCCACTGGGGCAGGGGGGTCCCTTTTGGGGTGACCATGATGGGAGGGGGCTCACCCACTCTGTGTGCCCCCCCCATGCTGCAGTGCCCACCGTGCCATCTCCAGAGCCCCATCCCGGGTCTGGTTCCCTCCAATGAAGCCGCTGGCGTGGACAAAGACGCAGCCAGGAATGCCGGAGAGCTGGGACAGGGCCTCGTCCCGGAGCCCCCGCCATGCCTCGGGCAGGGGGAGCCTGGGGGAGACAGGGGGACAGCAGGTGACAACCTGCACCATCCCTGGGGTGGCGGTGGCACAGGGGGCAGAGTGAAGGTGCAGAGCTGTCTATGGGAATGCAGGGATTCAGAGTGGGGGTATAGGGGAGCAGAGTGTGGGTGCACAGCACGAGGGGAGGGGTCTCACCTGCTCTGGAAGGTGTGGGGTCCCGTGGGGACGCTCTGAACCCGCCACTGCCCGCCCCGGTCCGGGAACAGCACGAACTGAAGTGGCTTGGGCAGAGCCAGCTCCTGCTCCAGCTGGAAAAGGTGCTCCTTCCAGGGGCAGCCACCCTGGGGCAGCTCCAGCACCTGCCCACTCGAGTCCACCTGGGAGGGGGGACACAATGGGCACTCGAATAGCCCAGGGGCTCAGCTTCACACCCCTGGGGCTCAGAGACCCCCCCCCACCATGTGTAGGGGGGACGTGGTACAAAGAAGGGTGGGCAGAGTGGGGGTGAACAGCCCTGTGTGAGGGTATGGGGTGGGCAGAATGGGGGTGCAAAGCTGTGTGTGGGGGCAGAGTGGGAGCTGCATGGCCATGCAGGGAGGTTTATACTGAGGTGATTTGGTCTCCCCACACCCCAGTGCTCCCCCCGGACTTTCAGGCCCCCCTGTCTGGTTGGTGGTACCTCAAAGCGGTGCCGCACGGCCTCTTCCACCAGTGCCCGCGCCGGCAGCCAGGCCCGGTGGTAGAAGTCGAGCCGGTCCATGAATTCACTCCCCACGAGCTCCATTGCCCGCCTGAACCCCGCCTGGGGACACAGAGGGGGGTTAGGGCTGTCCCCAAGCTGGGTGTCCCCGAGGGGCTGCGGGGCCCGTACCCACCTCAGTGTCCTGGTCGGGGTCGTTCCAGCGGGGGTTCAGGTGCCCCACGCGGGCACTCAGGGTGGTGGTGAGGGCATAGCGGGGCTCCCCCTCTGCCTGTGCAATCCCATTGTCGATAGCATCGATCTCCTCCACAAAGTTCTCGTAGAGCTGGGGGGTGACAGTGAGGAGACAGCAGGGGCTCAGTGGGGACAACTGGGGGGAAATGGGGGGCAAGGCAGGAGGGGAAATGGGGGCAGCACAGCAGGGGCCAGCCCGTCCACACACCAGTTGGTGCCACAAACTGGTCTCCTTCCCGGACTGCTCCCCTCTGAGCGCTCCCGTGTGGGGTGACCCTCCCAAGGGGAAGCCCTGGGGCACTGGAGGGGTCAGAGCCCCCGGGGTGCCCCGTACCTTATCGTAGAGCGCCGTCACCACGGGGCCGTCCTCCGGCTGCCCCAGCAGCCCCGCCAGGATCCGGGAGCCGAAGTGACAATAGACCAGCCCGGCGCTGCTCAGCTTCGTGGTCCAGCGCTTGTCGGGCCGGAGGCTCCTCATGGACTCCGAGAAGGACCTGCAGGGCCCGGGCTCAGCCTCGGGGGCCGCCGGGGCCGCCGCCGGGCGCGGTGGGGACGGGGCTCTCACCTCTGGTGGTGGTCGTAGCGGTGCCGCGCGGGGTCGTACTCGCCCCCCACGTCCACGACCACGTCGCACTGGGCCAGGCGCTGCGGGTCCCGTGTCCGCACCACCTCCGCGTCCTGCCGGGGGACACCGAGCCTGAGCGGCCCCGGGAGCGGCAGGGGGGCCCGGCCGGGCCGGGGCTGAGGAGCGGCGCTGGGTGGGTGCCCAGGGCGCCCCGCGGGGCCGGGAACTCAGCGGTGCGCCCGGAGGGGCCCGCAAGGAGCGGCCCGGGTCCGTACCCGGTAGCGGGGCAGGAGCCGCAGCAGGAAACACGCGAGCGCCTCGTCGCAGTGGAAGGTGCCGTCGTGGGTGCCGATGCGCGGGGCGGGCTCGGGGCGCGGCCGCTTCTGCCCCGACCCGGCGGAGCCGCCGCTGCCGGTCCCGGTGCCGGTGCCGGTGCCCGCCATGCCGGCCATGAGGCGCGCGGCGCGTGCGCAGCTGCGCATGGCGGAGGCGACGCCCCGCCCCCTCCCGCAGACCCCACCCCTTCCATCAGGCCCCGCCCCGAGCTCTTCCCGCGCACGCGCAGTTTGTACCGCCCCTCGCACCGCCCACCAGGGGCGGGGCCAAAGGCGGGGCTGGGGGAGCGAGCGCCCCCTGGCGGCCGAAAAGAGGGACACACGGACAGGGACACACGGACAGGGACACACGGACTCAGGGGGACACTCGCAGGGACACACGGACACCTCCGCCAGGACACACACCCCCAGCCCTGCAGCCCTTGTGGGGACGGACGGACAGGCGGGGACAGACGGACCCGCACCCCCCACACCACTCGGGGCTGAGCTGGTTTGCCCAAGCAGGAGTTTATTGGTCAGGACCCCTCCGGACACCGCGCACGGCCCGGGGGGCTGGGACGCCTCTGCCCGGAGCCCCCCGATCCCCCTCCCCGCAGTTTGCTCCACAGCCCGGGTGGGGACAGTGGCACGAGGCTGCAGGACACGCCAACACGTGGTCACCTTCACATCCCGGGGGTGGTTCCCCCACCCTCGAGGTCGTTCCCCCCTCCCAGGGGTTGTCACCCCATCACACAGCAGGGGAAAGTCACCCAGAGATACCCCTGCCCCCCACTCCAGGCAGTGCTGAGTGCAAATGCAATTCATGTGGCTCTTTCCTTTGGGGGCTGAGCACAAATTTCCTCTCTCGGGGCTCGCTCAGCCCCCTCTGGCCCATCCCAGTCCTACAGCAGTACGTGGGATGTGCCTGAGCCGGTCACCTGTGGGGTCACCCCCCGACCCAGGGGCCCCTCCTGGCTGGGACTCAGCGTGTTCAATCCCACTGGCACCTCCTTTTGGAAGTGGGGAGGGAGCGAGTGCTGCGGGATTTAGGGAGGGAGCAGAGGATGCTCAGCAGTGCCCCAAGTCCATCTCCTGGGGCAAAACCAGCCCAGCACTTCTCCTTCCCAACAGCCCCACTGTCCAGGTCAAAACAAGAAGGGATTTGAGGCAGCTCAGCCTCAAGATCTCCACGAAGGGATAAATCAGCTCACACGGAGGGCAGGGAAGTGGGAAAGCTGCTCCTGGGGGAGAGCACACAGAGCTGGGTCTGTCACTGCGAACCTGCCCCGCCACGGAGGGCAAACAAAGCAGGACTTCCCGCAGCGCAAAACCAAACCCAGGGGACAAAACTCCTGTGTTTCTGGGGCCGGCTCGGGCAAACCCCGGCGGGACGTGCCCCTTCCCTCCGTGGGCGCTCAGCCCCAGGGCCCCGGTCAGGAGATCTCGTTGCCGAAGACCTCGAGCACGAGCGGCGTGAGCTGCATGCTGTGCTCGGGCTGGAAGGACAAGCAGCGGTACTGCCGAGAGTGCTCCTCGTTGAGGCTCCGCAGGTCCGCCAGCTTCTGGATCATCTTGGCGTAGAGCAGGCGGCTCCCGGGCGGGGGGTGCCGGCAGCGGATGTAGCTCTGCAGGATCTCCGAGAGCCGGTCCTGCAGCGACTCCACCAGCGACGTGTCCTGCACGCCCGGCCGGTCTGCGGAACACCGGGGAGCACGGGGGGTGCTGAGATGGAAGGGACCCGCAGCCCTGCACAGGACCCTCCCCAGGAGTCACCCCCTGTGCCCCAGAGCATCATCCAAACCCTCCTGCAGCTCTGGCAGCCTTGGGGCTGTGCCCACTGCCCTGGGGAGCCTGGGCAGTGCCCACCACCCTCTGGGGGAAGAACTTTTCCCTGAGATCCACCCTGACCCTGCCCTGACCCAACTCCAGCCCTTCCCTGGGTGCCATCCGTGTCCCCAAAGAGCAGAGGGCAGTGCCTGCCCCTCCTCTGCCCCTCCAATGAGGTCTCCCCTCAGTCTCCTTTTCTCCAGCTGAACACACCAAGTGCCCTCAGCCACTCCTCCCACAACTTCCCCTCAAGACCCTTCCCCATCTTTGTTGCCCTCCTTTGGACATTCTAACATCTTAATACCTTTCCTATATTCTGGTGCCCAAAACTGCCCCAATATTGCAGGTCATTCCCCCCCTTTTCCTGAGGACACACCAAACCCTGGCAGGCCTGTGGTCCTACCTGGGGACAGGATGCAGATGGCCATGAGGAGCACGTGCTCTTCCTCATGAAGATTCAGCTTCTTCAAGCCAACTTGGAATTTCACGAGCGGCTCGAGCAGGTCCATGCTGTGGCCAGCTGGGAAGAGAAGGGACCTTTAGCACAGCTGGCTCTGGAAGAGGATCTCCCACAGAGCTCAGCAGCTCATCCTGCACAGCAGGGATGGAGCAAAATGACTTTTGATACAGCCCAAAGCATGTTGCATTTAATTGCACTTTTTCCCAACAGTTTCCCTAAAGCAGGAGATTACAGAGCAGATTTTGTCCTTGTAATCCATAAAGACAATTAATCTGCAAACATTTTGCCTCCTTCTCCTCACTTCCACAAGCCCCAGGTTACTCTGAGGTTTTCCAAGTGCAGGGAGAGATTTAAGGTCCCATTCTATCACATGCCCTGTTCCCTATGTTGGCCCCCAAATCCTCAAGTGGAAGAGGTTCAGGGCAGGATCCAGCACCTTTCCAAGCAGAAGGGCTTGCTGGATGCAGAAGGAATGGCTTTCCAGAGAAAAATGCATGGGATTTCTGCACCTGAATTTAAGGCTGGGGTAAGATTCCTCAGCAGGAGAGGGTCTGGCAACTTTACCTTGGGTGACATCGCTGACCCTGTACTTGAAGTCGTTGCTGCCACAGGTCCAGCTCATGTCCTCGAGGGTGAAGGACTGGTTGGAGCGCAGCATAATCACCTCGATGGCACTGGACTTCAGCAGGACAATCTGGTCCTCTGCTGACAGGTCCCTGCATGGGGGGGAGGAGGCTGAAGTGAGACTTGTTCGTGAGCAGAGGAGCAGAAACTCCTGCTCCATGAGGGTCCCATCTGTCACCCCATCCCTTAGAGGGGCAGCCCAGCCATTCCCTCCCCATGGTTCCTGTGTCAGGTATTTCTGCAGGTGCATTTACTGATGCCCTGGGCACCAGCCTGGAGTGAAACAGGTCCTGAGGTCCTTCACAAACCCCTCAGGTGGCCTTGAGTGTTGCAGCAGCTCAAGTGGTTTCACTGACAGAGTTTGGGTGATGAATTTTCCAGAGTTTGGAAAGAGAAGAGAGGAGAACCCCAGGAAGGAGGAGAGACAGAAAACATCAAAGGAGGAACAGACCTGGGAAGGGAACAGAGCCAAGGGACAGCTGTGAAAGTGAAACAGAGAACATGATCTGGCTGTGAAGGGTAGGACAGGGTTCCCAAGAGTGGATCTGGGAGCAAACGTCTCACCTGAATCCTGGGATCATTTTGGCAAAGCCGATCACCTTCTGTATGCTGTAGCTGACCAGGTCAGCCAGGTGTGGGAGCATGGAGAGCTGGGAGAACTCGATGTTCATGGAGGAGCTCTCGTCGTTCTCCTCAGAGAGGACCAGGCTGGAAAACATCTGGGGCTCCACGGACTCTGGAGAGAGGGAGACCCTCAGAGCGTGACGCTCCAACACCCCAGGGAAGGTTTTGCAGCTAAATGAGCCCCCACAGGAGGTAAAACAAGGGTCTGAAGGGCCAGATTTCAGTAAAGCTACTGCATTTCTGCCCCTGTCACCTCCAGAGAGGTGAGTGTGGTACCTGGGAACGAGCTGAAGGCGTCAGAGCCAAAGAGATCAGTGGAATCCTCCTCTGACAGGTCCTGGGTGATGATAGAGGAGGACTTTGTTGCCCCTCTGTTGTTGGGGTGGTTTCTCACTGGGGGCTGGAAGAGAAGCACAGAGCATGAGGAGCGGGGCTGGGAGGGAAAGGTGTGCCAGTTGTTCACTCGCTGCCAAGAGCAGCGAGGACTTTGCAGCTGGATTTTTAACTGCTCTGTGACAAGAGCTGTGGGATGAGAGGGATCGGGAGCCTCTGGGTACCCGGAACTTGGTGAAGTCAGCGTAGGTGGGGTCGTAGGTTTTGCGATGGGCCTCGAGGAGGATGTCAATGACCTTCTGCTGCTCCTCCGAGAGTTTGGGCTTCAGGCTCTCCTTGAGCGCTTCCTCCTCCTTGCGCTTCAGGATCATCTCGCGCTTCCTCTGCACCTCCTCGTCCGTCAGGATGACTGTGGGGCAGGGGAGGTGTCAGAAACAGGGACTGAAACAAGCTCAGGCTGCAGCAGAGCACCCCATCACCTGGATAGTCAGCTACTAAACCTGCAACAACCCCTGCAATTTGTCCTCCTCTCACCTGGGCTGCTGGGTCACAGCGCCCTGCTGTGCCCGGCACTTTATGGTGCTTTTAGGCAAAGTCTGGGTGCAATAAGGCCATGTCAGCACTGCCACATGCCTGCTCTGCTCCCCTGCTGTTTGCTCTGTGCTTTCAGGTGACAGAAATCCTGGCCCTGCCAGACTCAGGTCAGGGGGTTCACCCAGCCCTGGTGCCCAACACAGCTCTACTCAGTCCCAGCTGCCACCCTGGCTATCCAGCAGCACTTCTGCAGCACCCCCAGGAGAGTTCTAACCCTATGTTTAAGCTAAGGGCACATGTAAACACCCCCCACTCTCAGGGTGGGTATTTATGGCTTGTATTAGGAGTGATGGCCCTTGGCAGGGGCCAAGAGTTGGACTCCAAGGTGATACACGAGGCTTTACCCATTCCTTTAGGGAAGAGGAGTGACCACAGACAGCCTGGGCTCAAATCTTAACTTTATAAAAAAGACCTTGAAGACCTGCAAGGCCTCAGAGGGCTGAAAGAAAAGCAAAGCACGAGGGAGCTGCACAGATCTCTTGGGTTCAACCTCCGTCCCCATACCAGAGTCACCCACTGCCGACAGCTCCTGGTAACACATCCACCTAAAAATAGCAATTGCCCTTCCTCAGGCTGTTATTAGCCCTTGCACCAGGCATTTCAGAAAACCCCAAGCATGTTATCTGATGCCAAGGTGGCTCAGCCTGCCCTGGATGCAGGGATTTGACTCTGGGCAAGTTGAGGTGGAATTTGGGCTGAGGCAAGGAACTGTTTGCCATCCCTGCTCCTTTAGCCAACGGCGTTTTTCCAATCCATTTTCAAACTTGCACAATCTCAGAGGGCACTGGAAGGTCTCAGAGTGATGAGAATGACTGGAGCTGAAAGGTCACCTCCACCACGGGCAGGTTATGGCAGCTCACAGGAGGACGGATGTTGCCCATCACATGCCTTGAGTTGGAGTTCAGGACTGGGACGCAGCTCAACCCTGCACTGGGATCCCAGCTCCTTCCCAAACGCTGAGCCAGAGCCTTCCAGCCACAGACTCCTGGCACAGCTGGCGCCGTGGCTGAGCCTCTGTGGGCTGCTCTGACCCCAAAGCCGCGTGGAGGCTGAGATAACATCTGCCCACCACGTCCAGCCAGACACTGGCCCTCTCTGGAGACACCACAAGACAGCAGAGAAAAAACACCAGGCTTACGGGGCATGAGGATTCAGGGATACAGCTGATGGGGTGGGGACTCAGCTCTGCTCTCACGGCCAAAACCAGGGGCTTGGAAGTGCTGGAGGACAGGGGGGAGCAGCACAAAGGCTGACTCACTCCAGCAACCAGGAAAGAGCAGCGAAATATAAAGGAAAAAGGAAGTTTAGGAAACATCTGGGAGTCCCAGAGCCTGGCAGCAGCTCCTGGGCTGGGGAATGACACATGCCACATTTAGAGCAGCAGGGATATTTTGGCTTTGAGTGCCACCACCTCTTTGGGAAGTGGAGGCGAGCAGGAAACCCTACAAAACCATAACCCTTCCTGCTCCCCTGAGCGTCCCTGTTCCCCTCCTGACCACCCAGGGAAATTCCCCTCTTTCCACACGATCTGCCAATTTCTGCTCCTCTCCCTGGCTCTGAGATGATGGTTTGGTTCTGTTTTGTTCTCCTCTCCCTTGGGGATTTTCAGCCCTGAGATCATAAATTAAAACTCACAGGGAGGGTGCTGAGCATCAGCTGCTTCTGACTCCAACCAGATCCCAGCAAGGCTTTTCCTTAGGAAAGGGGTAAGAAGATCCACAGGGTGCTGACCCCAGGCAAACTATAGACAAGGAGGGGGACTGACTGGCACTGCCCTCCCTGATGTCTGGGGATCTCTCTGCAGAGGGACAAACAGCCCAGGACACAGCTGGGGACCCTCCCAAGGAGAGTCACTGATTTCCAGCTGAGTGGCACCACAAGCACCAAACCCATTCCTGAGGGGCCATGAGGTGTTGGGGAGAGGACAACATCAATGCCAGGAGCCCTCTGCTCCCCAGGGAGCCTGTGGTTCCCTCCAGCTGCTCCATTTGAGGTGGATAATTGTTCTTCCTGCTTTACACCACCTTTAGTCCATGTCAGGCAGATGACCTGAGCCTCCTGCCCATCACCCCAGCGTCTGGTCCACAGGGCTGGTTGCACCCAAACTGGGACTGTGGGCCAGGGGAGGGACCCTCAGCATGGCCACGCTGCTGCAGGACTTGTCCTGCATGCTTTGGGCTGAAGGGGATGTCTGAAAGCATCCACATCATCCCCACAGCCCACACCCTGGAGATGGAGAAGGGTTTGCCTGTGCCAGACCCCAAATTAACACAGGCACGAGGCCTGCCAGGGTCTGCCTTCCTCCTCCTCCTCCTCTTTTTGCCCATCTCACAGTCAGATCCCACGGGCAGCAGAGTCCAGCTGGCCCAGCCTCACCCACGAGGCTCCTCCTCACTCAACACCAGCCTGGACGACACAACACAAACAACAGCCTTGTGGAAGACACAAACCCCCTCAAAAGCTTCAACCTAATTCAGCCTAAAAATAACTGCAGTCTCTCATTCCTCCCCATTTACCCAGCACCAAAGTCCACGGGAGGCTATTTATAGTCCCTTGGGGTTGGTTTTGGTTAATCCAGTAACAGTTTGCTAACAGAGCCACTTACACTTTAACTCCTCTGGAGAACATGCCCATCCCCAGGATCCAGAGCAAACAGCTCAGCATCGCTGCCCAGGAACTTCCCAGCCTGCCCTGGGTAATTAGTGCAAGCCAACACATCTCCCTCGTTAGCAGCAGCAGCACCAAATGAGCCCAAACTGAGCCCAAAATGAGCCGTGTGACCGGCAGCCACGGGTCCCTCAGATTCCCCAAACCACAGGCACAGATGGGGCCCTGTGTGGTTTTTAATCCCTCCAGTTTAAAAGAATGAGATCTGGGGATTTTCTGCCCATCAGGGATCTTCAGAATCACTGAAAATTTATGTGCTTTTTTCCTGTGAGCATCTACGAGCTCTGATTTCCTGGAGGACACAGAGGCTTTGGTGACACAGTGTGACATCAGGCACAGGGGTTTGTTCCCTGCTCCCCACAGGAGGAAAGGAGCAGCTCTTCATTGCCCAAATTTCCAGCTCCATGGACAGCCTGTGTACAGACTCCCAGCAGAAACTCTTGGGTTTGAACACTCCATGAACACCAAGCTCCTTCCCCAGCACTGGGCACGTGCAAAGCTTGTGCACGTAGCAGGGACTATGTCAAACACATTTGGGTTTTAAAAGCCGCTTAACTATAAATAGAGTTGAAGAAAATAAATATTTGGACAACATTAGTGTGTTTGGATTGGGCTAAAAACTACTTTACTTCCTTCTGCTGTTTACTTCAGCCTCTGTTGTGCACATGGCTGGAGGGACCCACATGGCAGGGCCCAAAGAAAATCCCAGAGCTACAGAGGAGGAAAACACAAGCCAGTTCTGTCGGAAATGAGAGAACTTCTTAAAAATTTTAGTTAATAGCTTCAATTAACTTTTAATTAGTTGTTCTAATTGATCACAAATAATTTCTATTCATTATAAATAGTGTGCTATTCTTAACTTACTCTTGGCCAGCACTTTGCAAAGTTGTCATAAGGTGATTTTCTTGGAACACAGCTTGGGAAAATGAAGTTTTAATTTAAGTCTTAATTTAAATTAAAGTTTTGATAAACTAACTCTGATATGTTTCAATGAACAAAGCCTGGGAGAGAAAGATGGATTGTTGGACATCTGGAATACAGACTTTATGGGCCACAAAGACATATTGCAGAAAGCAGAAGATAAAGAAGAGACTACCAAAGGCTCTGCCTATGTGTTGTAAAGTCCCTACCAGAGGACAAAGCTGATGCTCCTCCAGAGCCAGGAAAAGCCACTTGGCTCCAGGAAAAGCAGCTCCTGGATCAGCAGTGCCCACAGGAACAGCCTCAATCATTAAACAAGCTCCTCTCAATCATTACCCACCATCTCCCCTGCCCTTTCCATCCCCCTCGAGCCCTCCGAGGGTGTTCAGGTTTCCTGCTCCCCTTCCCACCTCTGGCACCCCCAGTAGGAGAGGGCACTGGGCATGGCCCCTGGGGCTGGGGGGTTGCCCGGGGGCCACGGGCCATACTCACACTCCTTCATCATGCCAATGTCCACGCAGCGCTTGAGCCGGCACGCCTGGCAGTGCCGCCGGTTGTCCTTGGTGATCTTGCAGTCCCCGTTGAAGGGGCAGGTGAACATCGCCTTCCTCTTCATGCTCCTCCTGGGCAGGAACAGAGAAACACCGAGTGAGTGCTGGTTTGGGGCCCCAAGAGGCTGCTCCAAACATCCAAAGGAGATGGAAACACAAATGTGGCTCCCACACAAGAAAGGGCTGGAGAGGGGGATTGTTGGGGGTGCTGGAAGTGACTCTGACCTGACTGTGTTCAGCTTGAAAAGACCAAGAGAAGACCCTGCGATGAGCTCAGCAGGTTAGAGCCCCATGCTAATCACACCAAATTGTGGCTTCAATCCCTGTACAGGCCATTCACTTGAAGATCCTTGTGGGGCCCTTCCAACTCGGAATATTCTGTGGTTCTGTGAAGCTGGAGGGGCTGCACCTGGTTGGGTCCATCTACAGCTTTGAATGAGGGGTTCAGGCACTATTGGACAGTGTTGAGAAGGACAACACAGCCAAAGGTTTCAACCACAGGCTAATCCTGGAATGGTTTGGGTGGAAAGGGACCTTAAAGCCCATCTTATTCCAGCAAGAACACCTTCCACTAGACCAGGTTGCTCCAAGCCCTGTCCAACCTGGTGGGTTAAGCAGCATTCTGGATCTAAACAGGTATTTTGAAGGCCATAAGAAGGGTGGAAGAATTGTAGAGAAACCCCCCAGTGACAATAGAAACCAGAGCAGGGGTCGTGTTATTAAACATTTCTCCACCCTGAAGCTTGGCTTTGCTGGAATAACTGGCTGTAGCACATGCTTGTGTGTGCAGGAGAAAGAAATCTCACTGCAGGATGCAAGAGAAACAACACTTAAAATAACAACCCTCTCTTCCACCAAAACCACACTGTGCCATGTTAACCCACCACTGCAGTCGGGGCTGTAAATCTTCCAAGGACAAAAGGTCAAAGTGTCAGAGCCAGAACCTTCCAAGGACAAAGGGTCAAAGAGTCAGAGCCAGAACCTTCCAAGGCAAAGGGTCAAAGGTAGAAGCTTCCAAGGCAAAGGGTCAAAGCCAGAGCTCCCAGGAGGGCCTTTCTGTGGGCTGAGATGCACTAGTGGCACTTTACAGGCAGAGTCGAGCTGCTCCATCAAGGACAGTTTCTCCACTGCCTTTGGTGATGCCACTTCACTTTGGGTGAAGTTCCTCAATGACCTGCCCTCAGTGAGCAAAGCTCCTCTCTGGATTTGTGAGGATTTCTAGAGGCCTGGATTTAAAGGAGGTGATTTGGAATGGAGGCAAACCAAGCCCTGTCACAAAGAGCTGCTCTTGGAGCACCAAAACCTCTCTGCCAGACTGAGCTGATGGGGCACAACCCCTGCACAGGGATGTGCCAAAGGGCTGGCACAGAGGGGCCCCCCCCAGCCCCAGCTGGCACGGTGCCTGTGCTTGGAGGGTATAAATATAAATGTAAAATATGTCCTCTGGCTACAGACCCAGCAGCATGTAATTAGAAGCTATTTTAGAAAGGGAGATGCAAACAAAGAAGCTTTACTCTCCCTTTACCTGACATGAATAAATGCTTTTAGGAAAATTAATATAGAAGAGGGGGATGGCAGAGCCCTCCCTAAGGCACCGTATGCCAAGAAATCCCTGTCTCATCCAGCAACTGGCTCTCAGTTTACTGCTTTTCTCGTGGGTTTTCCCTTTCCCCAAGACCAGCAGGACATCTGCTGTCTCAAGAATGGGGACAAACATTGTTCAGCTTGAAGGCAAGTCAGGATTTGGAACTGAACACCCCAAAATCCCCCACTTTGAGTAAACAACTCTGCTTAGGAGCCTCTGGGGCCAGCAGGCAGCTCATCTTTTCCCCCACAGCCCAGGGCAAGGCTGGGGAATGCACAAACAAGCCAGAGAAACACGAGGCCCTCGGGCAGGAAAAGATGTCCTGCGTCCAAGGACAAGCCAACATGTTGGGTTTGGAATGAAAATTGCAGTTTATGCGAGCCCAGGGTGGCCAGGCACAGGAGCTGCTTTGCTGCCCCGAGGCCCTGCCTGGTGGCTCCGAGGGGCCCCCAGTGACACCAGCAGGGCAGGGCAGGGGCTGTTGGACCCACAGCGGGAGCTCACGACGTCTGGCTCCAGTGTATTTTTATAAAACTCTAGAACCAGCCATTTCAAGGCTCATTTAAGATCTCAGGCTGCTAAAAATAACAAGCTCCCTCCCTGCTCAATGCCAGCCTGAGGGTGGGAGCCAACACACCCGGGGTCAAGGGGTTTGCAGAGCTCCGAGGTCACGGGGATTGTTCCTGGGGGTGAAGGATGGGGACAGAGTTCCCTGGTGTGGAGACCAAACGTCACCACTCACCACGGACAAAGGCAGCACTGCCAAGGACAGGGGAACTCCCTGGCACTCTCAGGATGCCTGTCTTGGGGGCACAAAGTGTCTCTGCACCAGGGAAAATCTGCCGAAGGAACCAAGAAGCCACGGAAGCCTCAGCCAAGTGGCCCTGGAATAAATCCCTCTGGCTCAGGTGCTGCTTCAGAGCTCCTGAGCAAACAGCAGAGCCCAATAAAAGGTCAGTGTTGCCCTTGGCATCATCAGTAAACTGGACTTTGAAGCCAGCAGCCAACAGCCTCGTGCCTGTTTGTGCTGCAGGCTACATGCACCCAGAGGTGCCAATAAATTCCTAATTAATGGGATCATTAAACCCAGGACTTCCTGGGGGACTTTGTGCAGGGGAACCATGTCACAAGTGCATCCCCAGGGCAGGTGAGGGCCACCAAGGGGTTCTGCAGCAGTTCTGTTGTCTGCAGTGAGCCAAGGCTCAGGCTGTGTCCCTCCTCCAGGCACAGCAGAACCAGTCCCAGCCCAACCCAGGGAGGGATGGAGTCACATCACAGCCCCTGGGTTCTGGTGGGGACACCAGAGCTGAGGAAAGGAGAGCACTTAGAAGAAGAGTTTAGCAAGAGGAATGGAGGAAAATGTTGTTGCTCAGGTTGGCCAAGCTTTGAAGCCACTGTGGTTGAAAACAGGTCACAAAACTGGTATGTGAAAACGTCCATCTGCCCTGAAATTCCTGCCAGAGGAGGAGTTATGACTTTGCTGCAGAAATTCAAGCCCCAGTTGCTGACAGAGCCCAGCTCAAAGGGGCAAACCAGGCCTTGATGGTGCAGAACACTTGAGCAAGGCTCTTTCCAGCCCATCATCATCATCATCACCTTCCTTCATTTCACCAGCAATTAGTCATTCTCTCACTTGATGCAAGTGACCTGAACTCCCATGAGGATGGGTCAGTCCTGGAGCATCGCTGGGACTGACACTGGGGTGAAACTGAGCCTTTAAAAAAATGAGGTCTCCCCTCAGTCTCCTCTTCTCCAGCTGAACACACCAAGTGCCCTCAGTGCCCTCACACGCTTCTCCTCCAGGCCCTTCCCCACCTTCCCTGCCCTCCTTTGGACACTCTTGAATGGCTCAATATCTTCCTTACATGATGTCACCCCCAAACCACCCCAATATTGCAGGTGAGTCCACGCCAGTGCAGAGCAGAGCGGGACAATCCCCTCCCTCACCCCCAGGGCAGGGATGTCCCTCCTGGCTCCAGGGCACTGCTGACTCATGGCCAATTGGCCTCCAGGTCCTGGCAGTGCCTTCCAGCATCTCACTCCCAATTCCTGCTCCCCAGGGCCCCTGCTCACCTGAAGAAGCCCTTGCAGCCCTCGCAGGTCATGGCATTGAAGTGGAAGCCCGTGGCTCTGTCGCCACAGACGCCGCAGATCCGGGGCACGTTCCTGTCACAGTCACTGGTGGGCTCGGGCAGGGACGTGCTGGCAGCCCCAGGCTCCACGTCTGGGGGAGCAAAGCCAGGCAGTTATTTTATCAGGCTGCCACAGTTATACAAGAAGTAAAGTAGATGCAGATAAAGAGGGTTTTTTCCCCTTGGCATTGACAGGAGGAATTCACATCCCCTTTGGCTCCGTGTGCTAGCACCACCGAAAAACAGGTCTCACAGAAACCCAGGGTATACTGAGTTGGAAGGGACCTACAAGGATCACCAAGTCCAGCCCTTAGCCCTGCACAGCACCCTCCCCAAGAGCCACACCACATGCCTGAGAGGATCACCCAAGTGCTCCTGGAGCTCTGTCAGCCTGGGTGCTGTGCCCACTGCCCTGGGAGCTGCTCCAGCACACACTTGTTGGTGTCCTCAGTCAAACCAGGGCTAATCCCCCTCCCCAGACTGCACAGAACAGGCCTTTGCAGTGCTCCAGTGGGAGAACTCCTACAACTCACCCACAACCTTAGCATTTCCTTGTCCCTCTTCTTTCAGAAAGCCTCAGAGAGAGCAGAATTCACCCCAAACCCCAGGGCAGGGGGTGAAACAGCCCAGACACAGCAGAGAATTTCCCTTGTGCTCTGACAGGAAGCAGCACCAACGTGCTCACGCCAGCTCCCGTAAGTGAGAAAAAGCCTAAACATGACTCAAATGAAGACTGTTTTTAAAAGTCCTCTGCAGGGCTGTAAATGAGGGTGGGAGGAAACAGTGCTCCTCGTGCAGATTGCTGGAATGAGAACTAAACGGAGCTTTTAGAAGGCTTTCCTTGGTTTGTGATACCCACTGGTGGAAATCTGTCTGCTATTAGAAAGACTGAAGTATCTGAAAGCACTGGGAAAATAAGGGTTCTAAGTTTTCCTGGTGCCATATCTTGGCAAAGATCACACCAAGGCTGTAAGTGCAGTTCAGCTCACCCTGAGAACTCTGAGCAGCTCCTGTGTCTCCCCACAGAGAGGACAGTTATCCCCTCTGTGCATCTCAGGATGGGAAATTTTGGGCTGATTCAGGAGCATGCTGCAACCTTTTTTGTTGTTTAAAGTCTGGCTGAATGTTTTCTCCAGAGGGGCTGAGGCCACTGCTGCCTCACTGCATCTCAGCTACTTTCACAAGATTTTGGCTGGTGCTGGACTTGTCGTGTGTAAAATACCCTTTATCAGTCACTCAGTCACTCCAGACACTGAGACTGGAGATAAAATGAGTTCAGGGGGGAAAAAAAGAGGACAACCCTACAATTAAAGTTTCAGTGCAAAGCTCTTTCTTGACCCAGGAAAGCCTGCCAAGGTCCCTGCCGGGGGAGAGCAGAGCTCCCACACAAAGCCCAAAGGCTCCACAGCCCTGGAGCAACTGGAGATGCTCCCAAAGCAACTCCAGGATCTTGGAGTTTCCTCCCATCATGGGTACACCTGTACCTCAGCTGAAGATTAGCACAGCCAGTGGTGCTGGCACCTTTAGAGAGGAGTCCTGGTCGTCAATTTTGCTTGGAGGAAGCTCCCAGGAAAAGGCAGACCCAACCCCAAGGAGAACACCCCTTACCTGGATCTGGAAGATATGCCATGCTCTGCTGCTGCACTTCCCAGGAGCTCTGGAGCTGGGACATGGAGCCACCCACACCTATAAAGACAGACAGGACATGATGTGAGACAGCCCCAACCTTCCCGAGCTCAGTGACTCAATTTGTGTCTGGCCATGCCCCGGTCCTGCTCCAGTCCCTCGGAGCACCGTGCCCGGGGTGGGGTGATCTCCAGATAATGCTGCCAGCTCAGGTACCACTTGTCTGGTTCCCACACCACCTCCTCACCCCAGATCCGGGAGGAGATAGCCCAGATCCCGGCCACCCTCTGCGTGCCGGGGTTGCCACGGGAGCCAGAGGGACAGGCAGAGAACAAAGGGGCACAGGAAGAGAAGGAGACAGCGAGAGGTGCTCAGCCCGTTCCTCTGACCTCAGGAACAATTTCCTATAAATTTGAACTCCACAATCCAGCCTGCCAAGTGCAGGGGGCTCAGGGGGTGGCATGAGGCAGAGCTGGGTGGCTGCTGTAAACACAGGTCCTCATTCCATGCATGCTCAAAGTCAGTGGAATCACCTGGGTACCCCAAGGGGAAGGCTTTTCCTCCCTTTTCACATCATTTTGTTCTGTCAGCAGAGCTGAGCCTGGATAAGGGGAAAACAACCTATTTCCCAAGGCGCCAAGAAGACTGGGACAGAGGTAAGAAAAAGCTTTTATTAAGGTGCTTTGCCCTCCCTGAGCTCTTCTTCAAGCTGTGGGTAACCTGTTTTTATGCCAGGTGAGGGGTTGGTTTGTTACCACCCATCAACACTTCGTGGAGAAAGTCCTCAGGAAAAGGCAGACCCCTCCCTCATGACACCTCTTCCTTTCTCCAGCCCTCAAACGAAAAAGCAACAGGTGATTTGGTGACTGATGCTCCCTGGAGAGCCACAGGCCTGGGCCAAATGCAATTCCCACAGAGATGACAGGACTTCTTCACCTCTGTCTTCTTGGGAAATGTTACTCAGCCCCAGGATGGAAGTGACGTTGGAGCGCGGGAGGAGAGACACGGGAGTTTCCCTCCACCCCCAGCAAAGGTTGCTCAGTCATTAAACCTGACATTTGGCCTTCACTTCTTGGAAGCAGCAGAATAATTAAGTGTTCGAAGCGCTCAGCTCTTCCCAGCAGCACCAGAGAGGCCAAACCAGTTCTGGTGCTGCTTAGAGCAAAGTCACAGCCACCCTGTTGTCGCCCCAGCAAAGCCCCACATGGGTTGGAAGGACCATTCTGAAGCCTGGAATCCCAGTAAACCTTGTGAAATCCCAGTAAACCCTCTCCATGGGCTCTGCAGGAGGGGCTGTTCACTGCCAGGGAGGGTTTCCTGCTCCCCTGGCTTGCACACAATTAACACCACCCTGACAAGCCAAAACAACACGATCCTCCTCAGAGTCTCTCAGCGCCTCTGGCAGCAAATTTGCCTTTTAAAAAAAGGCTTTTTTCCCAGTACAAATCAGCCTATTCATAACATCCAGTTGCAACACGCGAGCAACCCCTTTCCCCATTAAAAAGATAATTAAATAATTTCCTTCTCTAGCTCCTGGGAGCCCTGTTATTGAGCTGCTTTCCACGAGATTTATTAGGCAGTGGATTGACAGCTCTCTGGAAGGAGGGAGCTTCCACAGAGGCTCAGCAGCAGCCCATGCAGGTGAAGCTCCCTGTGTTTCCAGGTGCCTGGATCCCTTGTGCCACCTCTCACTTCCACTTCTAGACTGGAGGAAACACTTCTTTTTCCCTGCAAGACCTGGAGTGGCTGCAGCTCCCTGGGCAAGACCTGGCAGGGCTGGTGATGCCACGGGACCGGCAGGTTTGCATTACCTGACGCAAATCAGCTCGTGCCACCCCTTCCCCCGGTGGTTTGATTAGATGTGAAACCCTGCCCTCACGCCCCCAGACCATGGGCAGAGGCTGCTCTGTGCCAGGCACAGCCACACAAACATGGACAGGTGACAATTGCCACCTCAGAGAGCCCAGACACTCCCAGTCTGCCCCAGTACGACTGCCAGGAGGCAGCTGGAGGAGAGTCTGGCTGTGTGACTCCCAAAGGAGCTACAAATATCAGTTTCAGGAATGTCAGAAAGACCTAAAAACATCCCTCCTGAAGGAGCAGGAGCTAATCTCAGTCCTTGGGAGGAAACAGGTTGTGGGTCTGGGTTTCTAGGTTCCTCAACACGGCAATACCACCCTTCCCAACTCCTTTGTAAAGGATATTTCTGCATAAATGATTAGATATTGGGAAGGAATTCTTCCCTGGGAGGGTGGGCAGGGCCTGGCACAAGGTGCCCAGAGAAGTTGTGGCTGCCCCTGGATCCCTGGAAGTGTCCAAAGTCAGGTTGGACGGGGCTTGGAGCAACCTGAGCTGGTGGAAAGTGTCCCTGCCTATGGCAGGGATGGCACTGGGTGTCCTTTAAGGTCCCTCCCTGCCCAAACCACCCTATGGTGATCACTTTCCAGAGATGTCCAAGCCCCCAGGAGACCCTGCAGGAGCTGCAGACCCTGCAAACACATCCAGCCTCCCACAGCCAGAGGTGCAGGGACTCAACCCCTGGCAAACACGTGGAAGGAAGGTGGGAAGTGCTCCTTCTCACCTGCTGCAAGAGCAGGGGTTGGAGTCCAGGCCCAAATTGCATCGAACCTGGATGGGAAAAGTCTGTTCAACGATCTGGGAATGGGGCCAAGGGAGCCAGGATATGGCAGGGACAAGGGGGGGATGAGACGAGCATCATGAGGCAAACCCTCGGCACCTTTGCCAGGCAGAAAAAACACCTGGCCCTTTGCAAACCCTTCTGCCACCCGAGCAAAAGATCTTTATAAGATCTCACATCGCAATTAGGCAACAAATCCTTATGTGTGCAGGTAAAAGCAGAAAATATTTCCAAGTGCTGTTGCCCTGATTGGAAGGAATGAAGTAAACAGATTTCCAGATTACAGTTCAGGCACTGTATCAAAAATACCTCCAACCTGACTCTTCCCTGGCACCACGTTTGTCATTTAAACCACAGAAATCAGACAGAACCCTCCCTGCACAAGCCCCTGAATCTGTGAGCCACAGGAGGCCCCACTGGCACCACCCTGGTGGTGCTTGGATCACTGTAACATGGGATTTTCATGGGAGCAACACGTCCTTTCTGAAACTCTCCTTCAACAAATAAATGAAAGCAACTTTTCATGCAGCAGCAATGTTGACAGGGACTGGCAGAGCTTCCCTTGGTGCATCTTCACTGTGTTGGGGCTTTTGGGCTGGCTGTGGGAAGAGGGAAAGGGGAAATTCAGCACCAGCCTGGCTCAGGCTCTGCCTCCTTCAGACCCATGAGCCCCATCCGTGCACACACATCCTCTCTGACCAACTTGATGCAAGAGTTTGCAGACACTGAGGCAGGTCTCAAGAGCTTTTGCCAAGCAGGATGAGCAAGCCTGGCACACCCCAGCCCAAGCAGAGGCCATTGGCACTGATAAGAGCAACAACCTAAGGAAGCCTCAGTTGCAGCATCACAGGAGCGCCCACAGACCCCCAGCCCTGCCCCAGGGAGCAAACACATCCCAAGAGGCAAGAGCCAGCCTGAAACAGAGCCAGTTCCAGTGCTGCTGAGGGACCTGTGGGCACCACAGCATGGGAACTGAGGAGAAACCAGCAGTGGGAAGGGTGGAGCATCCTCTGGTGTTGAGTCACTGTGGGCTCTGTCAGACTTACGGGCTTCCTGGGTGGGCTTTTCAGTCGAGAGCCTGACTGGGGGCTCTTCCTCCCAGTGCTAAACCTCTCTCTGCACACCAAGTGGCACAAAGCTATGTCAGGGAACGGTTAAGCTGGATATTAGGAAAAGGTTTTTCACCCAGAGGGGTGAAGAACATCCAGGTCAGATAGAGGAACAGGCTCCTCAGGGCAGTGGTCAGAGCCCCAAGGCTGCCAGAGCTCGAGGAGTGTTTGGACAACACTCTCAGGCACATGTTTGGATTTTGGGCCTGTTCTGTGCAGGTCAGGAGTTGGACTCGATGATCCTTGTGGGTCCCTTCCAAGTGTGGACATTCTGTGATGATCCTTCAGAACCAGCTCCCAAACGACCATGGTCGCCGACCACGAACCGCTCCTGACATCCCACAGGGTGAAGGAGCTGCTGCATTTCAACACTCCACATGTGCTGCACCACAGATAAAGCCAGGAAAACAATGAGAGGGAAGGGTGAAAGTTTGCCAACCGATGGAGCAAAGAGCAGGGCAGAACAAACACACCCGTGCCAGGGCACCCCAGGATCAGGACAGCAGGAAATCACAGGGGAAAAAACAAGCCTGGCAACTTGTGAGCTCCCCGTCCTGGCAAAGCCAAGTCCAGGCACAGAAGGGTTGGGGGGCCCACGTGCTGGATGAGGCCAGCCATAGTATTTGAGCTCCACAGATCCCATTATCCTCTCTATCACACCAACAGGGCAATGTCCCAGCCATCCCCCTGGAGCTGGCACTTCACACAGGTTGTATTTAACCATTGCATGGACAGCCCATGTGCCTCAAATGGGACAGGGCACAGCCCACCACCCCAGTGCACATACTGGGGGAGGAAATCCCAGCTAACCACACAAGCTCCTGCTTTTCCAGGGATTCTCCTGACAAGGATCCCTTCCTGCAACCCTGCAGTTGCTCCACAGCCTCTCCACCGAGGCAAGAGGCCTCCCAGTCCCTGAGCCATGGAGACAGAACACCCTTTGCCCATGCATTAAGCCTGCACAACAGCCTAAAAAGTAGCCAGGGATCTCTGGAGCGGGGGAGACCACGCATGCCTCATTTCCTGAGCAGCCCTGAGAGGATGTTGGTCATGAAAACCATGGCTGGTTTTCTTCCACTTGAAAGCTGCTGTGTTTGTGATTTAGGGGAATGAGATGTTAGGCTGGATTAACTCAGTAATAGCTCAGGAGCCCACACAGTGCTGCATTTACAGCCAGAATTTAACATTCTGCTACCACAGCCTATTGCACTTGTGTCTGTCTGTCCTCATGACTGAGGGCTGAAGTGGATGCTGGAAGAGGAAGATCCAGCTTTGAAGTTTCCAGGAAAGTAGGTGCACAAGTGCCAGTTCAAAGGAAGGATCCAGCCCTGTCCAGCTTCTCTGTGACTCACCAAAGCAGCCTGCAAGGTGCCCTACCTGAATTCAGGGGAACCAACCTCACCAGACACCCCAAATTCCCATCCCTCCAAAGCCACACCTGGCACAGCTGCCCAGGGCAGTGGTGGAGTCATGACCCCTAGAAGTGTTCAAAAGCCACGTGGATGTGGCACTCAGAGACATGGTCAGTGGTGACCACGGTGATGTTGGGGAACAGTTGGACTCAGTAGTCTCAGAGGGCTTTTCCAGCCTTAATATTCCATGATTTTATGGTTATGGAGCAGGAAGAAGAGGCTGCAGAAAGCTCCCTGAGAGCTACTCTGAGAGACACTGCTCATGCTCTCAGTCAGCATCGACCCTGCACTGAGTGTTCATTAGCTCAGGAGAAAGGGAGGGACAAAGTACAGGAAGAGCTTGTTCCCCTGAGGGGGATTTTCCATGTTTTATGACCACGTGCAGGGTTTGGCACTGAGGTGCCCCAGCTTCTCTGGTCTCTCCTACCCCTTCCATTTTAGCTAAAGACAGGAGCAGCACATAAGAGCTATTTCCCTCTCCCCCTTTTTCACTTATCAACAGGAGTTATTGCTCCAAGCTAATCTTTCCACTGGAAACTCCACTTTAGCTTAGTCAACACAATTCCCAGGCTGATATGCCCGTTGTTCTGCCTCCCAGGAACACCCCCACCACTTTGCACCCAGCTAATTGCAGGGCACTGCAAGGACAGGGCAGAGGGAAAGTTCTGCTCCAACAAAGTCAGAACAGCAATTATTTCCACAGATGCTTCCCCATGACATTTGGTGTCACCTGAACCCTTCCTAGACTTCCACCATTCTCTCCTCTGGCTCCAAATCACTCCTTGTGCTTCATCTGTGCCTTTGCTTCCCAGCAACTTTAATCCTGAAACCATTTCACTTATCTCGAGCCTATCCTGGGCTTTTTGCTAGAGATGGAAGGAAAAACTCCAGCTGATTAAGCTGCAAAATGCTACTGAAATCCACCTAGAACCAGCAATCTGAAGGTGTGCCCTAGATTTGGGAGAGGATCTGAAGCTCGGCCGAGGAGGGGAATTTCAACCTTGCCTAGAACACGTGTGTTAAACCAGGCCAGGCTCTCCAGCAGCCCTTGGGTGTCAGGACGATCTGATACTGCTGGTGAGCAGCAGCAGGACCCGAGGGAACAACACAGAGCTGTGTCAGGGCAGGGTTAGGTAGGATTTTGGGGAAAAGTTCTTCCCCCACAGGGTGGTTGGGCACTGGAACATGTCCCCCAGGGCAGTGGTCACAACACCGAGGCTGCCACAGCTCAAGGAGCGTTTGAAAAACACCTGGTGGAATTTTGGGGTGTCCTGTGCAGGGCCAGGAGTTGGGCTGGATGATCCTTGTGGGTTCCCTTCCAGCTCAGGATATGCCAGCTCCTCTTTGCAAGGCTCCAGCCCCAGAGGCTCTGCAGGAAGAGGCCAGAATTCAAGGTCTTGGGATTCACAAAGTCATAAAGTACCTGGGAAAGATCAATCACAGAATCAGAGATAGGGCACTTCTGAGGCTGCCGATCTGCTCTAGTGGCCTTTGCCATAATAAACTCATTTACTAAGATTTCAGGTGATAGAAGGACAACATTCGAGGCCATTCCCAGAAATAAAGACCTGAGGGCTTTGGCTGACCTGTGCTGGAAGCAGATTGTGGGAGATCTTTGCTGCAGGATGTCCAAGCTACTCAGAGATCCACCTCATGGCAAAAAACCCTTCTCATCAAAGAGGATAAATTATTTAAGTTCCTTGCATCTATGTAGCTGCTCCAGTTACAGGCGTCCCACTCAGTTATTTCCTAATTAATTGTAAGACAATTGATTTACCAGAGTGGGGAAATACTGACATGGAGTTGGAGCAGCAGGAAGAGACATAGAGGTTGATTTGTGATGGATTAGTCACCCTAGATCAACACCACAGACACACAAGCCTTGACCAGCCTTTGTTACAAGCCCTAGATAAAGGCAGGAGGCTTCCCCACCAACAGATTTCCCAGGAATTTGGCATTACAGCAGACAAAAAGTGGCATTACAAGTCTCTTATACAGGAAAAAAAATGAGCACAACAGGACTGAAAGTCTCAGTGCTGTCCTCGAGTGGGATGTCACAACACAAGCACAGATGATGCCAAATTTTGGGCAAGACTGGACGCAAAAAAATCAGTGCATCCTGGACCTCCTTTCACTGAAGAGATAGAGCAGGAGCCTCACAGAGGGATATTTCAAATTTATGGGACCCCCCACCCTGCTGCCCAAGGCATGCCATCTCCAAGGGTATCCCAGAGCCAGGAATATTTGTGTGTGAGGAGCTACAATTGAACATCCCCAGGGACCAGGTGAACTCTCAGCTCCTCAGAGACAGTCTCTGCCTTAGGCACAAGGTCTCTGAGTTCAGCTTGGTGCAGTGACATCCTCTCATTCATTACTTCTATTAAACCTTTGAGTTTGCCTCCCACCTTTCCTCCAAGCTGGAGTCCAGCCTGTGCATCCCCAACTCTCTCCAGCCCGAGCCTTCCCAACAAATTCCAGTCTCCTTAAGAGCCATCAACAGCGTTTTCCCAGCAGATCTTTATCAGCCGATTAAAGGACAACTAGAAACAGCAGCCACGGGTTAACAGAGAACCCTGAGCCAGAAGGAGGGGGAAAAAAGAGCAAAAAGAAAACCAGAAGTCAGACCAAACCAAGAGGACATCCCTGTGTTCCCCCTCACCAGGGAAACGGAAGACAAAACAATCCCAGTGGCTGTTAAACCTTCCCATTAGTTGCTGGTTTTCCTTGAATTGAAGTTTGGGGCAAAATTCCAGCCTGTTGCTGCAGGTCGGGGACCCCAAGGAGGGGCCAGACCCCCAAGCCAAGCCCTGCTGAGCCCCTGCTCCTCCCTGGGCTGCTCTCTCAGTCCCAGGAGTGAGACAAGGAGTTGGCTCCCAGGTCTCTGCCTCTTCCACCTGTCTGGACAAGCCAACAGGCAAATTCAGAGCTGAGCCCAGCCAGGGCACGTGACACCACGGCAGAGCCATGCCCTACCCTGTTCCTTCCCTGGCAATTTTGCTGCTGCTTAAGGAAGCAAGTGGGTGAGCAGGGTTGAAGTCGTCCCTCTCTTACTGAGAAATTGCTTTTTGCCTTCCCAGGGATGAGCTGTACAATCCCATTCCAGCCTTTCTCAGTTCAGCTCACCCTGGAGCACCAAGTGCTCTGCCCAGGTGTGCTGGGGCTGCAGAAAGACACAAGATCCGTGTTTTCTGTGCTCATTACTGTGTTGTCTGCGAGCAGAGGAGGCTGCAAAGCACCATCCCTGACCTGCTCACCCCTCCTATGAATGGGTCTCACATGACTCTAGGATTTGGGCACCCAGCATTGCCTCAGGACAGGACCATCACATTCAGCCTAAGCCAGGCTATGGAAATTAAAAATAATCTCTTTACCTGGTGAAAATTGCACTGAGCTGAAACAATTCTGCAGCCCAAGAGGGCACAAGGAGGATGTGGAAGGAGATGAGTGCTCCCCAGCTGGTGTTTCCCAGGCCATCACGTTCCCACTGTGCACATGGCAGCCAGGACTCACCGTCCCTCTGGGGACACCCAGGTGAGCTCAAGGACACGGCACGTTCCGCAAAACTAAGCAAGTCTAAATATAGACCCGACTATATCTTATCTGCCTTCTAAGCAGGCGTATTTATGGGGCTATGAGGGATCATTTCTACGGAACCCTCCCTGTCAGCACCAGCCCTGAAGCTGGGGAGAGGAGAGAAGGTTTAAGAGAGCCCCAGAGCCCCATCCCTCACCTGGCAGCAGGTGAAGTGGCACCTGGTGGGGAAGGGAACCATCACCCCCTCACCGTCTCATGCTGGTCCATCGTAGGAGGCTTCTTGCCCAAGCGAGGAGGAGGAGTGGGAGCACTGATAAAGCAGGAGCTCGTGTGTATTGCAGCCTGGCATTGAGAAACTGGAACAGCACCTACACGAGCTGGGCATGGAGCAGCACTGAGACAGGGTGAAAAGGCAATGGCAGAGGAGAACACAGGCTCTGGCATGAAAAGCCTCAGGAAACAGCAAGAACTTCTCAAGAGAAAGAGCAGAAAGGAAGCAAGACTTGTTTCAGGCAGGGGAGTCACTCACCAGTGTCCCAGTGACCAGGAGAACCACAGCCCAGGAGTCACGTCAGCAGGTCCTGGGCAGTCAGCATGGATTCCTGGCAATGAGGAAACCGCTTCAGATGTACAGATAAAGGTCCCAAGTACTGTTTTTCATCACTTTTACACCCCATTTCCATTTATTAGTGGCAAAAATTCACTTGCAGGAGGTGAGGTTTCTGCTGATACTGCTGTTAACCACCTCAGATAAGGGGACTGTACTTGAGGAGCAGCTGACTCAGCAAACACTGGACATGGAGGTGGAAGCTGATCAGGGGCATTGGGAACACCCTACTGGCCCACACTGAGGTCTGCTGGCCATAGGGGGAGGTCCATTCCCCAGCCATTGCTTCTGCTTCTTCAGGTCATCAGCCTAACCCTAACCCTTGTCTTTTCTCACCTTCTCACTCTCCTTGGTGGCCACAGTGGGACCGGGGGGATTATCAGGCCTTGCCCTGCACCCCAAACATATCCCCTTCCCCTGTAGCTGCCACCTTTAACTGGGATTATCCCTCTCTCTGCCACTGGGCATTCCAGCATTTCCCCTGCACAAGCCACAGAAAGCTTGGACCAGGCTGACACTGCTCTGGCTCAGCAACAGGAGGTTAAAAATTACTCCTGAGAGTACCTCTACCCACAGAGACTGAGGGGCAGCCACCGCTCCAGGGTTAGTTATTAAATGGAAAAGAAGTTGGATTATGTCGTTGTTTCATCTTCAGCACAGTGGGATGGGGGGAAACAAACCTGCAGTGAAAGACTGACCAATCCTAGGCACAGCCTTGCCTGGTGAAAACCCTACTTTTTGTGCCTTTGTTATTTCCCATCCTGCTGGGAGATCTCACAAGGGATGCGTTCCCACCCTGTGGCACCTTAGGCAGACACTTCCTGCACCTGTCCAGGCCTTCCTCTTCTCCTTTTCCTCAGTTCCCTGATGCCACAGGGGTGGCTCTCCAAACCATCCAGTGCCAACATGTGGCTCCCAGAGCTGCCCAAGCTCAGCCTGGCACCTTTTCCCCCCCAGTTAAACCCACTTCCACAGGGCCCCTTCGACAGCCCTGGCACACGACAGACCCAATTTAACTCGGTTTTAAGTGGCTGCTTCAGAGAAGGCAGAAGAGGTTTTATTCAAATGAGTAATTACAGCCTCAACTTCCTGCCCCAGAGCAGACAGGTTAAAGATTCCTCCCAAGTACCAGAGCCTGGGGAGGAAGCACCGAGGGGCTCCTCAGACCGGAACAGGACGCTCTGTCTGCGTGTCTGTCTCCCCTCAGAGGACACACACGTGTCCCCGACATGGCTGGTGCTCCTTTAACTGAGTGCTTGGAGGAAGATGAGTCACTGCCCAGGCTCTGTGGGAGGAGGACACGCCACAAAACGCTGCTTCTCCTGAAAACCACTTTCTGAAGAAACTTTTACTGCTCAGGGCTCTGGCCCCAGGCTCAAATAAGGGGGAAAAAAGAAGGAAGGAGCAGCTCAGCCCAGAAAACAGCCACCTCTACCTGCCCTACACCAGCCACAAGTCCCCAAGGGCTCTTGGGGTGCTCAGTCCTGGCCCAGGGAAGGACCTGCAGTTCCTCAGGTAGGAGGCTGCTTGAAGACCCCACACACCTTTGTTTTCTTTGTGCTGGGAACTCACTGATCCCGGCAGTCCCACCTGACACAACACAGGATCACTCCAAGAGATGGGAAGTCACTGGGGAATTACAAATGAGTGCAATTACTGCCATACTGGTGTCTCAGTCCCCACACTCTGCTCCAAAAAACACTGAATTGGGAGATTAACTTTAACATGCATTGAAAACTGGTCATTAATCAGGCATTTGTCTGAGTCTGAGACCAGACTGCAGGTAAGAAATAGGCTAGAAATACTAAAATACCAGTTAACACCCCAGCTGTACCCAGAGATGTCACCAGCTTCAAAGCCCTCCACAAAGGCTTCTAAGCCTCCTAAAAAGGGGAACACAAAGGGATGGGACATGGGGAGAGGGTCAGGGGTAGCTTCCCGTGATGGGGTAAAGCTCAGGAAGGGGTTCAAGGCTGCAGAGGGGAAAGGGGAGGTTCACACCAACATGGGCTACATGACTGGGACCGGTTCATCCCCATCTGACCCCAGGGAGAATCACCAGTGAACCCAGAAAGGGTAAAGCCAGTCAGAATTTAGGGCAAAAGGGAAGCACCCTCAGCACAGTCACAATCACCCCCTGGGCCACCCCAGAGCTCCAAGGTGGATTCTCATTTTTGGGCCCAGCAAGGGGTGGTCAGAGCTGGGCTTGGACAGCCCTGGGGGGAACCCTGACACCCCAAACCCAGAAGCCACCCCCACAACCCACAGAGAGGATGAGAGGGACAGGGACAAATCGAACCCCCACGGAGCCCCTGGTTTTGACAGGGTTAGCCCTGAGAGCCCCCAGACGAGGGGACACTTCAGGTGCGAGGGGGTCTCACATGGGACCCACAACCTCCTCACAGAGCACCAGAGGAATCAAACACACAGAGGACTCCAAAAACCAGGCTGGGGAACAGCCCACGTGCGACCCCAAACCACGGGGCACACGGAGCACACCGGGGAGGCTCCGCACCCGCACGGGACCCCCAAACCTCGGGGCAGCTCCGTGCGCCCCCGGGGACTCCCCGGCCGGCAGAGGAGACGGCAGCGAGCACCGGGGAGTGCAGCGTGTCCGATGCCCCCCTTCACCAGACCTCCCGGTCCCGGTGCTCCTCTCACCCGGCTCCCCCCGGCCCAAACGGGAGCAGCCACCCCCCGTTCACCCCCAGCGAGCACCACCCGCGTCCCGGCGACCTCCCTGAGCCACGGCCCGCCCGCAGGCCCCAGGAGCGGGCACGGACCGGGGGCAGCCCCCGGTACCCCCCGTACCTGCGCTCCCGACACCGCCGCCCCCCCTCCCTTCCCGGGGCCGCCTTTTGACGGGAACCGGCGGCTCCGGGACCCGCCCCCTCGGGGACACGCCCCCTCTGGCCCCACCCCCTTTGGCACCGCCCCGCCAATGCCCGCACAGCGCCGTCTCGGCCCCGCCCACCGGCACCATATAAGGCTGGCGGCGCACCCCGACCCGCCCTCCGGGGGCGTGGCCAGGGCGGTGGCGGGAGATCGCACGTGGGCGCGGGGGATTAATTTCCTCCTGGACAGTGGTCAGTCCCTTACTGTGGTGGGACAAACACCACCAGTACGATAGTGCCCTCCCCAGCACTCCTGGGTACACTCTCTCCCTGCAGCATCGCTCTCCCCAGCACACTGGGGTTACTGCACCTTCACTCTGACATCTCCTGGAAGTCCAAGCATCGCAATGTCTGTCCCCCGGTGGTTCAGAGCCTTTTTCCCTTCCGGATTTTCGTACTCAGAGCGCTCGTTGCAGCCGTGCCCTGGCAAACCCACTCCTCCTGCCCTGCCTGCTGGGCTCGGCTTCCTCCTCTCACACTCTGAGGGCCTCGTCCACTGTGCATTGCAAAACCTCCATCTGGTGGCAGCCTGGAGGCAGCTCCTGTGTTTTCCTAATGCTGAGATCAGATTATGAAAGAGGGAGAGCTGATTGACCCTCTGCCTCAGTACTAGTAACAGCAGGGCCTGGGCACAGCTCCAGGAGCTGAAGACGTGGAGGACCTGGCAGGTTCCTGGTGGAGTCCTCGCTGTTTGCAGGCTCCAGCTTCTCCAAGTGGCCCTGCAGAGCCCAGGGCTTCACATCCTGGGCATTAACTGAGCGTGGGGACCAAGACCCTCAGGACACCTGGATTCAGCTGCTGCTGCAGGACCTGGTGCTATCTGGGACAAAGCAACCAGTTAGTCACAAGTACCAGCCTTGACCATCCAAAATCCTATTACCAGTGACATGAGTCAAACTTGGAGTATGGGATTTTGGGCTGAGACAGTTCAGGTGTTGCAGCCCCAACCCAAAGCTGTTCCATCACCTGGGCACACCACACCCCCAGGCTAAAAACCTTGTGCCAAAGGCAGTTTTTCCCCTTTCCATCCTCAAAACGCCATCCAGGATGCGGTCATTGCCAACGCTAAGAAAACAGAAAGAAAGGCTTCCAGAAAGCCCCTGCATGGTGTTCCCAGGGTTGATCAAGTGTCCCCTAAACCCAAAATCCCTGGAGAAAATGAGCCCCCAACACAGAGCAATCATCGCTCCGAGCACTGGGTTCAGCAGCTCCTGTGTGCGTGGGGAAAGAGCTTCACAACTGCTCTCAAATTGATTTAATGAGACCAATGAGGGAAAACAACGTCTGGGAAGAAATAGGAGTTCATTAGAGACACTTTAGTGGCTCATATGTTTTTCAGGAGGGTGGGAAGTGGGCTGGGGACGAGACTGGGTGACTCTGCCTGGGAGAAGTTGCACCCCCCCATCCCAGTTCTGTTGGGATCACAGCTGTTTCCATGTCCAAATACCTCCCAAGGCTTCACGGACCTTACTGTGCCCAGACCAGCACAACACGCTCCTCAATTCCTCAAAAAATTCCTCTGTTGCCAAACCCACCTTTTTCCACAGGCACGGATTTGTGCCCTGAGCTACAGGGAAGGCTTGTGGCTGGTGAGAGGGTTGATTCCCTCCCTCTATCCTGAGCTGTGGTGCTTTAAGCTGTGTTCCAGCAGCTTTCCTGCTGCTTTCCTGCCCTTAGACCACTTTGCACAATGGAATGAAGACCAGATCCTGGCTCTGCTTACCATCACACCCCTGTGACAACACAGGAGCCAGGGGGTGTTCAGGGAGGCAGGAGGGTTCAATCCTTGCACAATGCATGGATTGGGAATGGCCCCTGAAAGCTGAGCTGGTGTCTTTGTGCTGCTCCAGCCCATGAAGAGACCCTCAGGACTGGCAGTGCTGAGGGAGGATGATGCTGGTTTAGGGCTGGGATGTTGAGTGGGAGGAACTGAAGCTTCCTTGGCCACAGGGGCAGCCACCTCCCCCGATCATCATGGAATGCTTTGGGCTGGAAGAGACCTTAAAGGTCACCCAGAGAAGCTGTGGCTGCCCCTGGATCCCTGGAAGTGTCCAGGGCCAGGTTGGAGCCATCTGGACTAGTAGGGGTGAGATGAGATGATCTTTAAGCTCCCTTCCAAATCAAACCATCCTGGGATTCCGTGACCCCTGAAGGGGATCAGTGGACACACAGACAAGCGAAAAAAGCCCAAACACAACATTTTGCAGCCCTTCCTTGGGAGCAGCAACCCCCTCTGCCAGTTCCCCAGGGCTCTCCTGGTGATTCACCACTTGCTCCATCCGGGTGAGTGAAGGTTTCCTGAGAAGTGATTGCACAATCCCACTGGAGTGGGGAGGAGGGAGTAGAAGGGGAGCTTGTTCCCCCCTGTACACCCATCCCTACTGGATCTGGGGAGAAAAATGTCTTTGGAAAGGGACTAAAACGGGATTAAGTCCTGAACACACCATAACAAGAGGGGCTGAGGGGAGGCTGCTTGGAGTTCTGTACCTGTTCTGGGGATTCTCTGCTGTCTAAAACAGGGCTGAGCTCTGCAGAGGCTCAGAAAGGGGTTATTCCCCCTCTCCAACGCTGTTCCTGTGCTGTTTGCAGCTCCCACTTCTCAGTCCTGCACCCAGCACCTGCCTTGGCATCAACAACCTTCCCAGGGGAGATCCCCAGGCCACAGCGGTCCCAGTTCCTGCACCATTGGAAAGGCAAGGAAGGAGGGTCAGGGCTTCTCCCCTTCCTTGGCATTTTGCTCATGGGAAGGAGAGAATAAATGATCCATAAAGTTTCCACTGGGGAGCAGCTCCGACGGCAGGAGGAGCCTCTGGAGCACTGGTGGAAATGTTTGAATTTTGACGTCAACCTGATTTTGATGGTTTGGGTGATTGTGAGGGGAAGGAATTTAGTTTTCCATTGCGCTCTCCCACCCCTTGGGGCAGAAAGACACTTCCCTGGAGCGAATTTATATCAGAAGCCAGACGGGGGTGGACTAGTCCCAGTGCCCCGGACTGGTCCCAGCACCTCGGACTGGTCCGGATCAGTCCCGGACTGGTCTCCCTCCTTCCCCACAGGGACAGGCCCCGCCCCCGCCATGACCACGCCCCCTCACGCTCTGCCTCCGCCCTTACGCACGCGCACGAGCACCGTCCTCCCCCGCCCCCGGGTGACTTTCGCCCATGCGCACTGCTGGTCACGCCCCTGAGCCGCGCCCAAGGCGTGGTGACAAGGCCCCGCCCCCGGGCTTGGCGCGTGCGCCCTGAGGGAGCTGAATAGGAAAAGCCCCGCCCATTTCCCCGCGGGGCGGAGCGTTCTCGAGGGGGCGTGGCATGAGAACCCCCCGCCCCATTCTGTGGCGGGGTCGCACCCAGGGGCGGGGGCAAAGTGGGGCCCCGCCCACCGTTGTCATAGCGACGGCGGCTGCGCGCGGGAGCGGCACTGCGGCGGCGCGGCCGGGGGTGAGGGAGAGGGGGCGCCCCCTGGCGGGGGGAGCTGAGGGACGTCCCGGAGGCCGGTCCTGTCCTTGGTCCTGGGTCCTGAGTCCTGGTCCTGCCCTGGGTCCTGTTTGGGGCGTCTCTGAGGGGTTTGGGGGGTGCCGGGGGGCCTCTTGATTGGGGCGGGGGTCTGAGAAGATGCTGCTGTCAGGGGTGGGTTCCTTTGGGGGTCCTGGGGGGTGGGTGTGTCTGTGGACGCCTTTGGGGCTTGGGGGCCTTTTCGGCACAGAGATGGCCCTGGGTGAGATGTCCCTCTTTCCAGGGCACTCTGGAAGCCTCCTGAGGACGGGGAAGGCTCTTTGTGCTGCACCCCTGGGAGGTGCCTCTGTGTAGGGGGGTTGCAGACGGCTCTCCAGGGAGGGTCCTGTGGTTCAGGACGTGCTTTCCTTGGCCATGAGTGAGTTGAAAACCCGTGCAATGACCTGAATTGCTCTTTCACCTCTTCTCTACAGGTGAAGAGACTCTCCCACAGCAGCTGCCATGGGCTCTGCGCTTTCCCTGCCCTCCAGCAGCGTTGCCCCGAGGCAGAGGAAGGCTGCCAAGGGTGATGATGATGACGATGATGATTTACTGGACAGCCGAGGCCGTGTGGAAGACATTGCAAAGTTTCCCTACGTTGAATTCACAGGCCAGGACAGCATCACCTGTCCCACTTGCCAAGGCACTGGCTGCATCCCCACAGGTGACTGCTCCTCTTGGGCTTGAACACCCCAAAAAATGTTGTTTATTGACCTGAGTGTGTGTGTGGGGTTGGATAATGCTTGCCTTTGCTTCCCAGAGCAGGTGAATGAGTTGGTGGCTCTGATCCCTTACAGTGACCAACGGCTTCGTCCCCAGAGAACGTAAGTGGGTTGGAAGAGAGCAGTTACAAACAGGTCTCTTTTTATCATTTACTGCTGCAACCGAACACTTTACCCAGTCTGCAATTTCTCCTTCATCTAACGGGTTGTTTTCATCCCAATATGCCAACAAATACAGTTTAAAGTGTAACTGTAAATACTTCCTGTGAAATCCCACTGCGGGGTGAGTGTGGGAACAATGATCCTACTCACTGAAGCTTTCAGAGCATCTGCAAAACCACCCAGCTGTGAAACACCACAGGGGCACAAACACTGCGGTGGTTACTCATTGCCAGAAATTAAACTGCTTAAAGGGTGGTGGTTTTGAGCAATTTTGATACTGAAAAATGTCAGAGCAGCACTTCTGGGGAAGAACAGGCAGGTGGTGGGTGTGTTTCAGATCCGAAGTCTCTCGCAGCTGCAGTAGGGCACAGGAGGTGAGCTCTTCCCTGCCTTTCCAGGAAGCTCTACGTCCTGCTTTCAGTGCTGCTCTGCCTCCTGGTATCTGGGCTGGTGATTTTCTTCCTCTTCCCACACTCCGTCCTGGTGGATGATGATGGAATTAAAGTGGTTCAGGTGTGGTTTGACAAGAAGAACTCTGTTGTCGTCCTGACCATCACGGTAAAGTTTTCATGGGTTTGTGTTCCCGCAGGGAATAAATTCAGAGCTGAGCTGCAAGGAAGGTCCCTGCTATTCACACCTCCCCTTCTCCCCACCCAGGCCACCTTAAGAATCAGGAACTCCAACTTCTACTCAGTGACAGTGACCAGCCTGACCAGCCAGGTGCAGTACATGAACACAGTGGTGGGCACCCAGCAGGTCACCAATGTCTCCAGCATCCAGCCCCTGACGGACAAACTGGTAATTTATCTCCAACCTGGGCACCACAAGAGTGGACACTGGCGACAGTGAAGCTGCATCTCAGAGCTTTGCTTAGTCCAGCATCTCATGGCCTGAGCAGTCCTAAAGGTGTCCTCCAAAACAGGGGGATTGAAGGAGTGCTCGAGCTGCACATAAATGTAGTGTTCTTTTATCTGTTACAGGTGAATTTCACTGTGAAGGCCGAGCTGGGTGGACCCTTCTCCTATGTGTAGTAAGAATTTACTATTCCTTGTGTGTAGCTGGAGAAGAGAGAGGGTTGAAGATGCTTTTATTAGAATTTGGGAATTACTCAGTTTTTCCTCTCAACTTCTTGGAAAGTAGCTGTTTACTAAATATTTACTTGAAATGCCCTTTGTCAAGGTGTTGTGATGTGGTTTTGTCCCATGTCTTCAGTTAACACCAAAGGGAAAATACCTTTATTGGCTACTGAGAAACCCAAGTGTCTGCACAGCCCACACTGACCCACTTCCTTGGTCTCTTCCAGTATCTTCTGCACACTTCCCAGGGTGAAGGTCCATAACATCGTGATCTTCATGAGGTAGGTGGTTCTCTGCTTGCCTTCTGCTTATACTCGATGATCTTAGAGCTCTTTTCCAGCCCTAGTGATTCTGTTCCATGGTTACTGATTCCAAAGGGAATTGCTGCCACAGCCGATCTGGGGTACACAGAAAATCTTGCTTGGCAAACACCCCAGCCTGCCTCAGTGTTAGCTGTTAATCCAGGCCAATTGATACAGTTGGGTGAAATGTGGGCTGGAGAAGACAACTCTCTCCACGCTGAGCTCTCCTGTGAGGGCGCCTGCGCTCCAGAGGCTGCACTTGCCAGCCCTGCATATCCCTGTCCACCACTGTGAGAAAAACCTGAGGGAATCTGCAAGTCTTGGGGGGAAACAGAAGTTGTATGATGAAGGTTAACCTGCTGAACTGCTCTTGCCCCTGCCAGGACCTCGGTGAAGTTCTCATACATCGGGCACACGACACAGAGCTCGCTGGAGAGGTACCGGTACGTGGATTGCAGCTCCAATTCCACGGACCTTCTGGCCCCCCTGGCACGAGATGCAGCCTGAAAGCACAGCTGGTGCAACTGGATTTCTAGAAGGGACCAAACACCTTTAACTGGAAGCAGAGGGATTGTGAGTGACTCTGGTGGGAGGCACTTGGAAGCTCTGGGTCCCTTTTGAGTTCTTTCATGTGCCCACCAAACCCTCAGGGGGTGTCGTTCATGTGCAGGAAATGGGACCCTCCACAAAACCATGGCCCCACCTTCCCTTTGCTTTTGGAGAAACAGCTTTTTGGTAGGGAAACTGGACTTTCAGCTTCCTGCTATAGGGTCTGAAATCCTAAAGATGTGGAGTGTTTTGCACCTGTTTGGAAGCTTGGCACGGTTGGGTGTCTCAGGGTAAACTAGTTCTCTGCAGTGAATCTGTTCCCCTTTTTTCTCAGTGGCAGCATGTCACTGGTGTGTGTAAGAGCAAACCTGGGTCCAAAGGGACAGGTCTCACTGGGGGCATGCAAGGAAAGCTTCTGCCTTGGGCACTAGAAGGAGACAATGCAATTAAAACCCTTTGGAACCATAGTTTTGTTTGCTGTCAGCTGAGGCAACACGAGGGCACCACCTGCCTTCTTGAGGGTCTCTCTTTGACCTTCCTCCTCCTCCACACGTCTCTGACCTTCCTCTCCCCACCTTTGACAGCTGCAGGGGCTTGAAGCCAAGACATGTGTAGCTTGAGGTTGCTTTGTACTTGTGCTCACTGCAAGCAAACACGGATTTAAACTGATTTTGTGGGAGTCGGGGGTTCCAAGGCTTCCCTGCCGGGAGCTGCACATTCCTGATGCTTGGTATCAACTGCCTTCTCAAAGCAAATCGATGTGGCAGCTCTGCCCCCGCAGCCCTGCTGGGGACTCACACGGGCTGTAGCCTGGAGAGTTTCATTCTGCCTCTGCCCTCTGGAGTTTTGTCTGGAATTTGATCACTGGAGCTGCCCTTGTTTCTGCTCTGCCCCTTTGTCCGGCTGCCTGTGGGTTGTGGGAGTGTGTGTGTGGAGCAAAGCACAGGTACAGGCTGCCAGGGGAGCAGATCAGGGCCTTTTTCAGTGAAGGAAGCTTGATTCTGTGTGACTGGGACATGAAAACACCTTGCTTTCTTTTCTGAGAAGAGACATTTCTGCCTAGCAGCATTTCTGGAGCTGAATTCTGCTGATTAAACCTGAGTTGGATGTTACTGTGCTCTGTCATTTGTTTGGGGGAAAGATCTGGCTTTGCCCCAAAACTATGACTGCTCGCGTGTTGTCTTTTGCCCAGAAATACCTGTTCTTTCATTGATGATTTTTCACAGAATCCCAGAATGGCCTGGGTTGGGAGGAAGCTTAAACCTCATTTTGAGTTCCTCACCCTTGCCATGGGTAAGGACACCTTCCACTAGACCAGGTTGCACGAAGCCTTGTCCAGTCTGGCCTTGGACATATCCAGGGATGGGGCATCCTCTTGAAAATCCATTCCAGGCCCTCACCACCCTCACAGGGAAGAATTCCCTCCTAATAACCCATCTAACCCTGCCCTCTGGCAGTAAAAAGCTCTCCCCTTGTCCGTTTCCTCCATCCCTTGTCCAAAGTCCCTCTCCAGCGTTCTTGGAGCCCCTTCAGATACTGGAAGGGGCTCTGAGGTCTCCCTAGAGCCTTCTCTTCTCTGGGCTGAACAATACCAACTCTCATACCAGAGCTGCTCCATCCCTCTGACCATCCCTGTGGCCTCCTCTGGGCTCCAGCAGCTGCAGGTGCTGAGCTGGAAGCAGCACTGCAGGTAGGGTCTCATCTGAGCAGGGCAGAGGGACAAAGTGCACTCTCTCACCCTTCCTGGGGATGAGCCCATGATTTTGGGAGAATGAGGGTGAAGAAACCCAAGCAGGGAGTACTGAAATGGCCCATTTGCAGCTGGGATCAGTGCCCAGAGTCATGGATGGCCCCAGCCTACCTTCCTGGTGATCTCAACTGTGGGCTTCTCCCATGCACTCTATAAACCCCTCAATTTATGATGAGTTGCTCTTTTATTTTTTTTTTTTTAAGGAAAGTGAAGAAATCACAAACTCTGCTTTTTGTCCTTTTCTTTCCCTCCCTCCTGAAAGCTTGGCTGGGCTCAGTCCTGCCTCCCTTGGTATCTCTTTGCAGGGCAATGTTGCTTTTTCCCACCATCATCCCTATTTAGCCACAACCAAAACCCTCCTACTCCTCATGACCGTGTCTTACAAGGAGCCTGAGTGATTTTTGGGGTTGCCCTCAGCAGGAACCCCAAACTTTTTGCTTGGCTGAGCAGAAGGGTTTGACCCTGAATTAGTTGTGTGAGAGCTGACAGCCAGAGCTCTCATCGTTAGGGGAGACCCTGGGTCATGTGGCAAAGCACTTGGCCTTTTAAAGGGCCATTTTATTTTGAAAATCCTTCTTAATCCTCCAATCCTTCCTAATGAATTTCTTCTGCCAATGTTTTTTAAGGATCCCAGCCCTGCAGAAGCTGCCTCAGGTGCTTTAGGAGCAGCAGTGGCTGCTGTGCTCCCAGCTGTGTGTGTTTAAAACACAGACTGGGGCTCCAAAGGGGCATTTTTAAAAAATCCTTTAAAGCTGTAATTTCTCTAAATGAAATTCTGCAGTGCCCATGCCATCAACCGAAGCAAAAAGCTGAGCTTTTACCAAAAGAACTGTCATGAAACTTATAAACTCCCCAATCCAGATCTGCCTGTTACATCGTGCATGTAAAGCTCCAGCAGGTTTGCAACACTTTGGGGTCACTGGGCTAGTTTTCTTGAAGTTGGTTAAAAAGACTCCACTTCTGTGACTTTTCCTCTAATTAGCAGCCTGATTTGGAGAAGAATTTACATATTAGGCTTTTTATGAAGTCCTAAAGGTGCAGTTGCTCTGTAAGACACCAGCATGTGCAGGCAATGGCCCTGGACTCTTCCAGTATCGCAAAATATCCCCAAGCTGTACTTTTGCATCCACAAAATGGAACAAAAATCTGTGGGAATAATGGGGAGGAGCCCTCCCCCCCACGGTCAGACTAATTTGAAAGAGCATTGGTCTCAGTGTTCAGTTTACTGGTTTTAACTGGTGTCCCCACTGCCTGCCTTGAATCACCCCAGGGGTGCAATGGGACAGGAAGTTCCATAGTGAAACCTTGTGGATGCTGTGTTGGCTCCTGCTGTGTCAAGATTTTTCCCTTAACATGGTTTTCTTTCCCCCTCCCTTTTTTTTGGTGTTTTGGGGGGGATTTATTTTTTGTTTGGTTTTTTTCCCTTAGCATGAAGTACCCCAACCCAGAAAAGTTGGAGTGATGACCCAAAATGAGGACTTTAGAGCTTTTTTTCACCTAAACAATTTCATGATTCTATCAAACCTTCTTTTATCATAGTTGAGAAATGGGAAGGGAGGAGTTTGAATGCAGTAAACACACCAAAAACAAAACTGAGCCCAACTTGTACTTTCCACCAAAAGTTTTTTTTTTGTTTTTTTTTTTTATATCAACTGATGTTAAAAAATACAGACTTGTTTTACAAGAATAGCACCATTTTTTGTTGTTTTTTTTTTTTCTTTTGTGTCATATTATACATTAACACTCCTGCTGGTGATACACAGGGGGCTGGGGATGGGAGGGGATTTGTGGATACCTGGATTGGTGAGATCCCTTTGGCAGGGAAGGGTCAGTTATGTTCCCACCTCCACCTGACCTAAAAAATAGGCCTTACAGGAAGAGAATAAATAAATATTATTTTGATTTTGCAGCCTGCCCAGACGGCGTTGGGATGAGGTGGTGGTCCCTGATGGATGGGTGTGAATAGAGGGGTCGTTGCAGCCATTCAGTGCAGAAGTCATATGAGAGATTGAAAAGTTCTCAGGTCCTTTGGGGTGGGTTCAGTTTGTTGGTTTTTTTAGTTTCATGGTATTGGGCTGAATTTAAAAACCAAAAACAAAACACCACAACAAACAACAACAACAAACAAACACAAATAAAACAATCCTTTTTACAAGAAGCAGACTGGGCCAATATCTACACCAAACTCCTGCTCGGCTCCACCAATGTCCATAGGTGCAATATCTACAATGGGCAGGCGCGAGGTCTTCTGCGACCGGTACTCAATGACTGTCTTGCCCCATTTGCCAGTGTGTTTCTGGGGGAGAAAACACGGAGGAAGTGTGTTATTAGATGCCCTTATACCCTCCAAACCACCACAAACACCATGGGTTGGACCCCCAACTCATCATCTGACGCCTTCATCTCGCAGACTCACCGTGCAACCGTCCTCCAAGACGCTGTACGTGAACCTGCTGTTGCCCTCGGCTCGGATCTCCACGTCGTTGGAGCCCTGGATGAGGATGGCTTTCTTCAGGTTGCCCGTCTCTTCGTCCATGTAGGCGATGCTGTTCTTGCAGTGGTAAGTGACATTCTGGGAGCCCTCAGTGGACAGGAGGCGCAGGAAGGTCATCTGAATGTTGGCGGTGTTGGGAGCCAGGTCTTCATCACCGTAGCTAAACTGGAGGGAGGAGAAGAGACATTAAAGCCTAAGGGTCTTGCAACAATTCAATTTTCACCTTTTGAGAGGATTTCCATAGCTTGCCTCCCCAGGTGGCTGCAGACACCGCAGTCCAACTGATCTAACCCCAGGCTTTCAATATAACCCTCTAGATCAGCCAGCATCTCATGTAACACCCATCAATTTCACCCCAAGGAAGGACATCCCAACCCTCCAACTAGACACCCAATGCTCCTGCCTGTTCAACCTCCACTCCCAGCCCAGGAGGACACTCACGTGGAAACCGCCATTGATGGTCTCTCCAAACCAGATGTGCTTCTTCTCTTTGGACTTGCTGGTCCACCAGTTCTTCTTGGGGATACTGGTGGGGTTGGGGTAGACGCAGGTCTCTCCTGTCTCCATGTTGCAGAAAACTTTGATGGCATCCAAGGTGCAGCCCTGGTTCGGGTCAATCCAATAGTCTCCTACAGGGAGGACAAATGGGGTGTGAACATGCGGTTTTGAAGGTCAGAGTGAAGCAAACCATGGACCTTGCTGGGTGCAAGCGGCTGAGGGGAGAGGGACAGGTGAGGAGAAGGAGGGATGGAGGCTATTTTTCATTACAGAGAATCACAGGATATGCTGAGTTGGAAGGGACCCATAAGGAGCATTGAGTCCAATCCTCAGCCCTGCATAGGGAGCATCCCCAAGAGTCACACCATGAGCCTGAGGGTATTATCCAAACTCTCCTTGAGCTCTGGCAGCCTTGGTGCTGTGATCACTGCCCTAGGGAGCCCAACCACGCCCTGACACAACTCCAGGCCATTCCCTCAGGTCCTGTCACTGGTCACCACAGAGAAGAGACCTCACCGCTCTTCCACTCAGGATGGCAAAGCTTGATGTCACGGCAGGTCCTGGCTGGGTTCTTCTTGGAGCCCTCAGGACTGCGAATGCTCTCGATCTGGTTGTTGAGGGATTTGAGCGTGGCATCCACCTCCACGTCGTGCTGCCTCAGGCTGCCCGCGGCCTCGTCTGCCCTCATGTACCGGATGGGGTCGGGGCCCTTCTCGGGCTGACCCAAGCCCGCAAATGCTGACATGTCAATGCCAGTGCCAGGGGGGCCAGGAGGACCTGGGGGGCCTGGGTTTCCAGGAGGACCCTACAGAAGGAAGGAGATGTGATCCTGACAGGCTGCTCTGTGAACTGGATCCCCCTGTCCTGCCATCGAGGGCAGTTTTACTCACCGCGGGACCTGGTTCGCCACTTCGTCCGCGGGGACCTGGGGGACCGATGGGGCCAGGCATGCCATTGGAACCATCTTTGCCAGAGGGGCCCACGGGGCCAGGGGGACCCTGCAAGAGTCCCAAAAGCAGGGTCAGGTCATTGCAGGAAAGGTGCTGGGCAGCTGTCAGCTCTTGCCATCGGCTGACTTGGGGAGGGGCTCAAGGACAGAGGTGCTCCTTTTCCTCTCATCCCCCAAGATGCAGCTTTCAGGTCTTACCCTGGGACCAGAGGGACCTGCAGGACCAGCAGCACCTTGGTCTCCAGAAGGACCCTGAGAAGAAGTGAGTGTGATGGTTAAGTCTAGTGTTAAGGGATGCTCAGCCCCAGCACAGCCTTCACACTGGCTCAGGCCTCTGCCCATGGCCACATCCAGCTCCACGGTGAGATATGGGGACTGAGCACTAGGTCCTAAAACCAGCACTTACAGGTGGTCCGGGAAGACCCTGCAGCCCAGTGAAGCCACGGTGACCCTTCAGCCCTCTCTCTCCAGCCTCTCCTGTCTCACCCTTGTCACCACGAGGGCCTTGGGGACCCTGGAAGGGGAGATGGGGCCGTGTCAGGTGCAGGGGGGCAGACCCTCACCCAACACACCCCAGGACCCTGTGCATCACAGGCTGGGTGTTCTGGTGGGCCTGGCATCACTCACCGGCATGCCCCGAGCGCCAGCAGGACCAGAGGGACCCATGGGACCTTGTGCACCCTGGAGAGAGAAAAGAGAGGAGTCAAAAGCAGCCAGAAGCTGCTTGGGATGCTGGGGGTGCTCTCTGCCTTTTGTGTGGGGATATCCAAACCAGCCCCGCTGCCCTCTTTGCAGCATTGGAAATTGGCAGCTGCTGGTGCCCAACAGCATCTTTAAATACCCTCATCTGGAGCATCATCCAGTAATGCTACTTGAAAAGGAATGCCCAGGCAGATATTCCCTGGTCCAGCTCTTGGGGCTCACAGATTCCCAGGCAGTGCCTGAACACAGGCAGAGCCCAAAGGGGGTTGCTCCTGGTGCTCAGGAATCCTAAGGAAGATGCTTGGAGCTGCTGATGGCACTCAGGGCACCTCTGAATCAATGCCAGGCACTAATGGCACCTGCCTGGCTCCCCCACCACAATTACTCCGAGCAGCTCCTTGCTCTTCCTTCCTTCCACAACCTGCACTTGGGGTGGTTCCTGGTGTCTCCCCCAGCCAGCCCTCAAACCCAACATTCCAGCACTCACCGTCTCGCCTCTGTCTCCTTGTTTGCCAGTGGGACCCACAGGGCCAGGAGCTCCAGGGGCACCGGGAGCACCAGGGGCACCCACGGGACCGGTCTCACCTCGATCACCCTGCACCAAGACAAGAGAATAGTGTCAGACCCACAGTATTTTCATCTGGATTGGTGGGCACTGGGATAAGGAGAACAGGGGGGAAATTCATGGCAAACTCACCTTCACACCGGCTGCGCCATCTCTGCCTGGGGGCCCATCAGAGCCAGGACTACCCTGGGAGAAGGGGAGGAATTATGTCTTGACTTGGTATGGAGGAGATGTGAAAACTTCCCTTGCAAGGCCAAAAACCAACAGCAAAATTGTGCTAGTGATTGCTGGGAGCAGAGCTATGGTGTGGAGTCCTCCAGCCATGAGATGTCCAGCACTGCTGTTGGGGTTACACTTGGAGGGATCTGTCCCATTTGCCCCCTCCCCACCCACGGGTGCTGCCTACCTCACGTCCAGGTTCTCCAGCAGGACCTGTGAGACCAGGGGGACCCACAGGACCGGGGGGGCCTCGGTCACCCGCAGAGCCAGGTGCTCCTTGTTTGCCAGGTTCGCCCTAAGGGAACAGGGAATAAAAGACAACACCAGTGAGTGGGAGATCCCAGCACAGCCCTTGCCTTGGAAATTGCCTCTTTTTGAGGCCAAATATGCCCAAGTAAGCAGCTCCAGCAGCCAATGAGGGGGATGATGCCTTTGGGCATGGGGTGGAAGAGGCTGAACCTGGGGGATTACACAGGATAGAAGAGGCTGAGCCCAGGGGTGACACAGGGAACGAAAGGGACTGAGCTGGGGTGGGGTTTGGGGCGTGATGACTCACCGATGGCCCTGGCAGCCCAGGAAAGCCCCTCTCACCACGCTGCCCGGGAAGGCCGACAATGCCACGCTGTCCTGCCAAGCCTTGGGGACCCGGGGGACCATCAGGACCCTGTAGGGAGGCAGAGCAGGGGGTTCAGAACACCGTGGTGGGGGGGGTGGCAGAACACCGAAGAAACATGAAGGGAGGTGCCCCCCCAAAATGTACCGCAGGGCCATCGTCGCCGGGTTCGCCTTTCTCGCCAGGGGGTCCAGCAGGGCCCTGGAGACCGGGGTCACCCGCACGGCCTGGAGGTCCAGCATCACCTCGAGCACCCTTGGGACCATCTTTGCCAGCAGAGCCAGGGGGTCCAGGGGGGCCTGGGTTACCCTGGGTGGGGAGAAGATGGGGTTAATACAGAGGCAACTTTTCCACCTTCATTATCCACTTCTTGGGTTGGGTCCTGTGCTCGGAGAGCCCTGGAAAAGCCTCTTTTTAGGGCAGATGAGCTGCATGGTGTCACCCAGAGGCTGTTTGGCTTGGGGACCTCCACTGCTCAGCCCCTGGTGGGAGGGGACAGCATCTCCCCTGTCTCCAAGCCTGGGGGTGAGCAATCCCAGCTGCCCACAGTGATCTTGACTGTCCTGAGTGATCCCAGCTCTTCTCAAAGTGATTCTGGCTGTCCTGGAGTGATCCTGGCTTCTCTGAGTCATCCTGGCTGCCCCAAATGATCCCTGTTGCCCCTGAGTGATCCGGGATGGTCCCAACTCACATTAGGGCCAGGGGGTCCGACACGTCCGGCAGCTCCAGGAAATCCAGTGGCTCCCTGGGGAAGGAGGAGAAAGATGGCTCAGATGCTGCCCCACACACCTCTCCCAGTTGCCTCCCCTGCAGCCTTCCCCCACCAGTACTCACAGGGGGACCCTGAGCACCTCGGGCTCCTTTGGGACCAGTTACACCAGTTGGACCCTGGGAAGAGGAGGAAAATGAGTCAGAAACATGGGGTGGTGGAGGGAGAAAGCACAACACTGCTTATCAGGCAGTTCCCCAAACTGCAATTCCCTCAATTTCCCGGGGAAAGGGACCCCTGCAGAGTTCACCTCCATTTTTGGAGGCTCTGGCTGTACCCACCTGTGGGCCCGGAGCCCCAGAGGGACCTTGGGGACCAGGAGTGCCAGCGTCACCCTTCTGCCCAGGCTCTCCCTGCTCGCCTTTGGCACCGGGTTGCCCATCAGCTCCCTGTGGGATGGATCATCCATCATCCATCAAGAGGATGGAGCTGACGCTGGACCCAAGCCAGGTGCGCTGGGGCCAAATACTCACCGGAGGTCCAGCAAATCCGGCGGGACCAGGGGCACCAGGCTCCCCACGCTCACCCTGTGGGGAGAGATGGGAGGTAAGTGGGGGGGATGGAGGGAGAAGGGCAGCAGTGGCACCACCAGCACCTGGGGGGCTGTGACAGGATGGCACTTACGGGGGCACCACGGGCACCAGCAGCACCAGATGGGCCAGGAGGGCCAGATTCACCCTGGGAAAGAAAGGAGGGAGAGTTGTGGGTGTCTGGGTGGGATCTCCCGTGGTTGGGAGATGCTGAGGGGCTGCTTGAGCTCTCACCTTCTCGCCATTGGGGCCAGCAGGGCCAGGGGGGCCAATGGGACCTGTCAGACCCTATGGAGGGGTGAGAGAAGAAGATAAGGCCACCATGAACAGCCCTCACCAGCCATCCCACTTCCACCACATCCCAGTCCCACTTACACGTGCGCCGTCCTTTCCAGGGGCTCCCTCAGGGCCCTTCTCTCCAATGTCTCCCTGCAGGACAAGACAGGGGCAGCATGAGCTGAGCTGAGACCTGACACCACTCATGACACCTCCAGCACCCATCACTCACCCTGTCTCCCTTGGGACCAGCGATCCCGGCTGCTCCTCTCTCCCCAGGCATTCCCTGCAGTCCAGGAGGACCCTGGGCACCATTGGGGCCGGCTGGGCCAGTTGCACCCTAAAGCAGAGCAAAGGTGCAGTTATTGGGGTGCCACTCCCCCCTGAACTGACCCCCAGTGTCACAGCTCTGTGACACCAGTGTTGTCCCCTCTGGTCACCCACCTTGGGTCCGTCAGTGCCAGGTGTGCCAGGGAGCCCACGGGGACCCTGCAGCCCTTGTGCACCAGGAGAGCCACGTTCACCAGGGAAGCCACGTTCGCCCTGGAAGGGGGTGGAACAGTGTTAGGAAGAGGCCACAGGGTCATGGTGAAGGTCACAATATTCTGCCCCCAGGGAGTGTGGGCAGGGCATCATCCCACACTGCCCTGGAGGGAGCGGGGTGTCCTGGGATGAGAGGGGACAGGCTGCAGTGGAGCTGATGGCCCTGGGTGGGGGCAACCAGGCTCTTCCTTTCGAGTTCCCCAGAGCTCCCCATGGGATGGAGTGAGGCATCCAGTCCCCCCAGCTGGGAGGGCGGGTGATACTTACTCTGGGACCAACAAGACCGGGGGCTCCGGCTTCTCCAGGAACACCCTGTGGCAGGGGGGGAAAAAGAGTTGGGTGTCAGGATTGAGGAATGCTGACCACCCCCCCACCTCCTTTTCATCCTGAGAGGAGAGAAAAGGGGTTCTCACCTGATCTCCAGGTTTGCCACTCTCTCCAGGGGGACCTGGTGTCCCGGGAAGCCCCTGTGAGGAGAGAATAGTGTTGTGAGCACAGTGGCAGTGACACCAGTGGGGACAGGCACCTGGAGTCACCCATGAGCATCACCCCAAACACAGACCGCCAGACCTTCCCTCCCATGTGCTCACCTGGAAGCCGGAGGGACCGGGAGCTCCTTGCTCTCCCCTCTCACCTGCAGGACCCTGTGGGAAGGACAGTAGTGAAGGACCCCAAAACCTTTTGGAGTTCGGGCTTCACCCACCCCAAGATTTTGAGCAGAGCCAAACTCATGGGAGGTCCCAAAATTCACCAGCACCACAAGAGCCAGGGACTGCAGAGGTTCCACCTCCAGCAGATTTGGGGTGGTCTGTTGCCCAAATCTGGGGGGTTCAACCCCTGATATCCCCCCATTTCATGTGTGAACAAGGCTGGGACACTCACAGCAGGTCCTGGGGGGCCAGCAGCTCCTGTCTCACCATCTTTGCCAGGAAGCCCCTACAGAGGAGAGAAAACCACCCTGAGCTCCAGGCACAAAGCTGCTGGATCAGTTTCCCCCCTCGGACACCACAGAGGCCTCAGGGGGCTGCAATGTTGGAGCAACACCAAGATGTGACTTTTGAGGTCAGAGGTTGGGGAGGGAGGGAAAACAACTCACCCGCAGCCCTGGGGCGCCAGGGAGTCCCTTCTCACCAGCTTTTCCAGGCTCACCCTAGAGAGAGGACAGAGGTGACAGTGATGGGCTCTGCACCCTGCAGCCCTGTTTGGGGTAGAAATAGGTCAATACTCACATTTGCACCTTTGGGACCAGGGAAACCCATCACGCCGGGCTGGCCGCGAGCACCCTGTGGGCCAGGGGGGCCAGGGCGCCCGTCCTCGCCAGGAGCACCCTGTGGGGAGGGGATGTCAGGGAGAACCATGCCAGAGCCCAGCTCCAGTCTGTGCCCACCCCCTGTGCAGCTCCACTTACGGTGGGGCCAACTTTGCCTTGAGGACCAGCATCACCTGGGCGGCCAGTGAGACCCTGCAGAGAACAGAAGTGATGGGACCTCCCACAATGGGGGCACAAGGGTCTTCCCAACCCTCGTTACCATGGGGGATAACCCCAGAGAGCATCTTTACTCAGCCCTCAGCATCAACCCCAGGGAGCATCTTTGCGAACCCCAAATACATCTTGACTAACCCCAAATACATCTTGACTAACCCCAGGTGTCTTTAATTAACAAAGAGCATCTTAACTAACCTCAAAGAATTTCTTCATTAGCTCCAAAGAGCAACCGACCCAACCCCAGAAAACATCTTACTGCTGAAGAGCTAAGTTCAAAAGCACTCCACTGACCCCAGAAGCACCTCAGACAACCCCAAAAGCACCTTATCAAGCCCAGAAGCACCTTATTGACCCCAAAGAGCCTCCTTGCTGAACCAGCAGGTCCCACCAGTGTCCCCACGTGGTCCTGCCCCAGCTGACCCCCTGCCCCTCCAGTGCAGTGGGAAGGCCCCTACCCCGCTCTGCCCCTGTGGGAGTGCAGGGAGGGACCCCCAGCTCTCACCCTGGCTCCAGGCAGTCCGGGCTCTCCAGGGCGTCCGGGGTCACCGGTGGCTCCCTTGGGACCCGCGAGGCCAGCAGGGCCACGCTCACCTGGAGCACCCTGTGTGGGGTGGCAGAAGGGGGTGAGTTTGGGGGTTCAGGGAGCGGTCACTTCCCTGGATGCTTCCCCTGGTCACCTCCCCTTCCCACCCATGACCACAATATCCCACCTTGGGTCCAGCCAGCCCGTCCTGCCCGGGGAAGCCACGATTGCCAGGAGCACCCTGTGGAGGAAGAGAAGGAGTGAAGTCAGAGGGTGGGGGGCAGGTTTAGGGGGGCAGCACCTTGCTCGGAGGGGGATGTGCAGGGGGCAACGCACTCTCTCTCCAGGGGGTCCCAAGGGACCGGCAGCACCAGGTTCACCGCGGGCTCCTCTCTTGCCTTCCTCACCAGCTGGTCCAGGGGCACCTTGAGGTCCTGCAGGTCCCTGAGGAAGAAAGAGGAGGAAAAGGGGTCACAAGGAGCCCTCTTCTCCCAGCAGTCCCCCCGAGCCGCCGGGGGTGCTGGGCAGGAGCCCCTCGCTGTGCCATGTGTCCTGCTGGCGCCGGGGCTCGGCGGCGGCCGCGGTGGGGCCCCAGCCTGGTCGGCATTGAGGGTGGTTAATGAAGCGAGGGGAGAATGTCCCCACGGGGGGGGACGGGGCATGAACACAGCAGCTATTGTCCCCCTTGCAGGAGGGGGACGCTGCCCCTCGAAGGGCCTCATTAGGGGGAGAAGTTCATTAGACGCTGAGGAGACACTGCCGCCGAACATGGGATGGACCCCCCAGCTGGGATGGGGGTCTTGGATGCAGACCCCCTCCCACTCACCGTCTCCCCCTTGGGTCCCTGCTCGCCTTTGAAGCCTGCGATGCCGGGTTCTCCCTGGGGAAAAAGGGTGGAGAAGGACAAGGCCTCAGTGTCCCTGCGGCTGTCCCCATCCCTGGGCTGTTCTCCAGACCCTTACCCCAGCCCCGTGTCCACCTTCCTGTTTGTCCCCATCCCCACTCTCTGTCCCCAGCTCAGCCTTATCCTCACCTTCACTCCCATTACACCCTGATCCCACCCATCTTCCCATCCCTGTCCCTATCCCATCCCATCCCCATCCCCTCTCCTGTCCCCTTCTTCGTTCCCATCTTTGTCCCTAAACCCATCCACATCTTTGTCCCTAAACCCATCCACATCTTTGTCCCCCCCAACCCTGTCCCCACCCCATCCCTGTCCCCCTCTTCATCTGAATGCCTGTCCCCATCCCCTTTCCTGTCCCCAGCCTCAACTCTATTTTCTTCCTGATGCATGTCACCATTGTCATCCTTGTTCCATTCCCTTTCCTCACCTCCATCTCCATCTCAATCCTCTTACCTGTTTCCATCCCCTGCCCATTCCACCCCATCCCATCCAGGGGGCCCTTTGGGGGTCAGGCACAGAGTGACCCCAGAGTGACCTGAAGGTGACTGGGGAGGGGACACACCAGGAGGGGAGGGTGGAAAGGGGGGTGAGGGCTGTGACAGAAGGGGCAGGGCAAGACCTGAAGTAGGCGGGGTGTGGGGGCAGGGGGCAGGGCAGGGGGTAAGGAGAGGGTCGTGGTCCCCTCCGAGGGGCTCTCGGGGGTCTCTTACCGTCTGTCCCTTGGGGCCCAGCGGGCCGGTGGCTCCCTGGGGTCCTGGTGGGCCGCGGGGTCCGGGGAAACCTGGAGCGCCGGCGATGCCCGGAGCACCCTGAGGGTACCGGGCACTGTCAGGGGGCACAGCCGTGTCCCCCAGTGTCCCCGTGTCCCCCCCATCCTCCCTCCCCCTGTCCCTTCTGTCTGCCCACCTCCCCAGTGTCCACAGTGTCCACAGTGTCCCTGCCTCTGCAGCATCCTCCTGTCCCCCAGCACCTCATATCCTATACTGTCCCTGCAGCCCCCAGTTACCCAGTGTCCCCCAGCATCTGTCAGCATCCCCAATATCCCTCAGCATCCTACATCCTCCTACCCCCCAGGAAACTCCTGCATCCCTGTGCCCCACCACCCCAAATCCCACGTGTCTTCAAAGCCCAGTTCCAAATCCCCAAAGCCTCAGCAGCTGCTCCTCACCATGGACCCCTCCCAGGGGCTCTGAACACCCCATCCCTGTTCCCAACCCTACTCACCGCCGAGCCCTTAGCTCCGGGAATGCCATCAGTCCCTGGATTACCCTGAAAGAAGACACCACTGAGCCCAGCCCTGCTCCTCGTGCCTCAGTTTCCCCACATTCCCTTCCCTTTGCTTGCAGGATCACCATCATCCCCGCAGCTCCCAGGTCAGGGAACAACGTGGGCATGAGGCACGAGGGAGGGGACACAGCACTTACGGGGGCGCCGGCAGGGCCAGGGGAGCCGGGGGTGCCGGATTCACCGCGGGGTCCCTGGGCACCCTCGGGACCTCGGGCACCGGTGGGACCAGCTTCACCCTGGGGGGAAGAATGAAAGGGTGAGGGGTCGTGTGCTGTGCCTTGACTTCCCCTCCCTGGGATCAGCCTCTTCCCTGTTACCTTTGAGCCAGGGGCGCCGGGAAAACCGGGGGCTCCGGCTGGGCCGACAGGTCCCTGAGAACAAGAGGAGTGTGAGGGTCTGCCCATGCTCTGGAGGATCCTGGGGGACCCCACTGTCCCCCATGGAGTGCCACAGGGTCCAAGAAGGGGCTGAGCAGCCCTTGACTTACGGGCGGTCCAGCAGGACCAGGGAGACCATCGTTGCCACGAGCACCCTAGGGGGAGACAGTGGTGTGAGTCATGGGGGGCATCACAGTGGGACAGGGACCAGGGTGCCACCAGGGGCACAGGCAGTGTCACACTTACTGCAGCACCAGAGGGGCCTGGACGTCCTCTCTCTCCAGGCAGCCCACGGGGACCCTGAGGGGACATGGTGGTGGGTCAGGCTTGGGGTGCTGCCCCCCCCCCCATTCCCATCCTCCCCTGTGCCTCAGTTTCCCCCTTTACCAGCCCAAGGACTCACCATGGGGCCAGGGGAGCCATTCTCGCCTGGGGAGCCGGATTCGCCCTGTGGGGAGAGACAGACAGGGTGAGCCCTGGGGGTGGCACTGCACCAGCCCCAAGGCCACAGCGATGGTCACTCCATCATCTCTGAGGCCATGGGGATGGTCCCTTCATCAGCCCAAATGCCATGGGGACGGTCCCTTCATCACCCCTAATGCCATGGGGTTGGTCACTCCATCAACCCATCAATGCCACAAGGGATGGTCACCTGGCCAGCCCTGATACCACACGGGTGGTCACCCCACACTCACCTTGGCTCCAGGAGCTCCCGCCTCTCCTTTAGCACCATCCAAGCCGGGGTATCCCTGGGGACACAGAAATGGGGGGTCACCCTCTGTGCCTTTGGGTGAAGGGGGCACTGGGGGCCCAAAGTGTTGGACACTCACTTACCCGGTGGCCTTTCACTCCAGGGAGACCGGGGGTCCCAGGGAAGCCACGAGCACCCTGTGAGCAGGTGGAGAGGAAGTGAGTTGAGGGCAAAGGGGGACACACACGGGGGTCTCTGTACCAGGTGGGTCAGATTCAGACTTACCTGGGGGCCGGGAGGGCCACGCTCGCCAGATTTGCCGGGTTTGCCAGTTTCACCCTGCAGGAAAATGAGATTTGAGGGAGGGGGGTGGGTGGAAATACCACCTTTTTGGCCACTGTTGCAACAAGTTGCCTGTTCTCAGCCAGAGTTTGCCAGAGCAGCAAAGGACTCACGTCATCACCAGGTTTTCCAGGAGGTCCCGGTGGTCCCCGGGGACCCATCGGACCCTAAAGGGGACAGAGAGGCAGTGGGTAAGTGGGAGTTGAGGGGGGTGGCAGGTCCCTGAGTTGGGTGTGACAGGGACACTCACAGCAGCACCGGGCTCTCCTGGCTCACCGGGGTTGCCTTGAAATCCTTGGGGACCCTGGAAGAGAAGGTGGCATCAGTGGGTAGGGGCAGAGTATCCACCCAGAGACCCCAGAACCTGGTGGGGAGGGGGTTACTTACGGGAGAGCCAGAGGGTCCAGGGGGACCACGGGGTCCCATGGGGCCCTGAGGGAGGAGAGATAACAGTGTCACGTGGGGACTCACCCCCCCATCACCTGCAAAAGCAGGGAGATCCCCCAGATTTGAGATGGTCCTGACCATCAGTGGTGCAGGATCCTGCAGGTCCCAAACAAAAGCCGCCTCCATGTGCGTGAGGGGGTGTGTGGTGGGCTTGGGGGGTCCCCTGGAGCCAGGTGGGGCCTTACCATTGGTCCCTGCATGACGCCCATCTGAGCTCCTCCAGCCTTCTCATCGAAGCCACCTGCCATCTGAGCCGCAAAGTTCTGCAAGAGGAAGGGGCTGAGCACGCTGGGCACCCTGAAATCCTCTTGTTTCACCTCAACCCCCCACCCCAATACTCACCCCACCAAGCCCAGGGGGGCCTGGAGGTCCCGGTGGGCCAGGGGGGCCAGGATTTCCAGGGGTGCCAGGCTCTCCATCCCTGCCCCGGGGGCCGGGAGTGCCCTGGGGGATAAAAAGGGAGAGGTGTCATCCATGCAGTGAGTGGGACAGTTCTCTGCAGCCTCTGCCAGTGCCTGGGGGGCTGCTGGGGCTGGGGGTACACTCGCACCTTCTCCCCCTTCTCACCACGTTCCCCTCGTTGTCCCTGCTCACCTGCCGGGCCCTGCAGGGGGAAAAGGGTGGTCAGCTGTGCCCCACACACCCCATCCCCCAACCCCCTGGCCCCCCCTCCCCCAAATATTCCAGCAATGCACCCGCCCGGGGAAACGCTCCCACCTGCGGTCCCGGAGGCCCTCGGGGTCCTACGACCTGTGGGAAGAGGGGACACAAGGGTAGGGTGAGATATGAGACCCACTTCAGGCCCACCACACGCTGGCAGGGACCCCCCGGTTTTGGGGGTGCTCCCAACACTTACATCTTTAATGTCACCGGGTTCACCCTTCTGCCCCTGCAAGGCAAAGCACGAGGTGAGCCAAGAGGGGCACCCCCAGATCCCTGTGAAAATTTTTCTCTCCCCTCGCAGGGTGACAATTACCCCCAAGGGGTAACAATTCTCTCCCCGGAGGTGAAAACCGCCTTTGGGAGCTGACAAAACACCCTGGGAGGTGACAACCCCAGAGGGGCTCTCCCCATACAGACCCCTGGAGGCCCTGCTATGAGCCTTCCCCCCCATTCTGGGGCAAATTTCCTCACCTTGGGGCCAGGCTGCCCTGTTGGGAAAACAAAGAAAGAAAGAGAAGTTAGTGGGGGAATGGTCTGAGGGGGTGACATTAGATGCCTCCATCCCGGGGGTGCTGATGCTCCTGGAGGGGCTGTGGGGCCAAACCGGGGGGCACAGGAGTGTGGGGGCTCCCCCGAAGCAGTGGCAGGGCATGTGCTGGGGTGAAGCGGGTTCAGCATGCGGGATGGGGGCTGAGAGCCTTTGGAAGGGCAGCTGGCTGGGTGTCAACCCTTCACACCCCTCTGGCTGGGGCAAGGAAGGGTTAAAAAAAGGCAACTTTTGGTTTTGGGAGGTTTGGGGGAATTGGGGTCATGGCTCCTTCAAGGGAGTGGGGGAGGTTTTCTGTCATTTTGGGGGGATTATCAGAGCTTTGGGGATGGGAACACCATTTGAAATTCCCTTCTGCCAGGACATCCAGGGTGGTCCATGGTGATTTCCCCCCCAGCATCACCCCCTGCACCCCACATCTACCCCCTTTCCTGAAAAAATGGCCCAAAACCCTCTAGGCTTTGAAACCAGCTACAATTTGGGGTGAAAAAACCCAAGAATTTTTCCACTGTGGCATGACTTTTTTTTACCCTCTTGGGTGAGGGGAGATCAAGTTGCCTTTTCCCTGGGCTTCCCCATGGATGTTCCCCTCCCAGGCCCATCCATGGCCGGGGTAATTTATTTATTAATGACAAGGAGGGAATAAATAAATTACAACCGCTGGGTTGGTCAGTGGGACATATGGGGCAGCACTCTCCGAAGGGGATTTCAGGGCTGGGGCAGTCCCGCGGCTCCTCGCAGATGATCTCGTCGCAGAGGACAGTCCCCGTGTCACACACGCAGATCTGGCACGGCTCCGGCTTCCAGACGTCCTTGTCACTATAGGTCTGCCCGTCCTGCAGGCAGCTGCCTGCCTCGGCTGCAGGGAGAAGGGCGAGGGGGCAGCACGCCCGGGGGAGGTGGCAGTGGGAGGGAGGGGACAGCAGGGAGCTGCGGTCACCGTGGTGGAGGTGGTGGCACTGCCATCCCACTCGATAGGGGATGACACCTACCCTGAACCACCCAAGTCCGAGCGGAGGAGGAGGAATGAGACCCCCTCCGAGGGGGTTGGAAGCAGCAAGGGGGTTCAGTCTGAAGCAGGAGTCCTGTCTTCCCACCGCCCCCATCCCTGCCTGCTCCCCCTGTTTTGGGGGTGCCACTGTGTCCCTGCGGTCCCTGCACCTCTGGTGGGACATGAACAATGTGCCCATCCCTCCAGGGTCTCGGGGGAAGAGGGGACAGTGTCCCCAGGCTGAACCCCTGGCTCCCCCGGCGTTATCCATGTGTCCCTAGAGGTGCCTCAGTGTCCCCAGGCTGCATCCCAGGTGCATCCCAGGGTCCCTGGGATGTGTCCCAGCATACACAGGAGCGACCCCAGAGTGGCCCGAAAGTGCCCTATGCTCCCCACAACGCACCCCTGGGACCTCAGCAGGTGCCCCAGGGTGGCCCCAGGGACTTTGGGATGTGCTCAGGTGTCCTCAAAAGGTGTCCCCAGGGTCCCTGGAATGTGTACCAGGGTGCCTGGGATGTGCCTCAGGATCCTCAGGAGCTGCCTTCGTGTCCCCAGGGTCCCTGAGATGTTCCCTGGTGTTCTCAGTGTCCCCAAGCCAGTCCTCAGAGTCCCTGGGGATGTGCCCCAATACTCCCAGGATGTCCCCCAGGGCTGAGCCTCAGTGTGGGCACCCGGTCCCCACCTGCACCCTGTGACCTCAAACAAACCCCACGGCCCTGGGCTGGACCACCCTGGCCTGAGAATGTCCCCCAGGTCCCCAGGCTGTCCTGTGCTGTTCCCCAGGGTCCCTGCTATGCTCTCTGCCCCAGCTTATCTCCTACACCCAGGCTGTCCCCACACTGTAACTTGCTGTCTCCAAATTGCCCCCCCCTTGTCCCTTCTGTGCCCCACTGTCCTTATACTGTGTGCCCCCACCGATCCCAGGCTGTCCCCTCTGTCCCAGGCTGTCCCCTTCATGTCCGATGCTGTCCCTGTCCCTTCCCAGCTGTCCTCAAACTCTTCCCATCCATCCTACACACCCCTATACCACACTGTGCCCCAGTGTTCTCACGGTGCCCCCCACACTCCTTGTGCTGTTCTCCAGTGTCCCCACATTGTCTCTCCCTGTCCCCCCAGGCTTCCCCGAGTGTCCCCACACTGTCCCTCCCTGTTCCACTTTGTCTCCCAGTGTCCCACAGTGTCCCTGACTCTTCTTGTGCTGTCCCCCCGTGTCCCACCCACACTGCTCACAGTGTCCCTCCCACCCCCCACCTGTGTCTCTACTTCCCTGAAACTTTCCCTATCCATCCCATGCTGTCCCCCAGTGTCACCACAGTGTTCCCCACTCTCCTTGTGCCATCCCACCACTACTCGGAAACTTTCCCTCTCTGTCCCGCACCCTTTCCCTCTATTCCAGTGTCCCCCATTCTCCTTGTGCTGATCCCCAGTGTCCCCACATGCCAGGCTGTGCCCTCCTCCCTACCCTGAGACTTTCCTCCTCCATCCCACGCCCTCCCCGTCCATCCCACACCGTCCCACGGTGTCTTCTCGCTGTCCCCCCACTCTCGCGCTGTCCTCCAGTGTCCCTCCGTCCCAGACTGTGCCCCCCCACCACTCCGACACTTTACCCCTCCATCCCCCATTGTTCCCCAGTGTCTCCCACTCTCCCTGAGCTGCCCCTCAGCGTCCCCCTCATCCCCAGTTGTGCCCCCTCACTCTCCCGAAACTTTCCCCTCCGTGCCACGCTGTCCCCCTTGTCCCCGCTCACCTCCATCCTTCCCCATCCACCTCCCGCCCCATCACCCGCGCACCCCTCTTTCCCTCCGAGCCCTCCCAGCCCGGGGGTCCCCTCGGGGGGTCGCGGCTCGGCACTCACGGAGGTCTCGGTCCTGCGCGGCGGCGGCGGCGAGGAGGAGGATGAGGAGGAGGAAGGCGAGGCGGAGCGGGCGGTGGTCGGGCATGGCGAGGCGGCTGCGCCCCTCTCGGTGCGTGGGGCCAGCAGTGCCCGCACCGCCCCGCAGCCGCGTATATGTCCCGGCGCGGCCCCCCGGGCCGTGTAACCCGAGCCGGGCCGGCCCCCCCGACCCTCCTCCGGGCAGCACCGGGGCCGGGGCGGGTGGGGGGACCGCGCTGTCGGTGAAGCCCCCCCGCCCGATGCCTCCCCAGCCCCCGGCGCGGCTGCGAGAGGGGATGCGAAAGTTGGGGGGAAAGGGGGATGAGACACTCCCTTCCCATCGCATCCCATCCCATCTCGGGGGGCCTGAGGGCTGAGATCCCTCTGCATTCCATGGCATCCGAGGGGGCCTGGGGAATGCGAGTCACCTATTTCATCTCGGGGGTCCCGGGAAGGCTGAGATGCTGCCCCCCCGTCTCACCCTGAGGGCCACGGGTAGCTGAGACACCCCCGAGACCCACGGTGTGATCCCAGCATCCCGGGGGGCCTGGAAAGGCTGAGCCCCCTCCCTCCCACAAACAGACAGGAGTGCCAAGCCCCTCGGGAGAGTCTTCCACTCCCCTAGTCCTTGTCCCAAATCCCCCTCCCCATCCTGGGCCCCTTCAGTCCCTGTTGCAGCCCAGCCTGTTCCCCCAATCCTTTTGGCCTCCCCGTTTCTGTTTGATCACAGCACAAAGAGGGGGCACAAGGGGGCAAACAGGATAACCCCCCCCAACCCCGTGCAGCCCCTCCCCATCATTCCTCTGCCTGCAGCTGAGCCCAGGATCACCCCCTCCCCAAAAAACAGGAGGTGCGAAGGAGGCTTTCCAAATGCTTTTTAAGGGTCTTTTGAGGGACCCCCAGCAGCTCCAGGCTGCCGAGCCTCCCCCTCTTCCCACCTGGCAGATGGAACGGGTTCCCACCAAGGGGGTCTCCACCAACCTTCCTTCCACCTTCCACTCACAAATACCCCGTGAAAGTGAATGGGGGGGACTTTAGGGGTAAGTTTGATGTTGGGGTTCACAAACGGGGGACTCAGTGCTTGAGGGGGACACACACACTCTGTCCTGCCTCGGGGCTGGAGGTGGGCACGGGACTGCCCCTGATGTCCTGTTTGAGGAGGGGTGGAATGGGAGGGATGGAGGTGGGGAGTGATGGCCGGAGGGAGGGAGGGATGGACAGAGGGAGGGCTGGAGGATTGGATGGAGGGAGGAAAGGAGGCAGGGAGGGGTCCATGGATGGAGGCACGGAATGGTACAGGGCAGGATGAACCTGGGGAAGGTTGCATGGTCGGCACACAGCCATCACTGAGCCCCTCGCTCTGCAGCCACGGGACATCTCTGCTCCAGTCGAGCCCCCTACCCCCATCCTCCCCAGCCCCCCCGACCCCCCCCATATCCTTCCCAGCCCCCCCGAATCACCCCAACCTTCCAGGAGGCCGCTGTGGACAAAGCCTGTGTGTTCCTGACGCTGCCCTGGGACACCAGCACACACACGTTGGTCAGAACCAGCTGGCAGGGTTGTCACTCCTGCTGAGCCCCTCCCGGAGCTCCACTAGCCTGCTTTGTACGCCCTCTTCCACCTCTGCACCCCCAAAGTGCTCTGCAGATGATGGGTGGCCGCCCCCCTCTCCCCCCCGTTATTTGCTCCTGCTCTGCCCCATGACACCCCCTGTGCCTCAGTTTCCCCAACTGGTAAAAGGGAGCAAAGCCCCTTCCCTGTTGCATCCTGGGGAAGGGTTGGGGGCTTTGGGGTCCCACCACTGGGCAGGTGGAAGAGCCTGGGCTTGTCCCTCAGCGTGGCGGGTTCTGGCTCGGATCACGTCGGGCTTGGGGCCAGGACCTGGCTCTAGCAGCCACTCTCTGATGGAAAATGAGGTTGGGAGTAAATAACGCTGCCATGGCTGCACTCCCTGGCCCCCTCCTCACTTTTTGGGGGGCTACTGCTGTCACTGCTGTCACCAGCAGCTTCCCAGGGTGTGACAGACCCAGGCAGAAGAAGGTGACAAATGGAGCATCCCCTGCATCCCAACTCTGTGTGAGGGGCAGGGGTGGTGGTGGTGGGGCACATTCCCATTCCTCAGGGTCTCTTTGACCCCCACCCCCCAAAATGTGTCCCAGGGGGTCAGGTGCTCCACGTATTTCCCACGGTCACTGTCACCCACGAGATCTGCTGGCACAGAGGGTGTTGAGGCACTGCCTGGCAGGAGCAGGTGGCCCCAAACTGGAATTATTTTAACCCAAACCTCATCAGGCATGTCCGACACCCCCCGCCCCCAACCCCTTCTGCAACTCTAAACTGTCCCTCCCTCCCCTTTTGCTTTGTGTCCCTTCTTTTCCCAGTTCTGTCGCCGGGCGCTTTCCCAGTTTTCCCCTGTTCCGGGCTCTGGAAAGACGATCAGGGAATCTCAGGGAAACATCCAAGTCAGCTCAGGAATTCGCGTGTCGGGAGTGGAAGGAATGAGGGCTCCCGGCCTTAACTCTGCCGCCACCGCCCGTCGCCCTCCCTGTCACCATCCTCACTGTCACCATCCTCACTGTCACCATCATCCTCGCTGGCGCTGCCACTGCCTGGCCCGGGATGCCACAGGTGGGAAAGGCTCTGCTCCCACGGGAATGGAAACCAAAGGGATGTCCCCACCCCCGGGGGTCTGTCCCCATCCTGGTGCCACCCCGGGTGGATGTCCCCATCCGATGGTGGGTGTCAGGGGTCTTGTCACCGCCCTGATGGCACCAGCCAGGACGTTCTTCCCAGCCTGGTGCCACCACCCTGCCTTAGGGCCACCAGCCACGTTCCCACCATGATGCCACTACCCAGGCTCCTCATCCATTCCCATTCTGCTGGAATCACTTGGATTTGGCATCAAACTTTTCTCACGTCGAACCTCACCCCACATGGAGACTTTCACCCCAAACCACCCCACTTGGGGCTCAAAACTTTTCCTGAAATTCAGACACCTGGCCCCATTTTGCCCCACTCCAGCCCCATTTCTCCCTATTTTTTGAGCTCTCCAAAAATACCCTCATTTCTATAAAAATAGCCTCAAACCAGAGGGACTTCCAGACCCTCCAGCTATTTGCTTTATGGGGAGGCAGGGATGACCCCCTCCACACTTATTTTTTCTTTCAAAAGAGTGTTTTTCAGTAAAGAGAAAAAAATGCCATTCTTTGATGCTGGTACCTCCCACTAACCTCAGATCTCCCCCCAAATATTTCCCCTGGCCAGCCTGGGAATGGGGAGCAGAAAGGAGCTTTGTCCCCTCTGGCTGCACGGCCAGAAAAAAGGGACATTTTTATTTTTCTCTACTCACTTGTAACTATTTCATTTTATATTTTTATTTATAATTTATATATTTGCCTATAGTTTATATAATTTTGTATTTTTAATATAAAACAAAAACTGATATTGAAATAATATTTTAATGATATAAAAAAGAAGTGGTGCTCAGCTACTCCAAAATGGGGTTTAAGTCCAAAGATGGTTTTAGGGGGACCTAACATCCTCTAATGACTCTATTGTGGGTGAATTGACCCTGCAAAAATCTAGTTTTGGGGACAGCCCCCTTTAGGCTAGATAAATCCCCCCCAGCCCCCCAGGGCCTCCCTAAATCCCTTCTCCATCTGGGAATTCACCACCAGCTCCTTTCCCAGTTGCTCCAGATTCACCTGAAGCTCAAAAAAAGGCCTCCCCCCCATTTTTGGGGGGATCGATCACACACAGCCCCTTTGTCCACTGTCCCCCCACCTCGAAGGGGCTCTTGCATCCCCTCACCCCCCGGCAAGGTGGGAAGGGGCCCAAGGGGGGGAATGCTGGCATTTTTGTGAGATGATGTCAAATAATTCGCCCTCATTCAGGCCCCTCAAACCCGGCCTCTTCCTCCTCCTCCTCCTCCTCCTCCTCCTTCTCCTCGTTGGGATGAAAAGGCGACTCTTTGGGAAAGGTAGAGCCGCACAAAGGGCCCCTTTGAGCCTCCGGAGCTGCCTTGGAGGGGGGGCTGGAGGGCAATGGTGCTGATTTTGGGTAGTTTTGGAGGGGGAGATTCACACCCTCATCCCCCACATGTGGGCAAGAGCTTGGGGTGCAGTGAGGGGGGGGCAGCAGGTTCTGCCTGAGGGGAGCCGAGCACTGAAAACGGGGAGTTTTGCCCCCAAAGCCCTGAAATGCAGCCATTCAGCCCCCCCAAATGTTTGTGGGAGGCCAAAAAAGAAAAAGGGGTGAAGTAACAACACCAACACCCCCCCCCCCCGCCAACACAGCCCTTGTAGAAGACATCAGAGAATCCCCAGAGGAAAACTCACAATACTGCAGCACCAAGAGTCCCCCAAATCGTTCCTGGGCTGGGAGGGGAATAAAGCTGCGGGTGCCAGGATGGGGGGAGGTGGAGGGAGCACTGGCAGGAGCGCTCCCCTCTTAATGAGACTGGTCATTATCCCTAATTAATGAGGGTTGGAAAGACGTCGGTGATGTTTGTGGGGCCGGGGTGGCGGTCGGGGTATTGAGGGCAGTTAGTGGGTCTGATAAAACCATCCCAACATGGGAACAGCTGCTGACCCCCAGCTTTGAGGCTAAACCCTGGAAATTTGGGACGGGGGATGCAAAAAGTGCTGCTTTTATTAGTTCCATAAAATGTCAGCTTTGGGGCTAAATCCTGGGAATCTGGGGCAGGTGGTGCAAAATGTGCTGCTTTTATTAGTCTAAGGATGGATGAGGCCTTGGTTTGCCATTATTGGGGTGCAAAGAGAAAGGAGGGAGGTGATTTTGGGGGACATATCACAGGTTGCCCCATCATCCCGTACAGGGGATGCTCTGCCACTGCTGGCCCTGCCTGTCGCTCTCTCTGCCTCCTGGACCAAACACCCTAAAAAGGCAGAATAAAAGCAAAACCCCAAATTTTATGGATTTGGAGTCCCCGAAGGCAGAACTCAGCAGTGCTGGCAGCCATGGGGGAAGGATCCATCCCCAGAGGGTGTTTTAGGACCTATAAAAACCTCCTCGGTCAGTGCCTGAAGTGAAATAAATTGCCAGGAATAGAAACCCCGGATCCAGCCCCGTTACCTTTGACATCCAGCCCACGGGGGTCCCACTTCTCCCTCAGCTGCAGCCCCCCCCAGTTGCACATCTGAGCCCCCCCGGGGGGCAGTGTGAAGGAACTTGCTGCTGGTATGGGGGTCCCTGCCCCCATCTCCTGGGGAACGTCCCCAGCTACTCAGAGCACCCCAAAGCCCATCCCTGATGCAGGGTACCTCCCCATCGTCCATCTCAGACCCCAAAGGATCCATCCCATCAGAAGGTGACCCCAAAAGGCACCCCAAATCCAGGCAGGGCTGAGCTCTGTCAGGGTACAGCTCCCAGACCCGGGGAGAGGCAGCTTTATACCCCCTTTTGTTTCTAGGGGGTGTGGGAAGAAACCACCCCACAAGCCCCAGATGGGTTTGGAGGGCTCTTGGTACCCCAGTATTGGGAGGGATTTTCCAGTCCCAAAGCTGATTTTGCTCTGGGGATTCCCTGAGTGTTGTTCTGGGTAGTGGGGTGTCACTTTACCCTTAGTTTTGGGGGACTCCTCCAAATATTTTGGAGGCTGACACCTCCAATAAAAGGGGGATGAATGTCTGTGATTCGGGATGCTCCTCCCAGAACTGCTCCAGCTCCAAACCTTAAGGCACAGGAGGGGTTTTCACCCCCTTTTCCCCTGCTGGACCAAGGAAGGGGGAAGAATGAGGGATTCAGCATCCTTTGATGCTGGGTTGTTCTCCCCATCCTCCCCCCACCAAAAAGGCCACCTATTTGGGGTGGCAGCGAGCCAGGGCCCCAAGAGCTGCCCTGCAGCGTCCTCCAGCCAGGACAAAGCCTCCCTGTGTCCCCGGCCTGGAGGATGCCGGAAAAAAAAATAAAAAAAATAAAAAAATTAAATAAATCAGGGAAAAAAAAAACCACCCAAACCTAAAAGCAACTTTTCTGATGGGGGCCAGGTCGAGGGTCCCATGGCTTGAACGGAGACCAGGCTCAGGGCAGGATGGGGCCGCAGGGGAGGCTGAGGGGGTAGGGTTTTTTGATTTTTATTTTTTAAAGAAGCGGAAAAAGCAGCGGGACCATGAGGCCTAATGAGGGATCGGAGCTGGAGGGATTAGTGGGGTGTGGGGGGACCCTGGGGGGGCTGGGCAGGAGTTGTTAGGAGAAATTACGATCAGGAGTGTCATGGAGTGTGCAGTCCCTGCTCCCTGACTTGGCCACTTTGGGGAGCAAAAATAGCCCTGAGGTGGAATTTTTGGAGGGGCAAAATCGTTCCCACCCCCTCCCCAGTCACTGCCAGCTCTGGGGCAACAGGAGACACTGAGTCATGTCCCCCGTTTCTGAACTGTGGGGTCACCAGGGGCAGCATGGGGGGGTTCAGCCTCCCGGGCTGCTGGGAATGGGGAGGGAGGTGTGTGTGGCCCAAATCTTTTTCAAAGTCAATCGAACACCCCATGAAATCCAAGATGGGAGGACAAGAGGGACATAGGCATTAACACATCCTTCTCCTTGTCCTTAAATGACCATAACTGAACCCAAAGCACAGCCTCCCCCACCTTGAAGGATTGAGAACCCCCATGTGGGGATGGGGGAACACCCAAGATACCCAGAGCTCAGATGGAAACTTCTCCCCAGCCATTTTTGGGGCTTGTGGACCAACACACTCCCACAGGGCATCTACCCCAAATTTTAGGGCATCTCTCCTGGATTTTGGGGTGTGTACCCCTGTTTTTGGGGTACAGATGACTGTGGCCCAGGGATGTGGCTGGTCCTCCCCTCCTCTCCCCCATGGCACAAGGGCATCTGTGTCTGCACAGGCTGCAAATCTCTGACTTGGCTTTATAGGTACTCAATTATTCCTCGGGAGAGCTGGGGCTGAGGTGTCCAGGCTGCACAAAGTTTACCCAACAATGTGGATGCCAATCGCAACATGCGGCCCTGCTGCTGCCCACAAAGGGCATTTCTGTCCCACATGGCTTGTTTTTTGTGGCTTTTTAAATTTAATAGTGGTGGATTCAGCACAGAGGGGGTGGGCGATTAAGCAACGCTTGTCACAGTGTCACCTCTGGCACTGGGGACGTGGTTTTGCTGGTGAGATTGGGGATGATGCTGGTGAGATTTGGGGTGATGGGTTGTGGTGGGCTGGCTGGGGTGGCTCAGTGAGGGTCTCCCAGGGATGGGACGAATGCGCCACGAGCACTGGCCACACTTGGGCACCCAGACTGCCAAGTGCCTCCCCCCTGGTCCCTCAACCATGGATATGGACATGGAGCTACTCCAGGAATGAACAGCTGGTTCCACAGAACCCTCCTGGAGTCCAGAAGCTTCAAGCTAGATCCCGTGAGCAGATCCCAAAAGTGCTGCATCCAGAGCTCAGGGTTGAATGTTTTGCTTATGGGCCAACGCAGGGGCAAAACACCACAGGAAGGAGAGCGGAGCCGTCTGAAAGCTGGATTTCCTCCATCACCAGCATGGCTGGAGGTTCTCCCATGGGTCAGGGTCTATCTTCCATGGAGAGAAGCTCCTCCACCCAGGAAGGCAAGGATTAGGGTAGGAAGCTGACAGTGAGATGGTCCAAGAGAAGGTCCTGGCCAATCCTTGCTCTACACTGAGAGCTGGAAATCGCCTTTTTACTGAACAAGAAGCCACAAGTTCTCCTTCAAGGTATTGTAACAATTTGATCCCAACCATCTCTTGGCAATGGGATCACTCCCCGTTTGAATCCACGTGCTCAAGGTCAATACTGGAGCCACTTGATGCCAGCTGGAGCAATGCTGGAACCTGCTGTGGAAGTCAGCAGTGTCTGGGGGGTCTGGGAATGCCATGAGGGTCATGTGGACAAGGGACATTATGGGGTCTGTGGATGTCCCACCAAGACTGATGCAGAGGGAAGTTGGGAAAAAAGGGACAGTGGTGAATTTTCAGTAGATGCAACTCATATTCCTCCTGTTGGGAATCCAAAAGGATTCCTGCAGCAGGAGGGGTGGAGGAGGGTCCCCAGGGCAGGAGGGACCAGGAGAACAAATCAAGTTGACTCTTTTCTGCAATAACCTCAGAGCTTCCTCTGGCATGGAAGTGGATCCTGTATTTCCCAAACACCCTGGAAATGAGCAGCAGCATCCATGGAAGCACCAGCTTCCAGATCCCATCCCACAGAGCTCCTCACACCCCACAAGCTCTTGCCAGAAGCCCCCAGCAAACCTCCTCCCTGGGGAGAACTTGGAGGCTGGGGAGTGGGGGCGGGATTGAAATCCCACCGTGAGGATTTCTGGAGGCATCTGTGCCACAAAAGCCCGTTGGAATATGGAGCAAGGCAGGTGATTGCCGACTTCCAGGCATAGCTCGGGGAGCAGATGAATGGAGCATTGAGCCCTGGGGTGGGAGACAGCACGGGCATATTTACAGAAGCCACGTGTGTGTTTGTAAGGAATGTCAGGGCCTCCAATCACTGGCTCTTTTGGAAATATCAGGCAAAACCCTTGCTCATGTCTAGGAATAAGGATACAGGAAGGAGGGAAAAAGTCAATATGACCTGAAAATCCCCAGACTGGGATGGCCGGACAGGCTGGGCAATATGATTTATTCTATTAATAAGCCAGAAAGAAGGGCAGGAATAAATGCTGAATGCATTTTTAGTGGCCACAGAGGGCTGGGGAGCCTTTGGGGTACCAGTACCAGCCAGGCACAAGCTGCCTTTGACAGGGGCCATTTTCTCCCTGAATTTTTTGGGAGCCAAAGAAAACAAGGGACTTGTTGATTTTGTTGCTTGGATGGGGTTAAGGGGCTCTTTCAGCCCAGAGTGGGGCAGCAGGGGCTGAAAACATCATCCCAGGGGTGGGAAGGAATGAAACCCCAAAGCAGGTCAGTGAGACATGATCCCTGCTCACAGCTCAGGACCTCCAGCTCCAGAGAGCAGCACAATCAGAGTGAGAATACCCAACAATTGGCTGTAAAAGCCTTTCAGCTCCAGCTCTGGCTCCTTCCTCCTTCAAACTGGGCTAAAATACCTCAGTATTGTGAGCAGCTGAGCCTGCTGAGTGATTTATTTTTGTGAATTACACAAAACAGCCTTCCGTGAGCAAGGGCTATGACTAAATCAAACCCCCAGCTCCTGGCACAGGGGTATCTCTCACAGCTCAGTCTTGTTAACAAAAACCAGGAAAGATAAATGACTTTTTTTTTACTCAGAGCTTTAATTGAAGTAAAAGATAGAAAAAGGTAGGAAATGAAATTGGTATAAAGCACACTGGGGGAGAGGTGGGGGGTACAAACCAGCCTACAAAGAACACAACATGGTGGGAGGAAGGGGGCCAGAGGGCGGAAATCTGGTACAAAACTACTGCTTACAGATAGAGAAAAAAATGTATAAAATATCCCTTTCCTATCTGGAGACCAAAAATACAAAAGTGGACATTGTTTCATTCTTTACTTATAGGTAAAAATGTTATTTACACCAGAGAGAAGCATGTTGAGCAGCTTGGAAAGCTCATCACACACTCGCCGGCTCCTCAGCGCACTCGAGAATAAATTAAACCAGTTCATCAGCAAAGGCCCTGGGAGAGATGATCAGAAACCTTGTGGCATCCTTTAAAAATCCCATTTTCAGGAGGTTGAAGTGCTACTGTTTTACTTCTTCCCCCTGAGATTGTGGGAGTTTCACCCCAACGGTGCTGGGAGAGACCTTGGGAAGCACTTCTGGAATTGCCACCAGTGCTTTGCCTCCACCGCAACCTGTGACCTCACTTCAGGCTTCATCCCCAGGCAGAACATGAGAAAAGCATCATGGAAAATAAAAAAGGAGCTGCTCATTCTGCTCTGCTGGGGCCCAAAGGTGACAAGAAGCTGTCTTGGCTCCTGCACAGAGGCAAAACCAAGGCAGAGGGGAAGGAAAACCCAACAGCAAACTCCCAATGCACATAGACTTTTGTTCTTTATCACTCTAAAAAACAAGGTTTGGGAATATATACAGAACAATTCATGGTGCAATTCATGGTGCTGTACCCTGCAGCTTTGTACCTCAATTCAGTAAACAGTTGATGCTAGAAAACTGGCAAGAAAAATGACTTAGCAAAAGTGGCATTTAACCAGGAATTACTCTCAGATTGCCCAGCTCCCACCTGCCACCCTCTCCCACTTCTCCAAAGCCCCAGCCAGGCTGCCCCATGAACCTCCAGGACCAAGGATGTGATGGCTGAGCTGTGAGGACAGAGGGGAAATGGCACAGGAGTAGAGGATACACCAAAAACGTTCCTCTACAAGGAAATCCTCTCTCCATCCACCCCCAAACAGGCTCTTGCCCATCTGACATCAAGCTCTCCCAGGTCACAGAGTCCCCAGAGTAATGGAAGCACCTTCCCCTTCCCTAAAATCCAGCCTCCCCTTGCTCAAAGTTACGCCATCAGCTCAAAGCTGGTGGCAAAAGCTGCAAAAAGCAGAAAAACACAAGTTCCTTGAATGTTCAAAGCTGTGTCAAGTCTCAGCACCTGAAAAATTGTAAAAATAGGTCTTGAAATACATAAAGAAAGGAGAAGGAAAAAGAAAAAAAACCAAAACCAAGTGTGCTTCCAAATATTTCTTTGCCCTTGGTCCAGGAAGGTGTTTTAGCAGAAACAGAACCAAGAGTAGGTTCGCTGTGTCTTCGAGCCTCTGGGAAGGGCTAAGCTGCATCTCAGGGCAAATCCCGGCACTTCTGATCCAATCCCTTGGTTCTCCATCATCATCATCATCATAACAGCTTCCGGTGAAGGATTTCCCAGGCCATTCTCTTCCTGAAGTAGGGCATGTGTTGCTTTGGGTGGGGGGAAAGAGGAAAAAGAAAGGGAATGTTCGTGAGCGCTTCTGGCACTGCCGGAGGGTCATGGAGCAGCTCTTCTCCTGGGGGCAGCTTCCTCTCACCTTTCTGTGGGGAAAATTTCCTCTCTGACTATTGAAAACAGGGCAGTGGATGAAATTTAGGGAATAATGGAACTCTGGTGACACTCTCTAATAATTAGAAGTAAAATATTCACGCAGGGGATATTCCTTGGAGAATGACAATGTTAAGTAACACTGAAATTCCTTGGGACTCAGCCTACGATGCCCCACTTTCACTACCACCATGAGTTTTGAGAGCTTTCCCCAGCTGCAAAAGTGATGCAACTCACAGACCTGAGGACAACAGGAGCCCCAGGATAGCCCTAGAGGAACAATTCTGCACAGTATAAAAAACAGCCAGGGTCCTTTGTGCCAGTGCTACTCCAGTGAGTAGCAGCATGACCCCCACATGGGCTTGGTGGGGCTGGAATCCCACAGGGAGAGAAGCAAAGGGCATTTGGGAAATGGAATATGGACAAGCAAGTGGCACAGGTGCCCGAGGGGGGTGTACCTGAGTGAAGTTGATGGGTTTGTCTTTGGTGATGCAGTCGGCGTATTTGCAGGCAAACATCCCGCAGTCACTGCCATTCATCTGCTGAGGGATCTCCTGCAAGCAAAAGACACAGTGGCACTTCTGGAGGGGGCAGGCCCCATCTTCCAGCTTCTAAGCATGCAGGGCTTCAAGTGAAGGACCCCTCTAATCTCTGTGGAAGGACCCAAGGGAATGGCCAGGAGCTGAGTCAGGGCAGGGTTAGGCTGGATCTCAGGAAAAGGTTCTTCCCCCCGAGGTTGGTGGGCACTGCCCAGGCTCCCCAGGGCAGTGGGCACAGCCCCAAGGCTGCCAGAGCTCCAGGAGGGCTTGGATGATGCTCTGGGGCACAGGGGGTGACTCTTGGGGAGAGTCCTGTGCAGGGCTGAGGGTTGAACTCGGTGATCCTTGTGAGTCCCTTCCAACTCCCCATATTCTGTAAACATGTGCCCGTGAGTCAGTGGGAAGTGGGGAAGGAACACAAGTGGGTGGGCAGCAGGAATTGGGGTAGCACTGGGGCACCCTGGGTTCAGGAAAGCCAACCTGGTTCCACATGGGCTGGGTAAGAAGGTGCATCAAATTAAAGGCCATTAAATGTCACTGAAGTTCACACATCACATAAGCCCAGAATGGTTTGGGTTGGAAGAGAACTCAAAGACTGTCCAGTCCCACCCCCTGTCATGGCCAGGGGTACCTTCCACTATCCCAGGTGGCTCCAACCTGACCTTGGACACTTCCAGGGATGGGGCAGTCACAGCTGCTCTGGGCAGCCTGTGCCAGGGCCTGCCCACCCCCACAGGGAGGCATTTCTTTCCCAGTATCTAATCTAAATCTCTCCTCTTTCAGTATAAAACCATTTCCCCTTGTCCTGTGACAATCTGCCTGTGTAAAAGAATCGCTCTCCCAAGATCTGGGATTTGTTCATTCCCTTGTCACCACAATAACAAATCCCTCAGGAAAACCAGCCTGGAAAGGTGCAGAAGGGCCAAGAACAAAAGCAAGCCACAAGAGAGACCCCCTTGTCCCAATCTCTGAGTGTCCAAACCTACCTGACTCTTCTTACTCAGCAGAGCCCAGCCATTGGTGTCAAACTCTTTCCTTTTCTTGTCCAGACTTTCCTGTTTTAGGTATTGCCTGTAGGAATAAGAGAACAAGGAAAGCTTACTTAGAGGAATGGGGGAACCCAGCCAGTAAACACTGTGTTTACCCAAGGCATCCTCTGCCATGTTTGCAGAATTAATGCAAAATGGAAGTCCAATATTTTTGTCTCAGTACTGGCCATTTTCAAAAGGGGCTTTACAGACCCAAATTTTGAGGCAGTCAAAAAGACCAAGCAGAACTTCAAAACTCATCCAAAAAAAGTACCTGCCGAGCAAAGTCAAAACCACAAATAAACCAGGGAGAAAATTCATCTCATGGCACAGAAAAGCTCAGCAGCCCTGTGGCTCGAAGGGAAGCTGAAGCTGGACTCTGCTGGTGTCCTGTGAACTGGTGCCTCTTGTCTTTTGAGAATCTCACTGGGCATAAAGATGACAGGAACAAACTTGTTACAATCTTAACAGAATCCCAGCAGCTCTGGAACAATTGGCCTGTGTGTAAAAAAGCTCCTCTCTAGGCTGGTGGTGGTTCAACTGCTGACAGGTCAAAACCTTCCACGAGCCTTCAGCAGAGCCACAGGACCAGATTTCAGATCCCAGATCCTGGAACTGGAGAACAAGGAAAGCTCAGGGGTATTGGCCCATCTCCTCTGCTCAAAATTTAGTCTAAATTATACTCCTTAGAAATGTTCTTTTTTCTTGAAAAAGTTTAGAAATTCTACCAAGGTCTTGCCCAAGCAAATGCCACATTTTTGCCCTGGTGGGTACGAACACCTTGAACCATTCTCTTCACTGGGATATACTGGAAGGAAAGCTCAGGAGGACACAGAATCAAAGCTGGACTAGAAGGAGCCCAAGGAGACAAGCTGATGGCCCCAAGATGTTCTTAATAGTCCTAAAGCTGCTCTCTGATGGCTGCTGCTGTCACTAAGTGACACCCCGCTTTGGAGACACCTTCTGCTCCTCTTAGTTACCAAAAGGACCAGGAAGATCTACAGAAATCACCTCCTTCACATCTGGCATCTTCTCAAAAGGGCTAAGAAGCCTCCTCACTGCTGTGGTTGTGTTCAGAAAGCTTGGAAAGGAAAAGCACTGGATTAGATGCTGCTGGCTTGGACAGAAGGGTCAGGAGAGTGTCTGGCATGGAGAGGGAGGCAGATTTGGCTGCCAACATGGAGAGATGTGCCATCTTTTGGAAATCTGATCCACAAAGACTTGGCTAAGTCACATCATGCTGTCTGTAAATGCCAAACTGCAATGGGCGACAGGGTGACGGGACCCAGAGGCAAATCTGAAAGGTGGAGGGTTAAACTTGCTGCCCTGGGGCCACTCAGGGAGCTATCCCTATCCAAACTTAAAGAACTCCTCAAAGAAAAACCCTCCAGGGCTGCAGAACACCCAGAGGCCATCAAACAAAGGACTCCAAGCAGCAGCAGAATGACCCAGCAGCCTCTGAGCATGGAGCCAGTGCCTTCTCACAGGGAAGAAAACAGCCAGGAATAGGTTTTGCTGGACTTAAAAGTGTCAAGAAGGAGAGTCTCTGTCAGGGCAGAGACCAGATCTGGTCCAGACAAGCATTTTCCATGAGACTTCATTAGCTGGACACACACTCCCAGCCCAGTTGCCCAGCCCAGGATCTGCTCTCTGCCAGGGACTGCAGTAATTGCTCTGCTTGACTGCTTTGACTTGGCTGCAGTTTGGACAAGACGAGCTCAGCAGGGGGTAAATCTCAATAAAAAAACCCCCCTCTCTTGCACTGAACAGGAGCAGCTCCATATTTCATCTCCCCAAATTAAAGCTAATGGATGGAAAAGAGACTTCTTGTAATGAGTTCAAACTAAGGGTGAACTGAGGCAAAGCTGAGCAAAGGATTTGCATCACAACACAACCATGGGGAAAACATTAATTAATTAACAGCTTTGCTTCATTTGCAGTGAAAAAAAAAAATCAACCCTGGCAATTACCCGGAAACCACTTGAATCCTCAGCTTAAAAAAAAGAGAGCAGCACAGGGCGCTCTTCATTCTGTGCAGGTACAAATACAGGGATTTATCACAGGAGGATGGAGCAGAAACACACAGAGAGGGATCCCAGTGCCAGACTCATCTCACAAACTGGGAAGAAACCAGTGCAACCTAAGATGATGCTGGAGTTTCAGTGAAGGAAGCCCTGGGGTGGCTTCAGCAGGTCCCATTTTATCTGCCACAAGTCACAGCTGAAACGCCAACACACAACAGCAGCCGGGAATTTTGGAGCTGTTTTCCCAAACCACTGAATCAGAATATCCCGAGCTCGAAGGGACCTACAAGGATCATCAAGTCCAGCTGTTGATGGCCCATGGAACTGTAAGAAATTTCAGAAGACAGAACTTAACTGATGAACTCTGTTGGGATCTCAAGGAGGAAAACCTTGACAGGAAATTTTTAAGAACAATTACACACCAAATCCACACCTGACATATCCACGATGCCCAGTCAAAGGCTGCAGGATTTTCATCTTTTTCCAGAAGCCGAAAACAGATTTCCCCCGCCCCCTCCTCCAGTGCTTACAGACACAAAAAGCCCTCAGGGAATTGTTAAAATCAGCTGCAATGTGCTGCAAAAAGTCCAAGAGCCCTGAAGCAGAGAGCAGGTAAAAGGAAGCGTTTCCAGGCTGCTGAGAACAGGAAATAAGATTCAGATTTCACAGATCTTCAGTCCCCTAAGCTTTCCTCCAGCCGTGGCACACCAGAATCAAGACTTCACCTCATTTTTAACAGGTTGGTTTCTGTCTACTCCCAAACAGAGACCTCTCTAGCAGAGCCAAGATGCCAAACTGGGTTTGCCAAAGAGAAATCCCCCCAAAACTACGCAGCTTTCTTAAAATCCATTCCCGGTCTCACTCCCACACTGTGTGAAAGGTCAGCAGTCACCAAATCACAAGTGTCTGTGGTCCCTACACACTCCTCTCCTGGCCAGTGGTCCTTGGATTGAACCAGAACCTGCCCTGAGCCTCAGTTTCCCTCCTCTGTAAATTCTGATACCTTTAGGAAGCTCTAAAGATTGAAAGCATGAAAGGGTCACTAACCATGAATAGGACCTCCGTCCCTTCTTCCCGGTGTGATCCTCCCACTGCATTCAACCAATAAAAGCCTCCTAAAATGAAACAGAAGGAAAACAATTACGTTCAGGCAAAGAGGGACCTGAAATCCTGGCTCTCTATCACTCACCCTGCATGGCTAAAACACTCTGGACCCTCTGGTACTCACCAACACCACCATGGGAACCTTCTTCCTCAGCCCAGACCCCTAAATAAACCATGGGCAGAACTCCTGGGTCCTTCTCTCACCTCCCAGGTGCTTCATTTCAGTTGGAATCACAGAAATCCAGGCTGAACTGAACTGATTCCAGGCAGCCCATCCCTGCGCCGAGGCAGGGCAGCTCTGCATGAACACAGAGGCAAAAGCCACACAGCAAAACTAAACTGGAGACATATCCACATTTTATGCTTTTTCCTTTACCTTTGCTACCTTTAGACAAACATGAGGGAAAAGGGAACCAGCTCTTTTTACAGCTATTGAAATGAACTCAGTGCACAAAGACTGCAAAGCACCTGAGGTAGAAAACAAAGGTGCTAAATAGACTGGAAACTCTGTCTCATCACTATTCACATTCCTGGGCTGAATGAATGACACCTCTGCTGACACACTCGACCTCATGCCAGAAGACTCAGGATCAGATTCTCAAGTCAGTGCCAGAGCAAAGCTGAGATGAGAAACAGAACCAGGGTGTTTCCTAAATCCCTGAATAGTATCAAGCCTGTCAGCCCCAGGGACCTTAAAAAGAAAGGGGTTCACCCCTGACCAGAGTAGCTCATCTTTAAATCACATTCCACTCAGGAGCAGCTTCCAAATACAGGAAAACAGTCCTGATTTGACAAACAAGCACCTCAATTGTAGGGAGCCAGCTCTGCTCCCTCCTAGAACTCCCTCAGGATGGGCAAAGCAAGAACCCAGGAAGAACAACTTGAATCAACTGCAGTTTCAGAGGCACAGCCTGCAATCTCCTCCTCCAAACAAAGAGCTGCTGAGCTGAGCTTTGGCACAGGCAGGAGAAGCTCCCACCGTGAGGAAGGTGCCCAGGAGATGCCATTTCTTCAGGGAGCTCCAGGACAAGGGAGCTTTCCCCTCAAGGGGAAGCTGTTTTCCTCCTGAAGCTGATACCAAGAAGACTCTAAGAGTGATAAAACCTGATGTCCTTACCAGCATGGGTCTGAAACCTGTCTGTCCCCACAGAAGTGACACCAGTCTCACTGAGGGCTCTTGTGGGAAGGGGTGAGGGAGAGCAACAACACAGGATTTCCCGGGAAGAGCTGAAGACAAGCACAGGCCTCTCCAGACCAGCTTTGAGCACATCCACACCGTGCTGAGACACAGCAAGGGACTGTCCCCATGGAAGGGCCGGTGCTTCCAAGGCAAGGCAAGCAGATGTTTGATTTTTAAAGAGCCACAACTCAAAGGAAGTTACTCACAACAAGACCCTGCAGGCTTCACTGTTTATTCCACCCATGGAGTCATAGTAGGTGATGGTCTTTTTCCTGAAGTCCACAACCTACACAAGGAGAGATTTGTTAACAAGGTGCAACATGAGGAGCAAGAAAGAAAATTCAGATCATTTCAGAGCAGAAAAGGATTTCAGAGGACTATGAACACCCTTGGCAAACCCTCCCCAAAACCCCCACTTCCTGCTGTGTTGCTTAACCACCTGAATCCCTAAATCAGCCTCTCCTCAGTCAAATGCTGATGGTTAAAGCCACAGACAAGGTTTACAGAGGCTTTGCTCCACATGACACACACATAACTAAGCAGTTCAGGACACTAATCCCCCAGGACTAGGTGGGTTTTTGGGGCTCCAATCCCCATTTCCACCTCACCTGTGTGAGCACAGCCTTTTCAGGCAGTTAATTAACAATTTGAGGAGGCTTGACCTAAGGAAGGTGAGACAGGATTAAAATGCATGCAGGATCTGGCCCTGCACAGGTGCCAGCAGCCAAAACCAAGGAATGGAACAAACCACGAGGTGGAGAAAGGTGGGGTATCTGTCATCTAAATCTCTCTGAAACGATCCTGTGGCAACAGCTCGAAAGGTGAGTTTGTGGGAACGGGGAAACAAGATCTTTCTCCAGAGAATAAGCTGCCTAATGTGACCTTCACAGCTTTTAAACACTAGAAACACATCAAAAAATTTCTCCTGTCTTTGCAACTCACTCTGGACTTTGCTTTTAGCCATAATTTCCCCTCCATGTACAAACACCTGGCAACTGCATCACTAAAGAGGCATGAAATGTTTGTCTCGATCACAAGATGAGGATTTCTAGGACAACTTGCTCTTTACAGGGAATAACTGAAGCACTCACAGCCAGACACCAGTGCACTCCCAGATGGATGGGCACCAGGAGCAGATCCACAGAGAAGATATCCACTTTTTTAGTCCACCTTTTCACTGCTTGGTACCCCGCCGTTTTTAATTTGGTGAAGAAGAAAGTGTTGAAAGCATGAACTGCTGGAAACCCCTTTTCTTTGCTTCGCTCCATCAGCAAATTCATGTAGAAATTAATTATCTGTGAAAGGATAAGCATCCAGGACATGTCATGATGTTGACACTTGAGTAAAATTAGGGAATAAGCAGGTTTTGCCTCCTGATGAACTGTCCCCTGGGGGATTTACAATGGCTCTAGGGCATTAAAACCTTCAAAAAACACAGAAATATTTAGGAATCAGTCTTTGTTTCAATCTACATTTAAGATTTACTTTTTGGTTTGCCCTGATCATGTCCATGGTCAGTCCCACTCCTCCCAATATTATTATTTCTCCAAGTGCCTGGTTTACACAGGGGTTTCTGTGTTTTCTTTTGCATTGAGTAACTGCTCCAGAGAGTGAACCCCAGTCCACACATCCACCCCGAGTTCCTCCAGCACCAAAACACATTTGTTCACTTCAACCTGCTTGAAATGGATGGAGAAGAACATCCCATGGGCCCCAGGTGGGTTCCTCACCTCATCATTGAGCCAGTTGAGGTTATTGAGGGTCTGGATGTCCTTCCGAGTGATTGTCAACCGAAAAGCTTCACTGAGCACCTCGTCTTGGTTCCCACCCCGGAACACATTCTTGATTTCCTTCTCCATCTCCTGCAGGGAGGACACAAACAGCACTGGAAAGGAGAGTTCCTGCTTTCCCTCCCATCCCAAAGGCTGGGCTCAAACCCAGATTTATTCTTTGCTCTTTTGCTCCTCCCTCACTACAAGATGAGAAGAAGGGACAGGGATCTGTTTTTGTGTACAGATCTCAGGGAATCATATTTGGATTTACAGCTTTTATGCACTCAGGTGAGTAACAAACTCTCACCAAGGGGCCTTCTTATACCACCAGGACTTTACCTGAACACTGAACTACTGCCACAACCAGTAGTACCCTTTCCCTGTTCCCTCACCTAGAAGCTGCTCTGATACTAATTAAAAATGCTTCAGAAAATTACTTGGTCTCATATATTTGCAATAATAAAAATCAAGGGTTTTTTGGTACTTAGAAGCCTTAATTAAACCTGAGGCTACTGAAAAGGGAAAGAGGGTACTTTTAAAAGTGATTTGAAACTTATTCTCTCAAATCTGTATGTTGGTATCGTTTCTGTGCTTCCTCTGACCACAACTGTATACAAATCAATGGCTTCCTGCTGAAGTGAGATGTATTCTTGTTGCCTGATTTTTACTGACCTTCTTTTACAAAGCAGTTGGTTCATATGTACCACCATATACATGGACACCAGATCCAAGCGCACCAACCTCAGTGATCTCAGGGAACTCCTCCTCGACCTCAGCTGACTTGGCATCCTCCTTCTCTTCTGGGATCACTGTGACAGGGATTTCCTTCTCGAGGGGCACCCGGAGATTTAAATCCACCAGATCTGGCACTGAGTGCTCCTGTTCCTGCAACCGCTGAAGGACAGACCTTGGCATTAGGTGGTGACCAAGGAATTCCCCTCTCCAGGGCCTGTGAGTGGGACAGCAACAGCACAAAGCTGTGCCAGGGAAAGTTTGGGTTGGATCTGGGGAACAGTTCTTGCCCCGGGGGGTGGATGGGCACTGGAACAGCTCCCTGGGGCACTGGGCACAGCACCAAGACTGGCAGAGCTCAAGGAGCATTTGGACAACATTCAGGGACATGGTAGGATTGTTGGATTGTCCTCTAAAGGGCCAGGAGTTGGGACTTTGATTCAGGATATTCCATAATTCCAGAGGTCAGGGAGTGTTTGAACAATGCTCTCAGGAGTTGGGATTTGGGAATTAGTGGGATTTTGGGCTACACTGTGCAGGGCCAGGAGTTGGATTGGATGATGCTTCTCTGTGGGGCCAATTGTTCCAGAAGATCCAAAGGGACATTTAGAATCACAGAATCATTAGGGTTAGAAAAGATCTCTGTGATCACGGAGTCCAATCATTCCCCCAGCACTGCCAGCTCCACCACAAACCATGTCCCCAGCTGCCACATCCACCCATTTTTTGAACACTTCCAGGGGTGGTGATTCCACCACTGCTGTGTTCCAAGACTTGACCACTCTCTCAGTGAAAAAATATTCCTTAATATCCAACCTAAACCTCCACTGGTGCAACTTAACTGTTTACCCCATGACAGTCCAGAGAACTCTGCCACAGGCAGGGAAAGCAACAATTGGAGGGGTTTTTTTTGTCTTTTTTTTTTTTCCATTTCCAATTTGCTTTCTACTCTGTGATTTAGCAGTCTGGCTTGCACAGACTGTTCTCCTCATTACCTGGTTCTGCAGCTGCAGGGCCAAGGCTTTCTTCTCTTCAATCTGTCTCAACCTCTCCCGAGCTCGCGAGTCATAGACGCTGGTCCTGGAAAAGCACATTTTATATGGAAAAACATCAGTGTTTCACTTCTCCCCACGAGCACTCACAACAGGAAAACCAGAGCAGAAAACATGGACTTACAGTTCTTTGATCCACAGTTCTGCCTGGAAAAAGGAGGGGCTAGAAGGGGGAAGAAGGGACACCTGTAAGTGTTCTTCATGTGGAAAGTAATTGCCTGAGAAGTGACTTTTAAGTGTTTGATGCATCCCCCTCAAGTTTCTGTAGCTACAGCAAAGTGCTTTCTCTTCACAGACACACTGAAAGCCACTGGTCACTTGCATTCTCACCTCCCCATGCACTAAAAAACCCAGAGTAACATACTCCTTCCTCCAGATGCCATGTCCCAGACTCTTACCTTGGTGCTGGGGTTCTGGAGTCCTTTACTTTGAGCAAAATGACAGAGTCTGACCCTAAAGAGAGCAAAGTTTAATGGAATGTTATTTTCCTCACCGTGACCACCCACTTCCCCAACTGCTGATCCCAAATACAGAGAGGGAGAGAAAAGGTTTGCCACAGACATTTAAGTCACTTGGCAGGTTTTTGGGAATTGATCTGGGGTTTGTTTTTTCTTTGGTTGGGTTTTTGTGGGTTTGGGTTCTTTTTTACCTTCAGACTGTGTGTTAGATGCTGGTAGGTGTTCTTGCTGCTGCTGGGCTGTGGAGTTACTGGACTGGAAGATACTGGAGGGATAACAGGGGCCAAAGTAGGATGCTGGTTTGGGCAGGGGCTGCTCCTGGGACTGGAGGATGGTGGTGGCTGAAGTGGCTGGTACAACTCTGGAAGCTTCAAACAGCTTTGAGTCCTCACTGGGTGTTTCTTTCACGATGATTTTGCTGGAATTCGAACACCTGGACCTAAGTCCAGCAGAAAGTGAACTCCCAGCAAGATCCAAGTGGTTCTGTGGGATGGGGAAGAGCAATTTCTATACTCACAGGTGGAAGGGGAACAATGAGGAGGGTTTGGATGTGGAAAATTGCTTTCCTGTGACCATCTGAAGCAGCTGCCTGTAGATCTCTCTCTCTTCCTCTCGCACTGTCTGCAGGGAGACAACCAGAGATGTCCAGTCAACATGCTGGACTGGATGATCCCTGTGGATCCAGCTCAGGATATGACTCTGTAACTTCAACAAAGACACTGTGAACACTGAGCAGATACACATGAAGTGGAGTTTTGTGGCTGAAAACACACCCAGGAGCCTTGAGGAGCTCAACCACCAGCCTTGCTCAGCCCAACTCCACAGCGCACAAAACATTTGAGCTGCCTCAAATCACTTCATGATGCCCCAAAAGAGACCTCCCCTCTCTTTAAAGAGTCTCCCAGGCGTGTCCCTACCTCCTCTGCTGTGCTGATGAAGCGCCTGGGGGTCTTCTTGGGGCTCAGGAGACTGCGGCGGCAGGGCCCGCTCCATGATGGGCTCGGGGCAGCTTTGATGGGAAAGGCTGAGGCATGGCAGTGGTGGTTGGATTTTCCCACATAACTGTTGGATGTCCCACTGCAAGGAGGGGAAAAACCCTCAACCTGATTTATTTGATTCCACAGCTTTGGTTTTAACTGTATTGTCTCCCATGTCCCCAAATTTTTTGGGATCAGAAATTAGGAGTTCAAGGTGGGTTTAAGAAATTTTTAAGGATGGGTTTTAAGACAGTTGTAAGAGCCATCTCAAAGCTTGAGCCTGGCTCTCCATCAGTGATTTCCAACCTTTCCCAGAGGGATGCCACCAGGTGGCACTGCAAAGCCTGGAAACTCCCCCTGTCCAGCCCTTCCCGCCAGATCCACCCACTCCCCCTCAGACAGCTGACCCTCTCCCAGTTTGTATTTTGGGATAAATAACCCCCGCCTTGCCTACCCCCACTCCCACCCCTCAGCTTCACCAAACCACTTGTGACCTATTTGGCCTTTCTGTTGAAATTTCTTCCCTATTTGCAAAGAAATTTGGGGGATTTTTTGGGCCTGACCTGGTCTGGAAAGGTCTGAAGCAACACAGGTTCAGGACAGGTGCAAAGCCAGGTCCTGCACCCAGTGCCACATACAGTCAGCAGCACATTTTCGTCACAAACCACAACATTACTACTTTCCCCCTCCCTTTTCCAGCATTTGCAATTTAAAAACATTCCCATTCCCAGTACATCCAAACCCAGCTTGCTACACCTCCAGTTCCTCTAAGACAGAGGTTCCTCTGTGCTTCCACTCTCATAAACAGCCCTCATACCCTTTATCTGTGCCACAGGGAGCTTTTGAACAGGAAAAGGCACAGACAGACCTTGATCTACACAGCTATTTCCCCCTTGGATTCACTCTGTGTTCATCCCAGGGGTTTGTGGGGGTGGATTTCCCCGCTGGGGGTGCTGAGCACAAAGGGGAGCTGTACAAACCTGGGGTTTTTGCGAGCCTCAAGGTAGGAGCCTCTGCTCACCCTTGGCTTCTGCAGCCCAGAGCCCACAGAGGGGCCTGAGCTCCTCCACTGCCCGTTGGCACCGGAGCTGAAGGCCCGGGGTTCCCTCTGTGCCTGGTAGTTCTGAGGACATGGGATGTCTGCAGGGGTGAAGCACACCAGCAGTGAATAAACAGCCCTATCTCCCTCCATGAGCTGCTCAGGGGAGGGAATAGCCAAACCCTGACAGCTCAGCACTGTCTCACCTGGGCTGTAGTTGAGGGCACAGGAGGCATTTCCAGCTGGGCAGGTGAAGCTGCTGATCTTGGGGGGTAAAAACTGTGGGAGAAGAGCACAGGTTTCGATCAGGAGCAAGAACAGCTCAATCTTAAACCCCAAGCATGGTAAAACTACGAGGTGGGGGTGTGGATGAAAAAGCTGCAGCTCCGTCCTAGTCCCAGTGTGCAGGGTGAGGATACGAGGCAGCAACACACAATGCAGCCCAAATGTCGCTCAGCCCTAAAAGCCTAAAACCACTGCCCTAAAGCGAGCCCAGCTGGGCATTCCACAGAGCAGAGAAAACCAAACACTGCTTTCATCTCGGTTCCTTGGGCAGGGGTGGCTTCCAGGCTTAGGTTGCCCATCCCCAGGCACATTCAGTGCCACACATTTGGGGACTGGGGCTCTCACAAGGGCTGGGCTTTGCCCAGGTGGGGCTTTGGACTTGAGGAACCAGCACTGGGTGCCCAGGGAAGCTGTGGCTACCCCTGGACCCCTGGGAGTGTCCAAGGCCAGGCTGGACGGGGCTTTGAGCAAACTGGGCTAGTGGAAGGTGGCCCTGCCCATGGAATGGGGTGGGACTGGATGGGCTTTAAGGTCCCTCCCAACCCAAACCATCCCACTTTTCCCTCAGCTATTCCAGGCTTCAGCAGCTTTTCCTGTACTTCTGCCTGTTTATTCCCACAGGATTATGGAACAGTTTGGGTTGAAGTGACCTTTAGAGGTCCTTTTCCTTCCCTGGGGGCTCCAAGCCCTGGAGAGGGACTTGGGACAAGGAATGATGGGTCAAGGAGCGAGGGGCTTCCCGCTGGAAGGGTTGGCTCGGTGAGTGGTATATTGGGCCGAAATTCCTCCCTGGAAGGCCGGAGCGCCCTGGAATGGATTTCCCAGAGGACGCCCCATCCCTGCAGGTGTCCGAGGCCAGGTTGGAGCTCCCTGGTCCACTGGAACGTGTCGCTGCCCGCGGCTTTAAACAATGAGCTTTACGGTCCCTTTCCAGCCAAGCCCTGCGGTGTCTGCCCAGCCCGGCAAGAGCCCCGGGCACCCTCAATGCCCGGGAGAGCCGCAGGAAGCGCGAGGCAGAGAACACTCCACACCCCCGCGCCCCCCGCACCACGGCCGAGCCCCCGGGACTCACCTCGCTCTCCGGGGCTTTGCGGGGGTCCCGCGGGAAGGCCTTGAACACGGAGCCGTGGTTGGACCGCAGCGCGTCCCGGGCCTCCATCCTCATGGGCGCCGCGGCCGCATCCGAGGGAGCTCCCGGGAGGCGGCGGGGCAGCCGCGCGGCCGGTATGCCTTCTGGAAGCCAAGAGAGCAAGGAAGAGATCAGGGTGGAAAAGGAGGAAAGGGGGGAAAGGCCCGAAAGGCCCAAGGCCCGGAGCCGCCGCTCGGCCGGCTTGGCCGCCCTACCGGAACCACCACCGGAAGCGGAAGTGGAACCGGAAGCGTCCCGAGCGCGCGCTCTTTTCCCGGGCTCGGCGGCGGCAACGAGGCGGCGGGACCGGAAGTGGACGCCAGGTGAGCGCCGAGGGAAGTGACGTCAGGGAGAAAGCTGGGCGGGGGCCAGTCAGGGAGCACGGTGCGGGGAGAGGAGCGCCCTCTGTCGGGCCGGAGGTCCGAGGGGGTCACGCCGTGGGCGCTGTGACACCGCGGGCTGTCATCCTGGGGGTGTCACCGGATAGGGGGGCACTGGGGGGGGTGTCACCCCGTGGGTGGCCACCCAGTGCGGGGGGTCCTCCTCTAGGGGGTCATCTTGTGGGGAGAGTATCACCGTGTGGGGCTGTGACCCTGTGCGAGCTGCGACTCTTCAAAGGGTCACCCTATAGGGGGTCGCACTGTGGAGTTGTAACCTTACAGGGGGGGTCACCCTGTGGGGAGGGGGACACCGCACAGGGCAGTGTCACCCTGCGGAGTATCACCCAGCGAGAGTCACCCCGGGGGCAGCGGCAGGGGCGGGGCAGGGGCAGGGGCAGGGGCAGGGCAGGGGCAGGGGCAGGGCAGGGGCAGGGGCAGGGGCAGGGCAGGGGCAGGGGCAGGGGCAGGGGCAGGGCAGGGGCACGCTGTGGGGCAGCCGCTCCCACCAGAGCCCATGCTGGTGCTGGTGCTCTCCCTGCACCCGATCCCACCACAGCCAGTTCCAGCACAGCCCATCCCATTACAGCTCGGCCCTGGGGGTGCTCCTGCTACAGCTGATCCTACAATAAATGGTCCCGTTACAGCTTATCCCATTATACTTTGTCCCCCCCAGAGTCAATCCTGTTATAGCCGATCCCATAATAGCTTGTCCCTGCAACTGATCCCATTAGTCAATCCTGTTACAGCCGATCTCATTTACAGCTGATCCCATCATAGCCGATCCCATTATAAGTGATCCCATTACAGCCGATCCCATGACAGCCGATCCTGTCACAGTCGACCCATTATAGGTGATCCCATTACAGCTGCTCCCTAGAGCCGATGCCATTACGGTCAATCCCATTACAGTCGATCCCATAACAGCTGGTCCCATCCCGTTAAGGTCAATCCCATTTCAGCGATCCTGTCTCGTCCCCGGTGCCCGCGGCAGGCAGGGAATGGTGCCCGTCCCGGAGATCTCCCCCGAAGCCTCCCGGCTTATCGTCTCAGCCGTGCTCTCCTTCGCCGCCCTCCTCCTCCTCCTCACCTTCCTCCCCCCCGCGTCAAGCCGGGGTCACCCGCCAGGTCAGTGCCTGCTGGAACCAGCAGGGGGGGCAGACTGGGACCAGTAACACCTACACCCTGGTGCCAGCAGTGCAAGCAAACTGGAACCAGTAAGGATGATGTCCTGGCATCAGCTGGGAATACTGGAACCAGTAAGGAAAGCACACTTGTATCAGTAGGGAGGGCAGGCCAGTAACCACAGACGGGACAGACTGGCACCAGTAAAGAGGACAGACTGGCACCAACAGGGAATACAGATTAGCATCAGTAAGGACAGACTGGCACCAATAAGGAGGAAAAACTGGTACCAGCAAAGAATGCAGACAGGCACCAGTTTGGAGAGCAGACTGAAACACACACTGAACCAGCAGGGACAGACTGGCACCAGTTTCGGGGACAGACTGGCACCAGTTTGGGGGACAGACAGTGCTGGCAGGACTGTGCCCCCCCCATTCTGGGGGAGACACACCCCCAATGCCAGCAGGGCCGTCCCTCCTCCCTCCAGGGGCCCCATGTAAGGATTGGTGGGCCATCGGGTGCCAGTCTGCGGGTGCCAGCAGGACAGGGGGCAGCTCACCAACCTTCCCACACTTCTTTTTTGCCTGATTCTCCTCTTTTTTCCAGCCAGGAAGATGGCAGAGACACCAGCAGGACACCTGCACTCCAAGAGAATGGGCACCGGCAAAGCCATTGCTGTCCTCACCTCCGGGGGGGATGCCCAGGGTAAGGGAAACCCTGGGGAGCCCAAAGGCTGGTGGCTGTGGTAGGGTGGAGCCCCATTTTGGGGAGGAAAACAGGTAGAAATGGGACTTTGCTTCTGACACTGTTTGAATGGTTTTCTCTGGGTTGCAGTTTTGGGGGTGACCTTGGAAGGACATTGGGGTGAGAAAGACATGAGGCAGGGACAAGGGGAGTTTTTGGGTGCAGGGAGGGGGCTGAGTCAGGATACCCCATGCCAAAATTTGTGAGTGGGGCTTAAAGGGATAGTGGTGGAACCTGGCACAAAGCCAACACTGGGCGGGGGGGGAACCTGTTTGCCCAAAACTGCAGGGATTCAGCCCAAAGTTTGTCCTCCTGGCCCCAGGAATGGGGAGTATGAGAGCTAGGAGATGGGGGGGGAGGTTCTTCCAGCCTTCAGGAGTCTCTGCTTAGCTCCCCCACCCTGTCACCGTGTTTGTCACTAGGTGTCACGCGCCGCCACTGCCACTAAATGTCACTGGAGCAAAAATAACCCAGCAGCTGCAGGGAGTGGGGGGGAGGTTTAGGGGGGCTGGTGGCTTTGGGGGGGTCCCTGGGGAGTGGCGAGTGTGGTCCCAGGGTGATGGTCTTGTCCTCCCGCAGGCATGAACGCAGCTGTCCGTGCTGTGGTGCGGGTGGGCATTTACACCGGTGCCAAGGTCTACTTTGTGTACGAGGTCAGTGCTGACCATCCCTCCCTCACCCCATTTTCACAGCCCCCCAGAAACCGTGCAAGGGGATTATTTAAACATGAGATTGTGTCCCCCCACCCCCCAGGGCTACCAGGGGCTGGTGGACGGTGGAGATCACATCAAGGAAGCCACATGGGAGAGCGTGTCCATGATGCTGCAGCTGGTGAGCAGGGGCTGAGATGGTGTAACCCGGCACCACCGGGGTCAAACCTGAAAATAACCCGAAACCAGAGCCGGGATGGGGGGAAGGGGTGGATGGACAGATTGTGGGTCCCCCCCACCCAGCACCCACGTGGGGGTCCCTGCAGGGGGGGACGGTCATCGGCAGCGCCCGCTGCCAGGATTTCCGGACGCGAGAGGGACGATTGAAAGCAGCTCGAAACCTGGTGAAACGTGGCATCACCAACCTGTGTGTCATTGGTGGTGATGGCAGCCTGACCGGCGCCGACACCTTCCGTGCTGAATGGAGCGGCCTCCTGGCTGACCTGGTCAAAGGGGGTATGTGTGTGTCCCCCACAGGACCCCCCAAAATTTATTCTGGGGAGTGCAAAGGAGGTTTTGTACCAAAATCGGAGGTGTCATACACAAAAATGCTGTTTTTTCCTCCCATAACGGAGGTTTGTGCCAAGGGGATGTTTTGCTGGGGGGGAATACAGAGTGAAAAGGAAGTGTCCCATCCTTTGGCAGGGGGGATCACAGCAGAGGAGGCAAAGAAATCGAGTTACCTGAACATTGTGGGCATGGTGGGCTCCATCGACAATGATTTCTGTGGCACTGACATGACCATTGGCACCGACTCGGCACTGCACCGGATCATGGAGATTGTGGATGCCATCACCACCACAGCCCAGAGGTGACAGGGACCCCCACTCTGTCCCTCTGCACTGGGGGTCCCACTCGGCTTTGCCATGAGGTGAAACTCCTGTTTTTCACAGCCACCAGAGGACCTTTGTCCTGGAAGTGATGGGGCGTCACTGTGGGTACGTCCCTGTGAGGCCACCCAGACTCAGCTCCCTGTTTAGGAAGTGAAGAAAAAAACCCTAAACAGACTCTTTTTAATCCACTCCAGCTACCTGGCTCTCATCACTGCCCTGGCCAGTGGTGCTGACTGGGTCTTCATCCCTGAGTCTCCCCCTGAGGATGGCTGGGAAGACCATTTGTGCCGGAGGCTGACAGAGGTAGGACAGACTCCAGCGGGGGTCTCATACCTGTCCCAGTCCCCATTGTCACCCTCTGCCACTCCCCCAGACCCGTGATGGTGGCTCGAGGCTGAACATCATCATTGTGGCCGAGGGGGCCATTGACAGGCACGGCAAGGCCATCAGCTCTGATGACATCAAAAATGTGAGTGGGGAGGGAGACAAAGAAGGGAAGAAGCCCCTTTTTTTCCTCCCAGCCCTGCTGGGGGGTTGGATCCAGGCACATCCCTGTCTTGCAGCTGGTGGTGAAGCGTTTGGGATATGACACCCGAGTCACCATCCTGGGCCATGTTCAGCGTGGCGGGACACCCTCTGCCTTCGACCGCATCCTGGTAGGCAGCTCCCTCCCACCTCTGCCCCTGGTCCCACCTCTGCCCCTGGAGGTGAGGGTGTCCAGGGTGGTAACACCCCCATCCCTGTCCCCACAGGGCAGCCGGATGGGGGTTGAAGCTGTCATGGCTCTGCTGGAGGGAACCCCTGAGACCCCTGCCTGTGTTGTCAGCCTCTCGGGCAACCAGGCTGTGCGCCTGCCCTTGATGGAGTGTGTCCAGGTGGTGAGTAGGCGGGCACAAAAGCCCCCCAGGAACACACCCAGGAGCACCCTGCAGCTGCTCACAGCTGGATCCAACGTCAAGCCAAGCTGGAAAGTGCTGTACAATTCCATCCATTTCTGCTCCTCCCCAGACCAAAGACGTGACAACGGCGATGAACGAGGGGCGCTTTGGTGACGCTGTGAAGCTGCGGGGCCGGTGAGGGTCTGCACGCCAACCCCCCCCCCCCGTGGGGACCCATGGCTTGGGTCACCACCATGGCTCTGCCACCCCTGGGCTCTGCTCATCCCCAGGCCTCCCACATCCACCTTCCCCTCACTTTGCAGGAGCTTCCAGAACAACTGGAATGTGTACAAGCTGCTGGCACACATCCGCCCCCCCTCCACCAAGGTACAGCAGCAGCGAGGGGGTGACTGGGACCACCCCCCTGAACCCCAAACCCCCCAACACCGGCTCCTTTGCCCCCACAGAGTGGCTACACAGTGGCTGTGCTCAACGTGGGTGCCCCAGCTGCTGGCATGAATGCGGCCGTGAGGTCCACTGTGAGGATCGGCCTCATCCACGGGCACCGGATGCTGGCAGTGCACGATGGCTTCGAAGGGCTTGCCTTCGGGATGGTGGGATCCCTGGGGAAAAAGGGTGCACAAAGGGTGGACTGTGGGCCAGGAAAAGGGCAGTCATGGTCCTGTAAGGAAGGGGAATTCCCCAATAGAGGGGTACTCAACCCCCTTCCAAAACCCAGCCCCAGGGTGGTTCATTGTCCCCAAACCAAGGGGCACCCTGTAACCCCAAGATCATTGTCCCCAAACCAAGGGGCACTGTGTTACCCCAATATCACTCTGATATGGCTGCAGTGAGGCCAGTGTGACCCTAAATCCTTCTTTCTTCCCCCTATAACTCACTGCTTTCTGCCCAGGTGGAAGAGATCAGCTGGAACAGGGTTGGTGGTTGGACAGGGCTGGGAGGATCCAAACTAGGGACAAAGAGGTAACACTCCCCCTGGGGAGATCCCTTGGGGATCAGTCACCAGGTTGAGCCCCCCACCTTGGGCAGGCTCATCCAGGGGGATTTCACCTTCCCAGGACTTTGCCCAAGAAATACTTTGAGGAAATCAGTACCACTATCAGCAAATTTGGCATCCACGGGCTAATCATCATTGGTGGCTTCGAGGTGAGTGGTGATGGGCAGCGGGTGGGCAGGGTGCCCACGTAGAGGCTTGTGAAGGGTAAAAACCTGATAAAAATGCAAAGGGCTCTTGGAAAAAGGGCCTGGGAAGTCACGAGGCAGCAGTGGGTGCTGATAAATATCTGTGATTTGAGCTGATGGTTTTAAGTTGAGCTGATTTGGAATTGGGAAAAGATTCTTCCCCCAGAGGGTGGTCGGCACTGGAACTGTTCCCCAGGACAGTGGTCACATCACCAAGGCTGGCAGAGCCCAAGGAGCACTTGGCCAGTGCTCTCAGAAGTTGGGATTTTGGGATTAGTGGGATTTAGGGGTGTTCTGTGTAGGGCCAGGAGTTGGACTGGATGATCATTGTGGGTCCTTTCCAACTTGGGATATCCTGTCACACTGTGCCAACCTCCTGCCCCACCCCACTCCCTGCAGGCCTTCATGGGCAGCCTGGAGCTGATGGAGGGGAGGACCAAGTACGAGGAGCTCTGTATCCCTGTCTGTGTCATCCCTGCCACTGTCTCCAACAACGTCCCTGGCTCTGACTTCAGCATCGGTGCTGACACCGCACTCAACACCATCACAACAGTGAGGCCTCGCAGCCCCTTTCCCATTTAACAACAGCAACTCCCAAGAACCTAATCCTTGTTTTTCCCACCCCAATTCTTCCCCCTCTGCAGACCTGTGACCTCATCAAGCAGTCAGCGGCTGGGACCAAGCGCCGTGTCTTCATCATTGAGACCATGGGTGGCTTCTGTGGCTACTTGGCCACCATGGCAGGGCTGGCAGGTGGCGCCGACGCTGCGTACATCTACGAGGAGCACTTCAACATCCACGACCTGCAGGTTGGGGCCTCCTCCACACCCCGTGCCCCCCCATTCCAGGCTGCAGCCCTGGGGTAGTGGGGGATGATTCCCACTTCTGAGCCTCACAAGGCAGCCCTGTGCTGCACATGTAGGTCAACGTTGAGCATTTAACTGAGAAGATGAAGACAACAGTGCAGAGAGGGCTCGTGCTCAGGTGTGTCCCCAAGGTGGGATGGGGGTGCATGGCTCAGACCTGCCATGCTCATGCCAGTTCCATATGAGCCCACGTCACTCCCCGATGTAGGAATGAGCGGTGCAATGAGAACTACACCACTGACTTCATCTACAACCTCTACTCGGAGGAGGGGAAGGGAATCTTTGACTGCCGGAAGAACGTTCTGGGACACATGCAGCAGGTAGGGATCCTTCAGGGAAGGGGCTGTCCCCTCACCTGGGGCTTTTCCCCTTGTTTACCCAGTGACTTTTCTGGCACAGGGTGGCTCCCCAACCCCCTTCGACAGGAACTTTGGCACTAAAATGGGTGCCAAAGCAGTGACCTGGATCACCGGGAAGATCAAGGAGTGTTCCCGGCACGGTGGGTGCTCTCCTGGTGCTCCTGGGGGGTCGGGTTTCTGCTCATCCCCACAGCCATGGAATTGCCAAAGGCGACCCCCAGCTCTTTCCCAATGTGCCACCATGTTCTGACACCTCAGTGCAAAGGGCTCTGACACCACCCTCAACACTATCATCACAGTGAGGTCCCACAACCCCCTCCCTATAACAGCAACTCTTGGAACCTAAATCCCTTTTCCCACCCCAATCCTTCTACCTCGGTCAACCTGTGACTGTAGCAAGCAGTCAGTGGCTGGGACCAAGCACTGCTGGGTCCTGGGTCGTCTCCCTTCCTTGCAGGGTCTGAAACACCCCTCCCCTCCCCTCTCAGGTCGGATCTTTGCCAACACGGCCGACTCAGCCTGTTTGTTGGGGATGCGCAAGCGCAGCCTTGTTTTCCAGCCCATCGCCAGCCTCAAGGAGGAGACTGACTTCGAGTAGGTGCCCCTTTTTTTCCTATCCCAGGAAGGATAAACAATGGCTGGGGATGCTCCTTTGGCCGATGCAGCATAGTTCCCACCTAGGAGTGTCACTCCACCCCTCTCTCTTTTGCCCAGGCACCGCATCCCCAAGGAGCAGTGGTGGCTGAAGCTTCGCCCCATCCTAAAAATCCTGGCCAAGTACCACATTGAGCTGGACACCTCGGAGACAGCCCATCTGGAGCATGTCACACGGAAGATCGCTGCACCCGAGTCCAACATCTAAGAGGGGATGGCTGACACAGCTTCCCCTGTTCTGGAGAGTGACCCTGTGCCACTCCAGGAAACCTCTGGAACACGTGCTCCCCATTTCAGCTCACACCCCCTGAAAACCAGACAGCACCTCCACACCCTGAGGGAACCCACTCCTGCTTTTCCTAAAGCACAGGGTTTCCTCAGGGTCCGTTTTGAGTTGGTTTTGGTATTTTATGAGCTTTTGAAAGAGAAAAAAGTTTCTGCATGCCTTACAAGCCGAGAGCAAGCGGTATGGGTAAAGTCCCCTGGGCATCACTTTAGCGTTAAAACTCACAGAATTAAGATGCTTCAATAAACTCATCACTCATTTGTGGTGGCAAGTACTAAATGTGCACCAGCCTGCAAGTAGTCACTGCCTGAGGAAGGCAAACACAGCTCCCACAGCTTCCCCCACACCTCTGGCCCTGACAGCTCTATTTCCCAGCACAACTGGGAGGAATAAAACACACAGAATCTGATTCTTCTTCCCCAGGTTTCTCCCATGAAATAATTGTGACAGTTTGATTTCCCCTTGGAGAGCACAGAGCAGCTCTTTCAGTGGATCCTGCAGTATTGTACAGCTTGGTGCTTCATCAAGATCCCCCAGAAATACCAGAGACTGGGGTGTGTGAGATGTGAGAGATGGGATGGAAGCAGTGAGGGGGATCAAAGGCAGAAGTTACTGCTCAGGGACGTGGGTGATCCCAAGGTAAATGGGAGAGAAACTCTCAGCTCTGGGACACAGAGCATCTTGTGCCCCAACTAGGCTACTCCAGAGGGACAGAAACATTTCCTTTGCTCTTACAAATAACAGCCCTGCAAAACTTGAGGTGCTCTCACCCTCTGCAGTGCTGATGCACTTTAAAAATTATAGCTAACAAGGGAAAATTGCACTGGGGGGGACACCTGAAGCCCTGTGAACTGCAGACACTGTCCCAGCTGTGTCACACCGGGGCTGTGGTCAGGATTCCAGCTCACTCCAAAGGCTTCGCGAACAGAATTCCAGCCAGCACGTCCTACAGGACTTCTCTGGTTCTGACAAGACCTTCTCCTTATTTCCTGCCTCAGGTCCTCCATAGAAGCAGAGCTTCCCTGCTCTCCCTGCCTGAAGAAATACTTCCCTTCCCCAAGCACTGTCCCAATGCCAAGAAAAAAAAAAGGAAAAAAATGCACATTAATCCAACAGCTGTGATATAATTTGCCATCAGGGAGGAATCGTTCATTTCACAAGGCTGGAATGGAGGGGAAAGCATGTGGGAGCAGATGCTGAGCAGGCTCGGAGGGCAGAGAGACAACATGGAGCTGTATGTGGCACCAGTGGATCCCACTGCCCTGCACCTATCAGGTGGCAGAGCAGAGCAGGGTGAGGGCCAGGACAGTGACCAGGGGGAGGAATCCGGTGCAATCAAGTCCAAAACCAAGACGTCAACGTCCTCCCTGGCACTGCCATGAGGAAACAGTGACAAAGGGAGGGTGAGGGAGCAGAGTGCTGGTATGGGAGAGTCCGAGTGCCTCGGTTTTCACTTAGCTGAGGAGCAGCACATACTCCTTGAGGCAGGTGGGCAAGGGCAGCTGCTCCACAGCCTCAGGCAGGAACCTCACCCCCAGACTGCGGCGCACGGCGTAGCGGGACAGGGTCTGCAGGGTCCCGGGGGCCGAGCAGAGCAGGGTGAGCTTCTCACAGAGCTGCTGATCCCTTGTCACTTCCCAGGGCATGCTCCCGTTTTTCCTCAGCTCAAAGTGTCCGATGGCCTGGTGCAGCAAGTCGAAGCAGGAATCCTCGCGCTCCGTCCCCAGGCCTCGCACCAGCAACGCCACCAGGCGTGAGATGGGGGTCTGGCCTTTGAGGTTCACCACCCGGACCTCGGCCCCGAAGTCGAGCAGGACACTGACGCTCTCCAGGTTGCCCTTCATGGCTGCCCAGCTGAGCGGGGTGTCGTTGTTGTAGTCGCGGGCGTTTACCAGGGCCCCATTCTCCAACAGCACCCGCGCACACTCCGCGTTGTTCTTGAAGGCGGCCCAGTGCAGCGGCGTGTCCTTGTTGCCATCCAGGGCGTTGGGGTTGGCCCCGTACTCCAGGAGGATTTCCACGCAGGTCTCATCCTTCTCTGCTGCATAGTGAAGGGCTGTGCGGTTGTAGCCATCCAGGGCATTGACCTGCAGAAAAGGGAGGGAGGTCACTGGAGTACCCCAGTTCCTGCTGGCATCAGGGGAAGCTCCATGGTTCTCATTGTAGCAGGATGTTATAAAGGATCTGTTTGGCCTGGAATCTGGTTGGAGAATACAAATAATGCAGTTTTGGTCATGCAATGTAAGAAAGATATTGAGCCATTAGAGAGCAACCAAAGGAGGGTGATGAAGATGGGGAAGGGCATTGAGGGGAAGCTGAGTGAGGAGCAGCTGAGGGCACTTGGTGTGTTCAGCTGGAGAAAAGGAGACTGAGGGGAGACCTCATTGCAGGTCTAACTTCCTCAAGAGGGGCAGGCACTGATCTCTGCTCTGTGGGGACCAGGGACAGCACCCAGGGAAGGGCTGGAGTTGTGTTAGGGAGGGTTAGGGTGGATCTCTGGATAAGGTTCTTCCCCCTGAGGGTGGTGGGCACTGACCAGGTGCCTCAGGGCAGCCCCAAGGCTGACACAGCTCCAGATGTGTTTGGATGATCCTCTGGGACACAGGGTGTGACTCCTGGGGACCGTTCTGTGCAGGGCTGAGGATTGGACTTGATGATCTTTGTGGGTCCCTTCCAGCTCAGCAGATTCTCATAGCTCAAGGAGAGGGCTTCTCTAATGAACTCTGTCTAAGCTCTGTGACACCTACACCCTGGATTTTGGGGGGTGGGAAAATGAAGCAGGGAAGGGGGAACAACCTCCCAAGGACCAGAAGGAAGCCCCAAAAATCCAGCAAATACAGGTAATAGAGGTTTCAACTCTTCCTTCATGTTTCCACTGCAAACCCACCTCTCCCTGACACCCCAAAGGGATCGCACAAACATTCCCTCCCCACTGGGGTGATGAACCTTCCCCTGGTCCTTCTTTGCCCTGTGAGGAGACACAAACCCACAGAATCACAGGATATCCCGAACTGGAAGGGACCCACAATGTTCACTGAGTCCAACTCCTGGCCCTACACAGACCACCCCAAAATCCCAACTCCTCAGAGTGTTGTCCAAATGCTGCTTGAGCTCTGGCAGGTTTGAGGCCGTGATCCCTGGGGAGCCTGTTCAGTGCCCAACCACCCTCTGGGGGAAGAACCTTTACCCAATACCCAACCAGATCAACTTAAAACCAACGGCTCAAACCCAGCTATTTATCAGTACGCACTGCTGCCTTGTGACTTCCCAGGCCCTTTCTCCAAGAGCCCTTTGCATTTTTATCCTTTACAGGCCTCACCTCTGCTCCTTTCTGCAGCAGCAGCTCCACACAGTCGGCATCAGCCACCATGCAGGCGCAGTGCAGGGGCTTCAGGGTCCCATGCAGACAGTTCACATCCGCACCCTGGAGAGCACAGGGACCACCCTGGGGTCAGCAAACCCACCCCCCTTCCCTGTCCTTTCTCATCGCTTCATTTTTGGGGTTAGAAAAGGTTAATTAGCAGAAATCCCACGAATTTGTTTTCAGGCCTGCGTGGAACCAAACCCTTCCCAGTCCATCCCAGTATCCCCCCAGTAAACCCCTAATACACCAAATTAATCAAACTAATGGTGGCCCCGCCCCCTCGCTTGAGGCCGCACCCCCTCGCTGTCTCCACATCAGGGGCCCCCAGCTCAGCCCAGTGCCCCAAAGTCCTTGCCCCTCACCTGACCCAGTAATGGGGGGCACTCAGGGGGCAAAAGGCGCATTAGGTGGGGAACAGGGGTTTTGGATCCCCACAGACCAGGCTCTGACGGGGGACTCCAGGAACTGGGCCGAGACCTCGGCACCCAGGCCAGGTCGGCAGTGCCCGGAGCACTTGGGCTCAGTGACCCGGAGGGACCCGGGCCGAGGAGAAGCTCCCGGAGGTCTCTGCCGGGAGCCCCCGGCCCGGCGGTGCTCACCCGGCCGATGAGATCCTCCACGTTGTCCCGCGGGAAGGAGCGGATGGCGGCAATGGTGCGGATGAGCCGCTCGGACAGCGAGTACTTGCTCTGGATGCTCTGCATGATGTACCACATGGCGCGAGCCGGGACGACGCATCCCCGGGTGGCCCCGCCGAGTCCTGCCACGGACCCTGGGGCAGCGGGGGGGGCCGCGCCAAGGGAGGAGCCGCGGAGGCCGGGAGTGCGGCCCGGGGGTCTCCGAGGGGGTCCCGGCGGCCGCTCCGGGCCCTGCGGGACGTGAAACGCACCGCAACGCGGAAGTGGAGCAAGGCGGAACCGCGCAGGCGCGCTCAGTGCCCCGCCTCCTCTGTGCGCTCATCCACTGGCCAGCGCCTGCCGCCCTCAAACCCCGCCCCCTCCCCGCTCTCCACCAATCCGGGCTCTCCGCCGCGTTCCGGGGGTCGCCAATGGGCGGTGTCTGGCGCCCCCCGGCGGCCGCCCGGAACCACCCCAGAATGGGACACGGACATGGACCCCCTGGCTTTGAGGGGACCTGCCGGGTTTGGGGGCCTGCAGAGAGAGAGGGATGAGGCAGGGCCACACCTGGAGCCCCAGATCGACACCTTTCCCCCTCAACTCCCCAAATTCAGCTTTCCCATTTCAGACCCTCCTGCAGGCAGGCGTTCACACCTGAGCCCCAAGTCTACACTGGGTGCCACACCTGGAGTCCTAAATCTACACCTTTGCCACCCAAATCCCCAGACTGAAACTCACTTGAGGTGTGCAAAACCTGGACTGGGGGCTGAGCAAACGGACTCAAAGTCCCAGTTGTTTAGAAAAAGCGAGGCCAGAAATAAAAATAGAGGCTGGAAGAGTGAAGGACCAAGAAAGGGTGAGAGGGGAAAAGAAATGAAGAGGCTGAAAAGGGCAAAAGGCCAAACTAAAAACGGAGGGTGAGGAAAAGTGGAGGCCAAAAAGCGGGGAGGGCTCAGGAAGGTAAGGGGAGGTGAAAAACCAGATGGAGTAGGGATGGGGGAGGGAAACAAATGCCGGGAGGGGGGGATAGAAGTGGGAAACGGGCAGGAACGAGTTTGGGGTTTTTGGGGTGCTGGGGTTGGTTTGGGGGACACCAAAGGGGTTTTAGGGGTTCCAGGGGTAGTTTGGGGAGCAAAGAGGTTTTTGGGTGCTAGGAGGCGTTTGGAATGCTAGGGGAGGTTTGGAGGTCTCACATGGGGCAGCAGCGAGGCAAAGTACTGGGGGGTCGCAGCATAAGAAGGGGACATCAGCCTGGAAGACGCTCAAAACCCTCAATGACCCCCAAATCCCTTCAGGGCACCCCAGAACGCCTCTGAGCTCACTAGACCCCACTGATTCCCTCCACC